>JAODKE010000050.1:2861413-2890808 GCA_026779605.1 Mormyrus hasselquistii | reverse complement strand
TTTGTATTGTTTTTTTTTTCTTTTTTTGTTTTTGGTTTGTTTTTTTTCTTTTTTTTTTTTTTTTGTTTTTTTTTTTTTTTGGGTGTGGGGGGGCGTGGGTGGGGGGGTGGTCACTTTGAAAAGAGATGTCATCACATGCATTCCTAGACAGTCCACCGATGCTAGGAATCGCGCTTTAAGAAGAGGGCTCATTCGAGGTTGCATGAGCTCCAGTTTAGCTCTGTTGCTTGGAGCCAGAGAAATAAAGAGGGAAATCCAGTCGCTCATCAAGGCCCAAGGCGAGAGTATTGCCGCTTTAGGGACAGTTCTGGGTGTGAGAGTTCTTCTCTTGTTTGACACATAGCATCACTGAAAACCCACGCGCCATCAAACACCCTGTTCGGCGTGTCAACTTCATTTATATCAAACTTAAACACCTTTGTTTCTTGTACGTCGAGCACAATCGTTTGGATGTTTGTGTAGTATGCACTGCTGTGGGATAAATGGCTGAATGGGCTCTAAGGTTCTTTGTTCTTATTTGTGAGACAAGTGTTTTTGTTCGAGCAAATACGCCAAACAACGATGATTGAGTGCAGCAAATAGTGCCCCGGGGTGCTTTTTGTTATTGTTTTCCATTGAGATATTTCTTTTATAATTAATAATTTCAAAGGGGAAGCACCTTTTATGCCAAATATTAATTCGAGAGAAATATTCCGCTGTCGGCCGACTAAAAGCGTTTGGATTAGCCCTGTCTGTCGTGTTGTGGGAATACGTCCATGGTTGGTGGTGCTCAGCCTGGTCTTGTTACAGATCCAGACATTCGAGTATTAAACCCGAGCTCCCCTCTGCTGACAGGAGTGACCCGCCAGTTCCCAGGCGAGGGGACGGGGTCCAAGCCAAGCTCCAGACGATGTAAATACTAACATTGCTAGAGGCAATGAAGCAATTATAGGAGTGAATGAAGAGATGCAGATAAGAGAACAGAGAGGAGGAGGCCTCTCCTTCGCAAAAACCGCACATGAGTCATGGACATTATGGAAGAAAACGAAGGGACTCCAGGGCACGTTCAGAACCTTGGAAGCCAAAGGACTGACCTTTGACACAGAGTAACAGGGAAAGGAGAATGGCATGCTGGGATTCTGCTTTCTAAAATTAAGTCAACGGTAAACCAAAAATTATACTGATGTCATGTAGAAAGCGAGAGGTTGCGGCTGCGTCAAAGCTGCCGTTTGTGACTGCGGTTCATTGACCGCTGTCGCCCGGTCTGTATTCGGCCGTGTCATTGACATGTCTTCTCTGGCAGAGTGACCTCAAAGGCCACATTTCGCTCAGCAATATAAAACGCTCTTCCTGCTTGTTCCCTTTACATTCGCATACCGAGACTATAGGTCTGCTGAACACATTACCACACCGCCCTGTTCTGCCTTTCATTTCTGCCGCTGCACCCTCTTCAAAATGCACTTTTTCCTACAAAGAACGTTTCCAGGTGCGTTAAGTGGCTAATTTCTCAGGACTCCATTAACGCGGCGTTAATAATGAGTGGCGTTAATAATGACAACAAAATATTGCCTGTATTGTCTTTAATTTTTTTTTATATTTATATATGTAATATAATAATAATAATAATGATAATAATAATAATAATATTCTACCCATCCTTCATAATAAATGACTCATTGAATTTCCTTCAACTAAATCACTTCTGTGAATCCCAGCATATCGAATATGCAGATGCAAGTACATTATATTCTACTAATGATCAAAAAAGTGGTCTTTATCTTTAGGAATGCCATATTAAGCTCTGTAAAACAAAACCTCCATGTGTACTGGTCAAAGTAACTCAGAAGGGGGTAAAGAGAGACTGAGGAAAAAGCATGGGGGGGGGTATTGTCTTTTCTAGTAAAGTGTCCTCTCAGTGCCTGGCTTCTTTTAGCCTTTTGTGCAGACACCAGGCGTGAAATCCGTCTGTCCCCAAAAGCATATACCCACACAGGAGGGGTGAATTGGCTTCCGAATGAGAGAAAGAGAGGGAAAGATACAGATGAGAGAGAGAGAGAGGGGGAAACGGGAAATCCTGGGCTAGGATTGGGTGCACCGTGCACTGCTCAAACACAGTTGACATGGGGGCTACTGTTTTGATCTTAGCAACCACAGAACACCAGAGTGGATTCTGTTATTACATCATAATCAGTGTCCCTCTACGTGTGACAGAAAGGCAGATTTATGAGGACAGAATGCCAAAAAACAAAGGTATACTGCAGTCGTAGTGGAAAGCTCAAGAAACCATCTAAATAAAATATTGAATTCTGAAATGTCGACTTAAACAAAGGGGAGAAGGCAAGGGGGAATAATGGCAGTGTGGCTGGTTTGCTGTTCTTGGCACTCATCTGCGTAGCTGTGCTGAGAAGGTGCCAGCGTTTGAAATCACCACGCTGTCTCTGCCAACTCCCCCTCCTCCTCATCCTCTCTTTCTGTCTTTTTTTTATCCTTCTTTTATTATTCTTCATTTTGATGAACACCCCCCACCCCACCCTCTTTTTTAGGACCCCTGTTGTGTCTGTGTTTTAAAAATAAGGAGATAAAAACAAGCTTCTCTCACATTTCTTTATTAATTAATTTCTAGGAATAATATGAATAAAAATTTTATTATTATTTCTTATTATTGCTTTTGTTCAGTGTTTAGTTTACTCTTCTAAAATTTTAAACACTAAATATAGCATAACGTAGTTAATCATATATATTCTTTCTCCATGTGAGAAAAGCAAATCTTTTTAAATTATTTTGTTATTAAATGAAGTTTTTTTTTTTTTGTACAGATCTAGAACATCGTTCAGTGGTGCTGCTGAAAGTCTCTTGAACTTGACGTTTCTGAATAAAGTAACTAACTTGTCCGTGGAGTGAGAACTAACTAGTACAGTTCCATTGAAATTGTCGGGTGTAATGGCCGTGTGCTGCTGCTGGCCGTGTGCTGCTGCTGGCCGCAGTGCGCTTCCCTTCAGGAGTGTGTTCGAATGGCGTGCGCGTGAGAAGCAGCTCTGGCGTATTCCTGGGGTTTCACGGGCTATGCCACTTTGCTACGCGTGACGACGAGACTTTCAAATTTTGTTCATCTGCTTCGTGCAGGCAGAATTTGCATTTGAATGTGTGTGTGTGTATGCGTGTGTGTGGGGGGAGCGCCAATGTCACGTCAGCTTCCACATGTCTCAGGTGTCCCCATACTGTGTGGGGCCATGCCCCCCCTCCCCCCATCCCCTAACTGGCACGCACTCAAGGCTCGATCCTGCCTGCCCCGCTCCCCTCAGCCGTCCGAGCCACCAGCCAGGGGTCGTTGGGCGCCAACTAGGTGCTAATGCGTCCCTTTGCGCATCGCGTCCGTGCAAACGTTGCTAATTAGCTGCAATTGAATAACTAAATAAGTGAACCCACCAGGGCTCCAAGCAGCTAACCGCACAGTGTCCCAGAGTTACCAAGAACCAAAACAGAAGCCATCTTGAATGTCCTTTCATACGAATATGACTGGTACAGTTTGGCCACCTGTCGAAGTATGCGTGTGAAATACGAGGGAGCCGTTTTTCTTTACCTATCCCTGCATCCCTGTTAGGCTTCGGGTGTCCTTGACACCGTTTTTACGTGCGCTCCCTGCGCGTACTGAGCCTGGTCGGACTCGGCCCATGGTGCCGCGGCTCCGCCAAGTGGGTACCGCTGTGCTGTCTGACACCTTCCAGTCCGGGCCAATGCCATCAGCCAGGCCTGTCAGGGGCGGCTGCTTTCCCAGAAATGCCACGTAGATTTGTTTACATTTTGTTGTACTAGAATACTAATCTGGATATTAATACTTCTAATTATTATTACTGTAAAAATAAATATAATTAAAAAAACAAATTAGAAATAAATGTCAAAATTTTACTTTCTGCTTTGTTATGGTTTTTAATGAATAATATACTCTATGTAATATACTCTTATAATGTACTCTATGGCAGTAATACATTGTTCCTTTTATTATTTTGAGACAGTGCGTCAGCAGCACAGCATACCATACTGCAGTCTACCAGATATAATGAAAACATCATGGCTGGGCATTGGGTATCAGCCTGTCTGTTTTACTCTGAAGTGGTTACCTTCTGGTGGTGGTCTGGTCCTGGACTCACCTTTGATCACCCCACTCAAGTTGTTGTCTGTACTGTGGGGGTCTGGCTTGGGCAATCTTCTGTCACCTACACCGGAAAAAGCATCTAAAATACTACATTTGGTCACCATGAGCCTGTGTGTGTGTGTGTGTGAGAAAGTGAAAGGTGAAAGCCTTCACAGTAATGAGCAGCACATAGCCGTCATTCTTTACTTGGAGTAGGGGACAGTTCGTATTACTTGTGCAAAATAGCTAACAGTTAATTAAAATAAAAGAGATCTGTATCACAGGGACCTGCCACAACCTGCCTCGGTTTTTCCTCCCACTTTAACCCCTGACATGGTGGCAATTAAACATTGTGTAAGCTTTTAAATGTCCTGAAATTGCCTTGCTTTTGAGACCCAGCACTTCCTGATTCTTTCTTCTCATTAGCTGTAGTTTAACCCTAATTTGAGCAGACTAAAATGGGTTATTATGCAGTACGGCAGCTAGGTATTTCATCAGTGTGGTACAGGTTAAGTGCCACGTGTTAGGCTATGACGCCAGGGCTGCTCTTGAAGCAACGGCGACCTTTCACATCCCGCGTTGTGTCCTTCACCGCCCTGCTACCTATGGACCTAAAACTTTGAGACAAAATGAAGGAAATATTGCCAAGTCACTGGTGCAGGATGCATGCCAGGACACCCGACACCTGCTTCACACAGCTGTCAGCAAGTTTAGCTTACCTTTAGTCTGTGGGATCAGTGTTGGTGAGGAAATTAATATCTAAGCAAAAAAAAAACTTAGGAAAATGTTCCAAAACCTAAGGCAAAACTTATTTTACAGGCATCTATCTACATTTGAGCAGAGTGTACCTTTGTTGGGTGTGTACCTTTTGCCTAGTTTGTAGCTGACCATCAAATCAACTGCTAGGGTTGCCATGGCACCGCCACCCTGACACCACTCCCCCAAAAACTCCTCATTCATTGGCTGTGGACTACACTGACTCCATGGCAACGGAGCCTCCTGGCGTAACTTGCCTGGGCGGTATCCAAGGTGCTTCCAGGGCAGCCCTAGTTGGCACGCCATTGGTGTTTCACTGCTGTCGTGACAGTCTGGCCTGGACTGGAGTTCAGCATCGCAGAATGTGTTTGTCCTCCAACCTCCCAGCATCCTTAGTCGTGTCTGTCCCATAGAAGTGCTTACTGTGAAACACGGGGACAAGATGGCGGTGAAGGCATTGCCAAAGCTAGGCTGTAGGCTGTACCATTTTACCCCGTCTTTGTCTTTCTTTGATTTCATTGTAACTGACTCGTTATTGCCAAGCCCAGAATGAAGGATGGGTAGTTCAAGTCAAGTCAAGTGGGCTTTATTATCATACTGTCCATGTATAAGCATGCAGTGGTACGAAATAACGTTCCCCAGGACCACAGTGCGACATACAAACAGCAGGTGACTAGTGGAGGATTCTCACAGTACTTAAAGTGCTAAACACAGGACACTGTGATTTGATGGGGTTGACACATGGGTTTATATAGATATACACAGCGCCTCTGGCATTCAGTCTCAATGAAAAGATGGACATACCTGAGAGGTCCACGTCAAAGCTCTGGGGGCTGCGAGGCCTTGCAGGCAGCTGGATGTGAACATTCTGTGCAGATGATGCACTGAGAGTAACAAACATCCACGCCCCCACCCCACCTACGTCACTCCCATCACGAGCTTACCTCCTGGACCCCAGCCCGCACCTGGTGCCTGATCGCATGTGCACATCGCAGAAGAATGCAAGACTTCACACTCGCAAATGTGGCTTCAGTCAGCAGCCCCCGCTTCGAGGAGAGGTGCTGTTGGTGATTAAAAGTGGGGCAGAAGTAAGGGATTTTCCCTTTCCATGCTGATGAAATGGAGTTTGCCTTTTTAACCTTAAATGTCTAAGATGGGGGAATGAAATCTAGAAATCTGCCTGACTGCTGAGGATTATTTTATTTAGGTAAATCTTCGCAGTTTGGTCAGCACAGGAATGCCTGTTTCAGACAGAGTAAAGAGGTACAGCGGGAGGGGGGCATAGTGCTGGTAGGAGTCTCTCCCTGTACCTATGCTCAGTACCAAGTAGAAAAGCCTGTTTCCAGGATAAACTATGAAGAGGCCAAATCAGGGGGAGAATATGAAGATAAAAGGGGGAGTGAGTAACAGTATGAAGAGCAGAGTGAAATTTGGGGGTGGCATGTTGCTTGGGGTAGGTTTTTAGTTTTTAAGAATGCAGTTTTAATAACCGTACTCTGGCTTGAACAACCGACAACGAATTAAAGAAATCTGGGCCTAATTTGTGGGCAGATCTTTATCTGCAGTTACGGACCACAAAGTACAAAGTGTAAAAGCTTGGAGCCTTTGGTTTCATTTTGTGATATTAAGGGTTTTTTTTATTCTTTTGTCCTGCACCTTGGCCTCGGTGGTAGTGTTCGCATGTGAGGCCAATCCCACGCATAGCTCTGGTAACAGCCCCTAATTGGCCTGTGTGCCCTCGAGTCACGTGTCATGATGGCGCCAAGGGCACCATCAGCAGAAACCAAACACCTCTGGATGCAGCATAAATCTTTAGTCATATTTCCAGCCCAGCCTTTAACCCTTTGATCTGTAAAATGTATAGTCATACATCTTTGATTATGAGAGAAAATTGGCATAAACACTGATGTTATGTTTGAAGGGAGCCTTCCTCGTCGTTGCTCGTGGAGCAATCCAGTAACAATGGGGCAGTAATCCCAATGCGGTTCTTTCACAGAGCTCTGACTGGTGTCACACATATAATTAGAACTGCTAGAACTGATGAGAAATTAGCAAGAACTTCCATAGCTCTGCCTGAACATGTCAGTCTCATCTGGCACATGTTTTATTGTCTGTGATCCTTCCCGGTTCTCTAGGACTTTGTACCCATAACATTTTCTTTAGTCTAATGCAAAACAAACAGTTCCCAATTACAGTGTTTTCCTGAATGTCTCCTCTTTTCTCTTTCACTAATGCTCTCTCTCTCTCTCTCTCTCTCTCTCTCTCCCTCTTTCTCTCTCTTGCATTCTCTGGCTGAGGAGTGAAAACTTGCGCAAAGAGTTTTTTTTCCTCTCTGTTTATTGGTTTGATTTCTTTTCCTGATGGTTAAAGAATTGTGCTCTACAGCATTAGTCAAGTCTCCTGTGCTGTTTGAATCTTTCGGCTTACCTAGAAATATGTTGTGAGGGGGACACTTATTGCTACCTAAGTTCATCAGCTCCAGTTATTTAGGCCTAGATTCATTTATGTAAGTGTCAGCCGGCTGGATTTTACAGAATATTAGACAGTCTTTCATGAGGTTGTTGCTGGATGGGGCAGGTGGAGGGTACTGGCACGTAACCTCCATCCCAGGGGAAATGTTTGTGAGGCTGACAGGTCAAACAAACATGACAACGGACCCATTCATCCCCCTCCACGCTACCGAGGAGAAGCCTTCACCCGCCACACCACAAATGAATCGAGCACGGGAGCAAATTGGGTGTCTTAGATAAACACAGGGTAGAGGAGTTTTGGGGAGGGGGCTGAGTTGGCTGGGAAGGAGTGAGTTGAAAATCGCTTAGGAGCAACGCCGATTGGGGCGTTCAGCCTGTGATTAGTGGCCGTTCGTTATTCCACTCAAGAGCTCGTGTTCCGCAAGCTGAGTGTGGGGTCTGATCATTGGAAGGGAACAGGACTGCTACATGTATTAATGTACTCTTCTGTTATTTTTATTAAATGGGCTAAACAGGCTAGCTGCAGTCATCCAAATGTGGGGGGTGGGGGGGGGCACACACGCACACTTATGCACACTCCCACACACACACACACTCTCACTCACTCACGGCGCCGTCCGCACACAGGCCTGCCTGCCGAAAGCCCTGTCATTACTGTGGCCTTGATGTGGTCAGTGGGTGGTATGGAGGCTTCTCATTACTCTGCCATTATAGTGAAACTTTCACTCTCCCTCTCTCCCGCCCCTTTCCTCTCTTGCCAGATCCCTCTCCCTTTTTTTCTGCGCTCACCAAACCCCCATTTACTTTTAGCCGGCTGTGCCGTACTGAGCGGGTGTTCAGCTGAGTGTGAAAACCGCACCTCGCTCTCCATTACGTCATTTCCCAAGGTGCCTCATGTCTCAAGTGCTCCTGCCAACAGACCACTGTTCCCAGCCTTGATTGTAAAAGTAATCCAGAGCCTGTTTTAGCTCAGGCCTGACAGTGACTGAGAGTTATTTTAAATGGAACTTTTTACAGCTAAATGGAATCTGAAACAGGCTTGTGTGCCACTAATCATCTGTTTATCCTAACCATTAAAAATCTCCTTTATTCTGTGTGGTTACTCTAAATGATAACATTAATCACTTCAAGAAGGTAAAGAAACTACTATTTGGGTGTGAAATGTTGGTTATCTGCAGGTGCAAAACTTTCAGGCTTTTTTTGTGTAAGAATTTACTTTTCTAGTCATTTATGATGAGTACCGTGGGAATCCTTTTGAATTACGGGAAGCCTCGCTAGTGACGGGAAGCTTTAGAAGTTACCGGAGGCTTTGTGAACTGCACAGATGAGGAAATCCCAGCAGAAGGATTTCCTCATGCCACTGCGGATGGATCTCCTCTCCTCCAGTCGATCCTTCGCAGTCTGCCCTTGAATTTGCCTGCCCTGTGTCGCGGACCAAAGCAGGGACACTTGGCTGAATGCGGGGCAACTGGTCAGCCTTCCGTTAAAGACAGGTCGACAGCCAATCACATCGCATCATTTGATATGTGTCATATCACCTTAAGGTGGTTACAGTCCCTGAATAGAAACAAGCTGTTAAACTGGGCAGCAGGTCACCTGGATCCTTAATAAATACAGGCTGAATGAGGCACTGAATGAGGATTGCCTTCTTGATGCCAGTGTTTTTTTTTTTGCCTTTGTTATTCAGTCTAAGGTTGCTACTACCAGATTTATTTTTCACCTCAGCAAAGTACCCCGAAATACAGGAGAAACAAATTATAAGGAAAAAGTGCTTTATACTTCTTTAGGCTTTTGTACAGTTTTTATTGTAATTTACTTGAAGACTTAATGTCACTCAGTGTAGATGTGCAAAAATAGAATATGAATTGGATATCATACACGGAAGGACTTGCACTGCTAAAAATAGGAGGTTGTTTGTGCAGTAACTCTTAGCCTCTTTTCCTAGTTGTGGAAAGACACTGGGCACTTTTTTCTATGGTGGGGAGGGTTTAACTCTATATGCCAGAGTTGAGTCTGTCTTATTCTGTTAGCGCGAGGCTGCAATTAGCATGCTTAAATTTGTTAGTCCTTAATTGAGTTTCACTGAAAACCTGTGACTGGCCTGTGAAGTCCTTGTTGAGCAAGAAATGGCGTGTTGAGCAACTGGACCAGGATGGGACAAGAGTGTGTAGGACAACAGGGTCTGCCTGCATAAGAGGACAATCTCTGTATTGGAGTCTGTGTGCATATGACATCTGATTTATTGAGGGCCGTGTGGGAAAGAGCCTTTCAGGGGCAGAGAGACTGACTGCCAGGTGGGCAGTGGGCCCTCGATGCGGTGGGTTTCGAACATCACAGCCACACGTGGAATGCTGAACCTCTGCCAAGGCAAGCATGCTATCATGGAAGCTGTGAGGCCTGCGTTCCCATGACCAGCCTACCCAGCAGGGCAGCATACATCTCCACGTCCATTAGCACCCATATCTTACAGAATTAACCCTCTTAAACAGCTCTTAAACACACCCTCTCAAACAGGCCCTGACCAGAAAGCACATCCATCTCATCTTTGTCCACATTTTTTCCCCCTCCTCTCTGGTGAGGACGGTGGAAGGGTTTTTTTATGAGGCGTCTTTGCTGTTGACGTAGCGAACACAGTATAAATCGGGAAACGGAGGTGTAGTAGCAGTGAGGAGGGGGACACAGTTCCTCACGAATGTAAGAGAACGTTGGCAGAACTGGAGTCAGCTTTGAGATGATTGATTGAATGTGCATGAAATTCGGGGGCAGGCAATTTGAGGCTAACCAGGTCTTTATGGTGCTGTATTGAGTTGCGTGGAAAATCCACCATTCTGAGGGTTATGACTCAAATGAGTGCTGTAGAAGAGATCTGGGCTGGTCATTGGATTTTTTTTTTGAAAAACTCTACAAAACTACATGGAGTATAATATAAAAGGGAACACCTTGAAAAAACATGAAGTTAATTACTGCCAAGAAAATGTTCAATGAGTTCTCAGTTTTAATGCCAAGATGAAAAAAAGAATCAATCCACACATTTGCTATCAATTTAGGGTCCCTAAAATAAGCTGTGAAACACCAGGTGTTTGGACAGGTATTGGAAATTAGGAATGTTTTTTACCAAAGAATACCCAAGAGGCAGTGAGAGTCAGGGAAAAGGGTTATGATTGGCTGGAGTGGGGTAGGTGAGGATGAGAGACAAGGTCTGGAAGAATTGTTGGATTTAGTTCTGTGTTCAGGGAGACCTTTGTTTGGATCTGAGTCAAAAATGGCTGAACTGCCTGTCACAAATTACGCATCGTCCATCTGTGTGTATGTGTGTTTGTGTGCGCTTGCATGTGTGTGTGTGTGTGTGTGCGCGCGTGTGTGTGTGTGTGTGTGTGTGTCCGTCCGTCCTTTAGCTTGTCCAGGTCACTTCTGGATGCGTCTTCTGGATGAATAATACTCTTGTGAGAATGTGAGTCTAGGAGCATGAGGTCATGACGGGGTCCTAGTGAAGAACAATAACCGTCTTTCAACAACCATCAGCTCTGATGCTAAATGGCAACAGATTTCAAGCACTTTTCTCTGTCCTAACAGAAGTTGCTTGGTCCAGGTTCAGATGAAACGCAACGATGTGGCAGGTTTAAAATTTTGCTCTCTCAGTGTAAGGGGACTACTTAGACAGGCAACTGGATTTGAATACAGCTCTGTAACTCTTGTAACAAAAGTTACGATTGAGGATAAGAGACTGTAAGCTGAAAGACGAAGAACGGTAGAAACTGGGATGAGTCTTTGTGGCCGTCATGGTAAGGCAGAGAGACACCAGATGTGCCTTTTTGTTTAGATTGCAACTGAGGCAGAGGAAAGGTGTAGAGGCCAGAGAGGAATTCCTGTAACCAAGCCAGGCTGGTGGGGGCGTCTGTGCGATGGTCTGCTAACGAAAACCCATGATAAAGGTCTGTGTCTAGATCATGACCATTGCGTTGGCCACCCAGGTGGAGTAATGAAACGCCAATGAGCGCTTCAGCACTGGAGCTTCACTTCCTCTGATCTAGGCTCTCCTGAGGGGGAGCCTTTTGCTGGAAACTTGGCAGTAACCATGCAAGAGCCAGGGCATTGAGTAAATTCACCCAGGGTCTCTTGTTTCTGCTGTGTCCAGACCTTTCTATGCATTTCAATGTCTGCGTAAAACCACAGCAGGTGGATTATGTCACATATTTCACATGTATACATACAGGAGTGGTCGAGGGTGCCAGGCATTAATGTTAGCGTAGGCTGTGCTTTGTTCATTTGGGCTCAAGATAAAACAGCCCACCCCAGTCCCAGACTAGCTATGTAGCCTAGGACCTGGCAAATACAGCAAGATTCACCTGTGTTTTGTGTGGGTGTTTCTGTGTGTTGGTGTTTTCGGTGCTATGAATATAGCAGGACAGATGGGCATGTGAATGCATCTTTGTTTTGTTTTCTAGGGAACAGTACAGCACATGTCCTTGGGTGATTTTCGTACTTTGGAGGTAGAGCTGAGGATGAAGTTTTTAGACATTCAAAGGCTCATTCCCAACGTGTACAGTCGGTTTTCATCTCTCTCATTGTCCCGGAGCTGTATGTAAATTGCATGTGCATCAGTGTGTGTCTTTGTGTCTATATGTATGCCTATGTGTATGTGAATGTTCCTGTTGCCGTGACAGTGACTTGCATGTGGCTCAGTTTGTGTTCCTGTGTGTGTGGTTCTTTTTTATTTTTATTGATGTTGAACATCAGTTAAACATTTCCATAGAATATATTCAAGATACTGTATATATCATATATTCAGATTTGCTACAAATATCAAAATAGTTTGTATCCAAGGCATATAGAGGAAAGAAACAGCAGACAAGAAAGAAACTATGTACAAGCAGGGAGTGATCTTTTTTCTACAACATAATCAATGATTTGTAGACATAAGTGCGTGTGGTTCTGTGTTGAAATTCTCTCCTAATGTTTTGAGGGAAAAAAACCAAACTGACTTCTTTTTTTTTAATCTGCATATGAAAAATTGAGAACTTTCAGAGTTTTGGTTTTAGGGGATTAGCGATTAAAATTTCATAAAATTAAGTAATTATTAATGTGTCTCTGTAAATACATGTGTATGTCTTTTCTGGTCTGTCTTACCCACTTAGTGCCCGGAGCTGTTTCCTCCTGGTGGGTGGGGACGTGCTGTGAGGTGGTTGTTCTGGGAGTCGCTGGAGCACGTCGGGGGTCAGGGGTTAGAACAACTGTGCCTCCCAGTCCCTCGTTTGATGTCGAAGCCGCAGATCATTCCCACATTCCTCTGACACGTTACAATAAGCGTTTAGATTCTGACACATATTTCATCTCTTCAGGAGAGCTGGTGTGTGAAAGCCAAGCTGGAGTTGGGAACTTTCAGTCTGCCCCAGGCGCCTGTTGAGAGTCAAATTATACACTGTCTCTTTCTCGGTTGTCTTAATTACGTTCTTCACTGCGCACATACACAGTGAATAAATCACAGTCCCTCCAGCTGTGGGGAATTTGGTGTATGTGTTAACAGCGAGCTCTTTCATGCCTGCCTGGCCTCAGTATACCTCTGATTGTAGTAAACGTTATAAGAGTAGTGAATACCTTTCCCTGCGGTCCGCTTTCTCTCCCCTACATCAACTGGCTTTGCCACCACACACTGTACATCTGATTCGAAACGCTCTACTCTTTTTTTTTTTTTTTTCTTTATTTTCGGGGAATTGACTGCATATTCATGGGATGTTTCTGATTGGTTGGACGGATTTCCCTACCCATGCTCATTGGATGCTTCTGGTTAATCAGATAACATTCTTGGCCACAATACCTTGTCACTTCTCTTTTATGGCGAATTGCTGAGGGCTGAATTACAAATCTTGTGTCCTGGTATTCTTTTGCTGTTGCTGCCGACAAGTAATGTGCTGTTTCAGTAATAAAACTTGTAAATGAAAAGTTCATGAATTAGGCACTAAACAAAATGATGACGATTAAGATGATTTTACTGATGAAGGTGGCAATGTGTGTGCTTTAGATGTCACGATGTCACTTGCTGTTTGGTGCCAAACTGAATGCCATGGCTCTGAACAGGACCCTGTTTTATGAATTCAGGAAGTGTTCCTGTGGTTGTTTATGATAATACTGCTGTTTATTATCATACTGGTGTGGATCGTGTGATTTTCAGGTACAAACAGCGCCACTGTATTCACAGGTATCCTGTTATAGACCTTCACGTATGGAATATAAATATGTCAGGCAGCATGTGTCCCTGAAATTAACGAGAGCTTTTTTGCTTTTCCTTCCCTGGTGCCGCTCCTGTGTGTCGAATGGGTCCTCACATCTACCCAGGTAAGAGAAATCCCCCCCGCCTGATGACCAGCCTGGCACTTCTCACCTCACATTCTGACACTGAATGTATATGTGCGTTAACTGCACGTAGCATGTAGTCCTCCCTGTTTCTCCAGGCCAACAATCAAACTAGTCTCCCTGCTCCCGGTTGCCATCGTTATCATGCTCTGCCTCGCCCCCCCAGCATTAGTTTGGCCAAATTTTTATACACTACCAGATGTTTTTGCTCAGGAATCGTTGCCTGATTGTTTTTTTTTTTCCCTTGAGCTGCCGAGGTCGCTGAGAGAAAGTGATGGTGTCGCACGTGGGGGGGAGGAAATTCAGTAATAGGCAAAGACGGAAAGAAAGTAGTGCTTTAAAAGTAATTACTCAATCGGCGAAAAATAGAACTCAGTGGAACTTTCATTTTGTTTCTCCTTTTTTAATATAAATCACATCTGTTGGAGTGATTTCACCCCCCTCCCCCCGCCAAGACACGGCCCTCTACTGGCCAAGGATAATTGCTTGTTTTCCGTTATTTGCTTAAACTCAGTCAGATAGGGTCTGACATGCTGGCTGGGCCTGTCGAGGTCTCAGCAGAATTCAGTCATTACCCTCCGATAATTCTCCCGGGTGCCTATGGACGGACGCTTTTCCGGCATTCAGCTCCGCCAGTGGGTGCCGGCTCTCCTGATGGTTACCGGGTCAGACAGCGTGGCACGTCAGCAGGTAGCGAAGCAGTCTACTCTAAGGCTACCTGGTGCGCACGCTGTCTCTGTGTCTCCCCTGTGCTCTGACCGGCCAGAAAACAAAAAAAGAGGTTTAGTGCTCAGATCACCGTGCCTTGGGTAGACTGTGCAGACTGTGCAGTATAAGAGCAGGATTATTATGTGTTGTTATCGTGTTTGTGCCTTTTTACAGTGTCTCCTCCTTCTCTCTAAGATACATACAAACCATTGCTTACTTTTCACCTACCCTCTGCAATCTAGGTAAACTCCTGGCCTCTTGGCTCGGCCTGCAAATATCTATTCTACTCCCTTTCTCCATTCCCCTCCCTTCTGTGTCACTCATATATTCACTGCCATGCCATATGAGCCTCCTGGTGTCTTCCAGAAGGTTCAAATACCTCTGCCTTGGAAGTTAATCCGATCTGTTCTATTTATGTAGCTCTACATCGATCTGTATTATCGGATGTCTTAAATATCACCTCGATTCACCTGTTTGTAAATGAAGGGAGTACCTTATTAAACATAAATGAAGGGATGATGATGTCTGAACACTGCACCTGAGGAGATGTAACTTTAGAGTGACCCTGAGTGGTTAGGGCTTCTGCGGCTGGCTTGGGACACACCCCTGGGCTCGACTGCATGGGGAATTACAACAGTGGCGGGTCGCCGTCAAGAATGTATCCAGACTGCAGCGAAAAAAAAGTGAAACCAGAGAGCGGTGAGGCAGCCATGCTGTCGATTCGTTTTCTTATTACCACCCGTGAGCAACAAAATAGCTTGCATAAAAAAAACTACGGTGGCTGTTAATGCCTGTCAGGATTTGTTCTGTGCTCTTTGTTCTGCATCAGCTTGGTGCTCAGCTGAGTGAGGGCGTCAGGTGCCTCCAGCCATCCCATCATTCCTTCTTTTCGTCCTTATCCTCCCATCCTTTCCTTTCCATCTTTGTCTCCTCCTTCCCTTTACTCCTTTCATTCTCCTCCTTGCATCCCTCTGTCTTTGTCCCTCTTTGTCCCCTCATCCCCATTTCTGGATTGTCTTTCCTCGTCCCCCCTCACCTCCTCACCACCTTCTCTCTCTCTCACATCTTCTTCCTACCTTCATCTCACTCTCACCCCTTCCAACTCTTCCCCTCTGCACCATGTCACCTCAACTATCAGATTAATGTCTTGAGAGCATGAAACCAAGGGACAACCGGAAGAAGACCTGCTGTCTTCGGTAGTGTTGGCCATTACTAATCTCTCGCTCAGAATGAAATAGCCCATAACTCCTTGGGCCTCAAGCGCCTTGTGGCATCATAATGCTTCATCTGGAGCTCTATAGTGAAGGCATCATAACCCTGGGCAGAAATGACAAAAATGGCTAACAGATGTTAGCGTAATCATTCCTAATAAGATTTCTCATTCTGCCTTTCTGAAGCGGAGTTCCGGGCGCTTGGAGCGACTTCCCAACCCTCTAATCAAAGACGGGGGCTTCCCCTTGGGAGGCATAGCCACATTTGGGTCAACAGTTGGGCGATTTGTCCCCTTTGTTGAACCCTGTGTCCGCCGTCTTCCCGGTCCCTCTTTGGTTCACCATAGATGCTGCCCTGTTTCATTTTTCATATGAGACCAGACGCTCTCCAAAGCCGCCTGTAACTAGAGACCTCAAAGGCCTCTGTAGGTCTCATTACCACAGTGCTGCTGTTAAACAAAGTGGTCCTGCTGCAGGTCCAGAACATACAGAATTTTACTGCCGCTATTAATATTTATTACATTCACCTTTCCTGCACTGTTCCTTGTGATCATACAAATATCCCTTCAGGACAGTTGCACAGGCTGGGCTCGGAACAAGCAGGCTCACTGTACATTTGCACTTTCTTGGGAGATTATTTTTTGTGTTTGTGCGAGTGTGTCCAGGCATGCCTGTGTGTGCATGTCTTTATAGTTCCCAAGCACAATGACAGGAAATCCGAGATATGTATGTGTATTTGTACTTGTGGGATCGCTCATGTCAGTGATCTGTGTGAATCTGATACACCGGGATGTCACATGTTGAATGCTGGTGTCCTGACTGCGTGCATCACCCCCCCCCCCACCCCCCACCCTTAAATAAGTCTCTCAGCTCATCTGGCTCCCCCCCCATCTGTTTCTCACTCACACTCTTTTGGCTTTCCTACCTCACATGCCCTTTCAAACGGAGAAACATCCAGTACTGGCTACGAGCTGCTACGTCTTGCCTCAGGTTTATTTTATTAACAGGAAACATTTGTGATTGAAAAAATAAACGGGTCTCGGGACGTAAAGCGGCTGCTTTCCCGGCACAAGAGGCAGCCCAGGGCACCCAGTAGTTGCTCTGTGGTTTGTACAAACCTCGGGTCCTGCTGCTCTCAGGCAAATTTTCCCATTTAAATGGCCCCCAGGTAAACATAGAAACATAGCCAGCGTCCAGCACGGCTCACATTTTTCTGCAACTTTTTCCCATGAACTCACAGGAACTCATTCTTTGGCAGAAATATGTGTGGCAGAGTGACATATTTGTGTAGCCTGACTCCTAATTCCAGAGATCAAATTAAATTGTTACCTTGTGCCCAATTTTAAAGACTAGTGTTAATTCCATGTTTTTTTCAGCAGGTGAGGTTTGCTCTCTGGTATTGCACGGTTCGCCTTTCATTGGATTCGAGCTTTAAACGTGGCTCTCTGCACCCGTCCCGCTTGATCTGAGGATGAGATGTGTAGAGGAACGGCTCAGCTTAACAGAGGAATAGGCCGAGCCCGTGCCGCCATCCGTCGCTCCTGCTCATATCATGTATCTCGCGCTCCATGCTCAGTTCCCGCCCATTATGAGACACCCCACCACCCAGCCTTGTTTCCTTTGAGTTAAACCAGTTCATAAGTAGATTCTTAGGTAATTAAGGAGGGTGTTTGTGCAAATTATAAATAAGCCAATCAAATGACAGAAAAACCGTTTTCTTTAAAAAAAAAAAAAAAAAAGGCACATTGCTTGGTTTATAGCAAACGAAAGAGTGTGAACACTCTGCCTTTTGCCAATTTAAGTGACTGAATAGATTCCAGTGGCTGCGGTCGATGTAAGTACCACATCCTCCCCTTTTTTAGGGGTGCATTGAGATTTGTGGTTTAGTTCCGCGTCTGTGTAAAACTTTCTCTCCCACATGTTAGGGTGATTCACCCGGCGTTCTGAGCACCGGGGGATGTCGAGCGCGACCTCGGCCTCGTCTGCGCATGCGTGCGGTCTGTGATTCACGTGCACCCACGTGTGTCTGCCTGAGTATTTGTAGGAGTATGGTCACCGTCAGCAGGTCAGGGTCCAGGCGCTGAGGCGTCGATCCAGGCTGCCTTGCTGGGTCCCGTGCGACCCACAGAGCATCGGAAAGTTGGAGGTGGTGGCACCTTCCATGCCGTGGCAGGGCTGCCTGCTTGTTTGTTTATTTGAGCGCACAGAAGCGAGTGCCCAAGGCTGCCAGCTCACTCTGCCACATCCAAACGAGCGGAGCGCGCCCCGGCAAGCGCGCCAATGGCCGCCGGCCCGTCCTCTGTCGCAAGCTCACGCTGCGTAGGGCTGCCCCTACGAACCGGGGAGGGATTCGCACACGTCACGCATCAAAATAGCAAACTGCATTTCACATGTTAATGATGAGGGACGGAGGCTTAGCGCTCATGTAATTATGACCATATTTTTAAAACACTCTGTGGGCTCATACAGGCTTCAGTCTTTTCATATAATATATGTGCCTTTTATATATGTATAAAATCAGTACTTGTATGTTTCTCTTAAGGTCCCCCTGCACACGCATACACACACGCACACGCACGCACACACATACTGAAGCACTCCCCACCTCTCGCTGCCACATCCCGTGTTGGGGAGACTGACGGCAGGCCAGGGACCTACGGTGTGAACGGGACAGGAAATGTGTGAGCCCTAAAGGCATGTGTTTATGCTGGGTGCAGCTGGCCTGCTCCCCCACACTTGAGGGGAACACAGAGCCGGCTATGCGCAGGGCCAGGGGAATGGCTGTCATCTCGCAGCTCCGTTCTGCGCCTCGCAGCTTGCTAGGCTGTTGTGTCCCTAGAAATATATCCATTCTCTTTTATACACAAGTTGATTGTAGCTGTAATGAATAACATATATCTTTCATGTAATTTTAGTACAATTTTAATAGTATTTTTGGTAAAATGTCTTATAAGAAATAGCTTAAAAACAGCACAGGTCAGCCTAAAAGATTATTTCTGTGATTTATAGAACTGCATCTCCTGAATTCTTGGTTTTTAATTCTTTTTGAGAGCTTAGAACTCCACTGCCACCCAACTCGTGGCATCCAATGGCGAAGTGGGTCTAGGCCAAGGCAGTTCCTGATTGGTTAACTGCAGGCTGCATTCTTAGTGATTAGTGAATAAGGACTCCACATCGCCCCCCAGAGCCTGGGGCTCAGTGCTCTGTTCCAGTCAGGCATCCAATAGCTGTATGACTTCCTTTAGGAACACACACGCACACATACACACGGTTCTGTGGTCTCAGTTGATCCCCCGAGCACAGGAACCGCTCTGACAGATTGGGCAGCATTGGAGGGGGGTGTGGGGGTGTGTGTGTGGGGCGGGGGGTGTCCCTGGCCGCGCTTCTTCCCTTATGCTGGGAAAGATCACAGGACTGATCCTTGTGGACATATCCATCAAAAAGTTTTTGGCCTAGAGTCAGTTCTGTCTCTGTGATGGACTCCTGGTAGACAAAACTCACTGAGGGATAACTAATAGCAGATATGTATCTATTGTTTTCCCCTGACCTGTTTGTCAGATGCGTTGTCATGGAACAATGACTAAACAGCTAAAACACTAAAGTTTACGTCAACAGAAAAGTCCACTGTGTCACACAAATTAGAAGTTGGGACTTGTTTGGGTTGCTGAGAATATTTCCAGGCTTTTATTCAACACTGTGTCTTATGAGCGCAGTGGGGTAGCTATCAGGGAGGTATTTCCTGTAATAAGTTATCCTATACTGCGCTCTCTCCACACCCAGGGACCTATAAAGCAGCCTTGGACAAGGAGTCATAGCCAAACACATGCCTTGACTCAGGTCATATCTTAGGACAAACTTAGACTTTAAGAGGTGGCCTGAGGCATCACATCTAGGTGGTTCAAATAGGTTTATGTCTTTAGTTCATTTCAGTTGAGGCGAGTTCTGCGGGCTCTGTGTTTCTCAAAATGTGGTGTCTTCTGCAGCGATTGTTACAAAATCGTCTTCCAAAATGGCATCGATTCACAGCGTAGTGTTTCACTGTAGTGTTTCATCCCGAGCTCAGACTGAGGATTTTGTGTCATTATGAGAGACCCACACCAATGTTCCTCTGCTCTTGCTGGCCCCTGTTGTACATGCTGGGACAGCTGGAATGTTCTGGAACAGTAGCAGGTGAGCTGTTTTCGTTGCTAGGGGTAACAGTGGCATGCTGCTGGGGTCCTATCATCTCGGGAAGGCAAACCCCCCCTGCCGTTTACAGTGTCATGGTCCTGGCCCGCGGATTAACACTGCTCTCTTTTCCTTCAGGGTTTATTTAACCAGAACACCCAAAGCTGTAACATGGAAAAGGCTCTTCCTGTTTTCAGCCAGGGGTTAAGCAAAAAAGCCTCTGGCCACAGAATATCCTGTGTTTATATAAGCCGAGTTTCCCCTTTTTTTCACGGTGTGGTTTGACGGGCCCGAAAGGTGCGGCGCCCGCCCGGCATCTGCAGTTTTACAAGTACATGTGGTTTCAAAAGCATCACATTGACTAAATTAAGCCGTGTGTCTTTCCATCAAGTGTGTGCTCCAGTCCAAAGAGAAAAAATGGAGGGGGGGGGGGGGGGGGACGCACAAGGGGTTCTCAAATGAAAGTCTTTGGCCTGGCCTCTCAGCCTTAGCAAAGACAGGCAAAGCGGGAGACGGGGGGATGTGTCAGAGCGAAGGGCTCGCTAACGCCACCAGTACTGCTCTGTCCTTGTCGATACGATGCAAGTTGAGCTTCACTGTGGAGGACGGGACGCCTGGCAGGCGACTGGGTTCACCTCCAGCCGCGTCCCGGCCGCTCGCCGCGCCTGATGTGGGCGGGGTCACGCGCCACCAGCTCTAAGGTAGCAGAAATTTGCTGCCGGCACAGCAGGACCCCGGGAAAGCAGTGCAGGCCTTCCGAGTTTTATTTCCCCCCGATTTGTGGCGGTATGTAACACGAGGCAGTAAGTAGGGTTAGGACTTCACCTTGCGTAACCCGGGAATTTAAGCGCAGCTCCGGAGAGCATGGGGAGATGGCGGCTTAGGGACTGTGATACATTACAGGGAATCATGCTGTCGCCGTTACTGTTTACACAGTCGTCATTCCAGCCTGTTCACAGCCAGCACTCACAGCATTGCCAATGTTGACAGTTATCAACCTTATGAGAATTTTTTTCCTAGGGCACGTAAAATTATTAGGCTTATTAATCATGTGCTGTTGCTAAGTTTATAGATTTTATACAAGACTGATCTTGTATAAAAATTGCAAAAGATGTACTCTGTTTAGTCTGCCCTGACATCACTAACAGCCACTAAGTGCATTTGAATATGCTTATTGCAAACAGGCTGGATTTGTAGGATGTTTTTGCAGTCATCTCTACACAGGAGGAACAGCACATGTTCAAGGGCCAAAAATGTGGCCATAATACAGATAATGGATTCTTTAAGTTTCTCTATATGGGGTGGAAGAGACAGTTGGCAGCTGCACAGCCTGTATTTCTCTCGTCCTCAAATGCCTCCAAATCAGGCAGGCTGGAAATTTCAAATAACAAACGGCTCCAGGAAAAACAGGCGTTTCATGGGGAAGAGGGACGTGGAGAAGAGAGGGATGGGGAAAGGAGGCTTTGCAGCGTGTTATGGAAAGGTAGGTATGTGCACTTTGTTGGTCCTCGGGGGAAATTACCTTTCTGCAGCAGGTCTGGACACATGCAGCAAGCTTAGCAGCTGCTCAGCAATCACGCAGTAAATAGAACATGCAACATACGTGCAATACATACAGTGATTAGTATGTGAGTTTAGAAGAGCTTATGTGCGATTAACACGTTTTTTTTAATGTCATGTCAAGGTGGTTTCACCCGTTACACCATGAAATACTCCTGTGAATGGCGGCTGTAAGGGGAGTCAACAGTTTGGCTACTTTTGACCATTCGCCAGGGTCACTTTGGGTCAGGTGGTCAGGCAGCCTGGAACCTCTTGCCAACAGCCGTGAGGTCGGTGGCCCCAGTGTAACGTTGCAGTGACTGTATCATTGGCTTGAATCTGACCTTGGTATCAGAGTCCCGTGTCAGCTGCCCTTCACACTGGGACCAGCGGCGGGACTAATGTCGCCTGTGGCGTCATGGCTGCGCGCTTCCGGCGCAGCTGTGCTGCCCAGTCGGATGTAGCACAGACTGACATCTTATCGGTGGCGTTCGGGAACGGTCGTGTCGCGACGTCGGCCGGAGCGAAGGACTGAGGATCCCAAGGCAGCTGAGGCTTTCTTACAGCTCATATGGTGCAGCTGCGAAGGGTGCCAGCAAGGAGGAGGGAGGCAGAGGCAGAGGGAGGGGGAGGGAGCGAGTATTGAATCATGAAATGAGAACCACATTTCCTCACCAAGCTGAAATGTGGACTTTCCATTTTTGCTACTGGCTGACACGCTCCCCCCCGCCCCCCCAGCTCCCCCAGAAACAGGCAGAGTGCAGCAGTCTGCTGTTTGTTTATGGCCCTTTCTGTCCTCCCACCCCCAACTCCGCCTGCTGTTAGCTTCTGTGAACCTTCCGGGGAAGCTCAGAGCCAACTCTCTAAGCAAAAAAAAAAAAAAAAAAAAAAGTTTAAATGAAACGAACCGCACTTTGCTGTTCAGCTTTCTGGGCGAGGCCCAGCACGGTCCTCCACGTCGTGCGGTTACTGCTCTCCTTCCATTCCTGACACATCTGGCATTGCAGATCTGCAGCCCGGGACCCACCTCAGACTGTTGCCACTGGAACGGACACGGCATGGCCGCGAAAAAGCCCCCGAGGGGTCAGAGGGCAGCTGCTCCGCGGTGGAGGCCAGGCAGCCTGTCCTCCCTACCTTCTGTGGTCCCACTTGCTCTCATACACTCTGCCTCCTTCCCTTTTTCCACATAAAGCTGTTTTTCATAAAGTCGTGCCTGGAGTTACAGTCCCAGAGGCGCTCCGTGAAACACTAGTCCTGTCTGACGCTCTGCCAAAGATCCCAGCGGAAGATACTTCTTGCTTTGCGCTTTTGTGTTCCTGTAGTCAGAGACTGTCAGAGTCCCTCCGCTCTTTAAGGACGAAGGACAAAAACAGCCATAAGGACAGAGAGGCCATTAAAGTGAGACTAAGCGGTGTCACCCCTCTTTCTTCTTCTCATGTCCTCCACACAGCCCACCATCACATCCCTCTCTTAGGGGCCCTGTCTTATCGATATGCCGGTGATGTAAACCGAAATACTGACCACTAGGTGGTGATGCAATGTACCCGTTACCTTCACTTACTCTTGTCATTCTCTGGGCTAAGCTCTCAGGGAAATGCAGCTGATGGGCTCGTCCCATTGGGGGTGTCAGACGGGGCCTGGGAGCGTAGCCCTCAGCCTGAACAGTAAAATAGCAGCAACATAAATGGGGAGCGATTAAGGAGTCTCTTGTGGTCACCAGGTTAGATAAACATGTACTAGACAACTGCATGTCAACAGAGGGTCATGTCCACCTGTTCACAGTATAGGGTTACAATGTGTTTAAAACACAGTTCAATGTAGGGCACCTCTTACAACACATAAGGTCACATTTTGGTCTGGGGGAATGGAGGGAAGAGGTGGAGTTCAGTGTATGCATCTCTGCATGTGTTCATGCATTGTTGAAGCTGTGGTATTAATCTTGAAATCTCAGCCGAAATACTGTATGTCCATGAAACATACTAATTTTAGAGCAGGCAGTTCTTGACTCGTGGAAGTAATCTGTTCCACAAACCTTTACATAAGTCAAATTTTATGCAGTCAACTCCATCCCCCTCTCGTTCACTGAATCACAAAAGCCAAAAATATACTTTTAACCCGTACACACATTAAATCATCCATCCATCCATCCATCCATCCATCCATCCATTCATTATCTATACCGCTTTATCCATTTTGGGTCGCAGGGAAGCTGGAGCCGATCCCAGCATCTTAGGGCGAGAGGCAGGGTACACCCTGGGCAGGTCGCCAGTTCACCAGAGGGCCAACACAGACAGACATAGACAAGCACACTCACATTCATACCTATGGACAATTTAGAGTAGCCAGTTAACCTAATAATACGATACCGCAAACTTGCCGAGTATGAAATCAATGAAAAGATAAAGTGTACATATATTTTCAGTGTATATCTTCTTCCGTAAACTATAGCAACATAAATATCTGGATTTTATGTTTTACATAAATCGAGAGTTATCTGTACTCAGAACTGGGATCAACTTCCATAGGGCCATAAAGGAATAAATTAGCGCTATTGGGGATACTAAGTGTGTAGATTAATTGATTGGATGTGTATTTGCAAGCAGCAGATGGACATTAATGGTGTCCCTAATTTGGGTAAATTCCCCCGAATCAGCTGCAAAAGGATTAGTGTCTTAGCGTTTGGAGGTAGAATCATATAATAAATGTGTTTTTAAATGGGAACACCCAGGAGGCTGAGCTAATAAGCAGAGTGATAAATTACAGCTGGGCCAGGAGTTTATACTGAAAGAAAACACACACACACACACACCAAGCCGCATCGGGGCCGGCTTCGCATTGACTCACTTTTAATGTAATTAACTGTGCTGAACTCTATCTGAAAACAGATCAATAACAGGAAAACACTTAAGTTAATAATGCCATTTGTGTTATATCGACAGGCGCACACCCATGGATCTACATATATATCCCAGTAAACTTGTGCAGGATGGTATGTTATCATATGGGTTTTGAGTTCCTGCAGAGGGACTATCAATCAGGACCTGCTTTTGTTGAATGACCTAGACTTTTTTCTTTTTTTTGGTTTTCTAATGTAAGGTGTTGATGTCACGTCTGCATGAAGTCTGGGGCTTTTCTCGGGCACCAACATTTTGGCAGCAGCCTGAGACTTTGCTGTATCCCACTTCCCCTGGGAGCCCCTGCTGCTCCTGGGGATTCGCTGGGATGGCAGAGAGCCATGCAGGGGGAAGCGGGGGCTGTGTGCTGCTAGCGTTTGCCGAACCCTCCCGGTCGCCCTCTGTAGACGGTTGCTCATTTCACCTTATCTGCCACCCTAGAGCACTTAGCAGGATGCTCCCCCCTCCTGCATTGCTCCCTCTGCTCCAGTGATACCCCACAGCTTCCCTGGCAGAGAGAAAACGCTGTCTGACACCGACAGCTGGTGGCCAGCGTTGGTAGTTCTTCATTCAAAAAAGTTTTTTTTTTGCCCTGATAGTTTATTTAGTTTTTTACTACTTACCCCTCATCGGGTTTGGTTTTCCCGAAAAGCCCTTTTTCTTTGGTGCCTTCATCCGCCCCCCCAACGCTTCGCGCTGGTGTTCCAGTTCAATCTTGCCAGACCGGAGGCGATGGCGTGACGAGAGTTTGAGGAGTGCCTGATCATGGCCCAATGAGGGCTTGATTAGTAAGTGACGAGCGCCAGAGGGCTTTATGAGGGTCTGATGAGAGTCTGGCGACGGCGTGCTGCTGTTTCAGCAGGCAGCCTGTTGCCCAGGTTACAGCAGAATACGCTTGTTTGCAGGGTGACCGTTTGGCGGCACGTGTCGGTTTCAGCCTTTTGCATCAGCGTTGAGTCTGAGTTTGCTGGTGACACGTGCTCTTCACTGGGATACATATTGTAAGAGGGGACTGAGTACATATTACCCCCTCACCCTCTTTCCCCGAATGTGACTCACAGACGTTTGGTGAACATTTCGGGTCTTGGTGTTGAATGAACATTCTGAGTTTGCTGCGTATTCATTTACAGATGTGCAAACCCATAACTGGGCAACCAGTTCACATTGGACCCCCAAGGGTTTTTTTTTTCTTTCTCCCTGCTTGGAAGTTTTTAGTTCCTCTCCTCCATTGCCCTCCACCGTCAATTCTTTCTTTCTGTCCTCCCTTTTCCCTGTTTCATGTATTATTATGCATAAATGATGTAGTAATGCTCTACTGCAAACCCATGTGAAGCGCCTTGGGGTGACACTTGTGAAAGGTGCTATATAAAATTAAATTGAATTGAACTGAACACTGCCAGTGAAATGATGGAAGACACGTCATTCGCAGTCGCTGAAAACATGGACGCACTCACCACTTGTGCGTCTGTCACGCCTCCTGTTTTAAGTACTGTGATAGGACCCCCTGTTGCCTGTTCGGTCTTTCATTAAGTGGCAGCCGGCTCTATGAAATGCAGACATGTTGTGGTCTGTAAGCATTTAGTAATTTTGGAGGAATACATTTGGCTTCGATTCTCCAGTTTCCTCGCTACTCTCCGTAACTGCAGAGCTGTTACCAGTTATCCATTTTTCCATCTTGTACCCCTCGCTCCTGTTGCTGATGCTGTGACGAAAGCCCCCCTCGTAGTAGTGGCCATATCGCAGTAATCTGCTCGGAACATGGCGACATCTCGACTCACGGCCCAGCATGTCCACACATCTGCGTGTCCACATTTACATCCCTGCCATCTGCATCTGTCGGGGTCTGCTCAGTCTTCCGGAGTTCACCGAGGACACAGGCTACGGCGATCGCGCGGGGTTAAACGGGGTCGCGACCCTTTGTGGGAGGCCAGCCGCAGGAAATACTGCACGCTCTCCCTCATACATCCATGGCAGCTCAAATGAGCGCATTAATGCCGTCCTCCCGCACACATGCAGGCACGTACCTGCACACACGCTCTCCCGCTCGCCCTGTTCACAGGCCTGCTTGTCTCGGGTTTGTAATTCGATGTTTAATTAGATTTTCTGGGTTATGGGTGTTTCCGGAGAGACTCTCGCTGCTTGTTAAATGCAGCCCAGGCAGCTGCCAGAGGCCACAACAGCAGCCGTTTCAATCTCCATTTCCTGTCTGTCATGGCACTCTCCCGCTCTGCGCTGTCTTTATCCGCTCTGCGCTGTCTACCCTCACTTGACCCCCTCCGTTATGGCTCTGCGGCAGAGGACAAAGACTCGTAGGCTTGCAGCTGATCTTTAAAGTCCCCGGAAGGAGCCCCACTGTTACGGCCTTGAGTCTGAGTCAGCGCCTGATGCGTTATCCAGATGTATAAATGCGTAAAAATTGTTAGTTTCCGTGGATAGAGCAGTAACTACTACCAGGATAAAGGTGGAGAACTGCACTTGTGTCCAGGACACTGAGGTGAGCAGAAGTACTGTGGGGGTCCTCATCTGCTCATTGTCATCATCTCCTGAGACACCCAAAACACTAGTGGCGCTCCCAGTTACACCATTTTCAGTATATAAGGGGCCTTTGGTCCAGCAAATAGGAACATTTTGCAAGTAAGTAATTTAAACGGCAAGGATGATTGCTGGAATTTTCAGTGAATTTGGGGTTTTTTTGCACTTAACGACGCCACATGCTTGTGTTCTCTAACCTTGTCTAGCAGCCGTTGGTTGGCTCAGTATCTGACAACGTACTTTTGGTTTGTGTGTCAGAGATGCACGATATACCGGTTAACATATCAGCATCGCTTCAATGTGTCAGTCTGGGACAATATTACTGGCAGATATTTAAATGTCCTCATATATTCTGTGACAAAATGTTATTCCGCTAATGTGCACTGTCAAGCTCGGCAAGTTTCAGGTATCGATATCGCCAATATTAGTGAACAGTTTTTCAATTATTGGGGCAGGTGAAATTTTCCACATTGGTTCACCAGTACTCTTTATTAGAAGTCATGGGTGTCTGTTTGTCCTCCTTCTCTAAGTCTTTGTTCATGTCGTCGTTTGGGGTCCTGAGACAGTGTTACCGAGGCTGTACCGGCGAAGGCCCGCAGTGCGCCAGGTCCCCATCAAAAAGTCTGTTTGTCTCTTCTGTCTTCATCCTGACCAGTCTCCTCCTCTTTGGCAGAGTTTGCCTTTCTTGCAGCTTTACCCCAAACCCCCCTGCCCTCTGGAGCCAGGCACAGGGGCCTTGTCACATGATCCACACACCCACGTTCCCTCCAGCCCAGAGTGCTCTCTGGGTGCCCTTACCCCAGCGAGCGTGGTGCTCATCCCTGCCACAGACCACACCCATTTCTTTGCCTCTCTTGAATTCAGATCGGGTGCCTCGGCACAGAGCAGTACAGCTGAACAGCCGCTGCCTTCCGGTCTGTGTCTGCCTTGCGTCCTGCCGCCTGGCTGAGTGGGCACTCACACGGTGTGCTGACACAGAGCCACTGCCAGGTTCTCAGCACTGCTCCAGTTCGGTCACCTGGGTCTTGGGTCTGGGCCGTGTCACCCGTGTCTGGCAAGTGGGGGCGGGGGGGAGACCTGAGAGACGCTTGGACATGTTTTTGTCCCGTATATGAATGGGGGAAGGACAGGGGAGTTTCTCTCTGCCGGTTAGTTTACAGTGCCCTTCTGCTGGAGGAGGTGAGGCAGCAGCTGTACAGACAGAGCTGTGGGGGGTCCTCTCTTACAACCCGGTGCAGACACCCCTACTTCCTGCAGCCTCAGCGCTCCCCCCCCCCTCACTGTCCCCTTGCTCTTTCCATGTCCTCTCACCCCATTGTCTCTCCAAGTCTCCTTTTCTTGTCCTCTTACCGCTAACTCTTGCACAGTAGAGTATAAGAGCATGTCAGCAAGAGGCAAGACACTGAAACACACACAGATGCACACAACGCATAGCATGGACAGTAACACACACACACACACACACACCGAGCCTCCCCTAACGGGCTACTCAGAAAGCACATTCTTGGCATCAGAACACAACTGCAAAAATGGATTTCATGCATGGCTATGAGCATAAAGTGCCATTAGTTTCTGTTTACTCCAATCTCACTCCTCGCCACGTGTTTCAGTCTCACTCTTTCCCTGCTTTTTCTCAGGCACGTCGTTCGCATCGTATCTCCAAAGCATTTTAAAGTGTTTTACGGCTGAGAACCTTTGTGACTTTCCACATACTGGGAGATTTCCATTTGGACGCGCTGAGCCTCTCTGCCAGAAAGTGACACCTGGTGGTCAGAAATAGCAAACGCACATTTTTAGAAGCGGCAGGACTGTTGTGGGTGTTTCCTTTTTAAATAGCCTTCTGATTGACAGATTCATATCGAGAGAGGTCAGTAAATCTGCTTCAAGAAAATCCTGTCATTACCGTCCGCCAGCAATCGACAACATCAGTGTCGTTAAAGAAGGGATGTGATTCAACGGCTAACTTTAGCCCTAACAACACCTACACACTTTGTGAATTGTATAACGTCGACATGCACCGCGTGGGCTGGGCAGCCAGTGAGCCGTGGTTTTCCTTCTAATATATTATGCGGAGTTAGGTTTAGCTTCTTCTGCTGTGTTCTGTTCGCCCCACTGTTTTCAATGTGCAGCTGACTTTGCATCAGTCACATATCGCCATGTCTTTACCTTCAGTGGAAACGGTGTTGGAAAAAGCATTATATTACAAAATATATTGAATTGTACATTACTATACATTTACTATAATGTTATCTTGGGGTGTTTGTATGTTCAGCTGTATGCAGTCATAGCCACAGTCCTCTCTGATAACCAATGCTGGTATAGCTTCTTTAGGTCTCCTAAAGAAAGCTGTCCCCCCAAAACGTCTGTCAGCCAGGAGACTGATTACCTTATGTGCATGAATTCTGTGTAATTCTTCATGCATTTAAGTTCGGTTAGAGATTGTCACTAAATAAGCATTTATTCGTGCATCCTGTTCTAAATATATTATAATATGTTTAGTGGATAAACCTAAACAAAACTAAAGACTGCCCGAGGATGAAGGTGAAATACAACTTGGGGAAAGATGCTTCATCTTTATCGGTGAAATGTTTTGGAATACTCCGAGATTGTTGCAACACAGTCCTTCCCTACAGCTTGTGCAATCAACAGCAGCTT
>JAODKE010000050.1:2826992-2838891 GCA_026779605.1 Mormyrus hasselquistii | reverse complement strand
ATATAATGTGTGTGTGTGTGTGTATATATATATAAATAAAATTAATCACATTACACTATCTGTGCATATATACAAAAAGTGGTCACATTAAAACAATACAGACTGCCTTGGTTAATCATGGCTTGTGTGCATATCTTCATAGGGGCTGATTCATGGCCTCAGCAAGCAGTGGGTGGGTTCCATGGTTTTCACTGTCATTTCATCCTGCCATCTTGGTGATTGCAGAACCTCATTCGGCCCTTTTCCACCTTTTATGTGTTTTTTTTTTTTTCTTGTCATATGGAAAGTCTTCTTCCTCCCTTTGCCGTCAGCTCTGTCCAATCACTCTCGCTTACTCCCCCTTGCCCCACCCACCACCCTAATGGCTCCGCCCCCCCAATACCTCCATGCTCTGCTGACCCCGCCGGCCCTCCCCCTCTCTCTCTCCCCCCAACAGGGGACTCCGCATCCACTGACCCCCTGCTGCTTGACCAGTATGTGGCCGTCACCGATTACGAGAAGCAGGAGAGCTCGGAGATCAGCCTGCACGTGGGCCAGGTGGTGGAGGTCATCGAGAAGAACGAGTCCGGTATGGGAGCCTTAAAGTCGGGGGCGAGGGGGGGGGGCGGTTCATGTGACAGAGGATCAAGCAAAGTCACTTTTTCTACACGTATTGGCCGCTGTACGGATGACTGATACTCAGGCGTCATGTGACACAGACAACATACTGCGTCGTGTTCCAGGACGCGGCAGCTGCTGTCAGCCGTGCTGATCTTTTGTTTGTTTTCTTTCTTACAATATGTCTATAGTCGGGGGGGGGGGGGGGGGGGTTTTTTCTAGTTAGCATGTAGCGCTGCGCGATATCACATGTGAAATATCCACGAGTAACACTGCGATATTTATAAAGCAAAAAAAGGAGATGGAAAATGACCTGAAACAAACTACAGCCACATACAAGAAGAATTGAACTATTTAGTCAAACACAGGGGCCTTTCAGTTTTAAAGTACTTTGTGTCCTCCTTGACATGGATTATCTGGTCACACTTGGTCTGGGACTTGCACTGAATTGCATCACGTACCAAATCAGCGAAGACTTCGTGCTGTTGGTCGGCAGGCTGGTGGTTCGTCAGCTCTGATGATGCACAGGGTTGGGTTCCCGCCACGTGTCTGGAGGCCCAAGATGATCCCGACGACTTCTCCCTGCCGGCAGAAGAAGGTACGGGCCCGTATCACCTGCCACACACCCAGGGTGCCCCCCCAGTCCAGATTAAATCCAGCGCTACTGTATTATGGAATGACTCGACATATAAATGTTGCCTGGTCTCCTTTAATGATGGATCGGGAGAGGGAATGACGCCCGAAGAGTCCGTCACTGTACCCGTTTCACAGAAATGGCATCTGTGATTTCGCTCGCATAAAGCGGAAACGATGAGCGATTTTCCCCCCCGTCTCTTCATGCGGTTGTTAATCTCTGTGTTCCGTCACTGGTGACAGTCTCAGTGCTCACTTCCTGTTTGTTTACTTCCTGCTGCTCGCTCTGCCGTCAGTGCCTCGGAGGTTCTGGTCTCTGCCGAGGCACGTGGGTCGCCGGCGCACTTTAGGGGATCTGTTCAGCACAGGCTTTGGGCAAGGTGGAGAGCACACCTCATTTACCCCCCCCTCCCCCCCCCCCCCATCCCTATTCCCCTGCATCCCATGTGAATCATCCTCGTTCTGCATGCGGGACTGCAGCATGGTGTGAAGCTCACATGTGGCATGCGTGTGGCATGTCTGTGACATGCGTGTGACATGCAGATGGGGGGGGTGGGGTGGTCTGTCTGCCTCTTACTGATGCATGCACTTACGCATGGGGAGAGGAAATTATTTTTCCAGTCATTTTCTTTCAGAATGTGAGATTTGTATATTTATATTGTGTTTTAATTCAGCGTGTCTGATCTTGTCCACAAGACCGAGCCCTCCCTTTATGAGTTATTTCGCGATCTGATTTACAGATACAATTGTAGACAGAAACTTTTATTAGAGTTAGTAGCAGTGTTACATCATGTGGAAATTACGCGTGCACTGTGTGTCGGTTTCTAACAACTGTTTTATTTCATTTTCTGTCTGTCGAGGGTGTGAGTTAGTGTTTAGTGTCGCATGTGTTCCACACTTACTGACCACACACACACACACACACACACATATAACTCTGCCCCGGACTGTGAACAAAAGCAAGTCCCCCACTGTTAGGAGAGAATTGAGAGTTTTACAACAGGTCGCCATAGTCTTGGGGATCTGTTTTCAAAAGGCAATTGCCTCTGGACCGCGCTCCCCCCCCCCCCCCCCCCCCCCCCACACCGGGATGACCCCGGTACATCTGTACATATAAACACACAGTATGTGAGCATGAAGCAGAGCCAGGCAGAGAGCCACACTGTCACTACGTGGCACACGCAGAACACACCGGAATAGCGCCCAGCCCCGCAGCTGAGACGGCTGTCTGCGTCTCACATCCTCAGCAGGATTTATTTTTTCTGTTAGCCCCTTTCTTCCTATATTCTCTTTTCTTTTCCGTGCAGATTATTATTTTTTTGGTTTTAGTTTGGGTTCCTTTTTTATTCTTGCACTATCCATGTTTAAGTTACAGGCGCTCATCTCAGACCCCCCTCCCCCCCCCTATACAGTAGCACTGCCATGTGGCTGGAGGGTCAAAGGCCAAGGCAGTCTGCCAGCTCCTCACCCCCATTCTCCTCTGTAAGGTTTTCAGCAATGTTTACATTCCCCATAGCTTTGGGATGATGCCAGGGGCGGAGGAACCTTTATCTATACTTCAGGGGTGTTTGGGAGGTGCTCGCTAGAACTGGATTCCAAAAAATGGTCTTTCATAATTGCAAATAAAAATATTTGTGTGGCAGTCTGCGTCCCCAAAGAGGGCTTCCTGTGGTAGTCTGTGTCCACACGAAGGGCTTCCTGTGGTAGTCTGTGTCCACACGAAGTCTCAAAACACACAAGATGCATTTTGACTCCCAGGCCTCTTAAGTGACCCCTGTACCAGCTGCAGGTCCGAATCTGATCCGTTCCGGTTGCCCTTCATGGCTGTTCTAGGCAGAACCAGGGCCCATAAAATTCAGCTCGTTTTCCATCTTGCGCCTCATGCATCACATCACCAAAATAGTGACCCACCCCTCAGCACCTCTAAGCTGACCACCGCAGAGCATAGTGCTTCAGGACCGTCATGCCCTCACTGTACCAACTGTAGAGCACATAGAGACCACTGGCAGCTGTCTCCAAGTTTGGAGCCCCCCGCACAGCTACATCATTACATTACCCCCGTCAACACAATCACCCTGATGCTCCAGGACAGAAAAGCCCTTTCTTTTGGGTTACATAAAGTTTTTTTTTTCACTTTCCCATATTGCTCTTTAATTTTAGGTAAATCTTTGTATATATTTCAAAGTTCAAACCACTGACCTCAAAAAATTAAATAAAAATAACTGGACTGCCTAACAGTTGGTTTCATTGCAGGGACAACATTGTAGCCAGACAGTAACCTCCTGATCAGCTTCATGGAGAGATAAGATGATTTCATTTTTCATCTATGGAAAGTGCCTCTGTATTCCCATTATGCAATCTGTTGAACATGAAGTCAGGTTTTGTCTTTCACATATAAGCTTTGAAGAAATGTTATGTCTGGGAATCATTGGTTCTACAAATAACAGATGACTAAAAGAGATTGCAAGCATCTTAAGTAATATATATATTATACACATATATTATATAATATATATATTATACTCGCCTAAATGTATTTATGAATATATACATTTTTTATTTGCAAAATAGGCAGTCTAGTTATTTTCAATGCCTGGCACTGTCAATGGTACACCTTAAACTGCAAACTTGTAAAAAAGACTAAAAAAAAAACCTTCACAGTATCCAGAAATATCACAGGAATTCCACTGCAAAAATTGCTTTTACAAAACGAAGTGGCAATAGATTCGAGGCAACAGATACAGCCTAATTTTCTTGTATTTTTTTCCAGTTTGGATGGAAAGTATTATTGAGAAATAATGTATGTTGATTGAGCCATGTGCAATGGGTAGATAATTGTGTTCGTCTGTTAGAGGTTGTTAAGAGCGTTGAGTGAAAAAAGAGGAAACCTTTTTTTTTGTTTCTTTTTTTTTTTTTTTTTTTAAGTCCTGTCGCTTTGGGACTCTAAACACAAGGGCGGAGAAAAAATCCTGGTCTTTGTATGTTTGGGGAAATTGTTAAAATCTTGTTTTTGTTTATTCCCTTTTTAATGTTTTATTCATAATTGTTTTTAGACATTCATGGGAGGGCTGAAGGAACAATTACATGGAATATCAAGAAAAATGATATATCACTAATGAGACTGGTGCTTTTTACTATATAAAGTACATTTAAACTTTATTATACATAAATAATGATAAAGGAAATTAAGTGTTGTCATAAAGCACATTTAGGAAAAATGCATTTTCTTCTATTTCTCTTTTTGTATCTTTGGGGGGGGGGGGGGTTGGTTATTTTATTTGCGGTTATGACAAAAGGCATTTTTATTCAACCTTTACGCAGCTCGTTAAGAGTCGTCACCCACAGCATGGGGGACGATCGTCATTCTCTAACATGAAAATCAAAGTGTCCCTTTTACAAACGTCAAAGGCTAGAGGCGAACGTTAGCTCGGCACGCAACGCGGAGCAGTGCAACGCAGGCCCCTAAATCCGAGTCTGGGGTCGGCATCCGTATCTCAGCACGGTAAAGAGATGCCCTTCCAGCATCCCATTACACAGCTGGAGCCAAGAGCTTGAGGCTCTGAGCGCGCGCACACACGCAAACATGTGTGCTTTCTATGCCCGTCTTCAGCAGCGGTCTTGGACAAGATCTTCCCAAATTTGGAAGATGCATCAGAGAGTGGGAAGCTGCCCCTAGCTGACACTGAACAGTGCCGAAAGAGACGAGCGGAGTGGTCTGTGACATGGACTCTGTTCTTGTCCATACAGCAGATCAGCTCCTCTGTCCCAGCACTCTGGGTGGAGAGCAGATGCACATTAACGTGACGGTCACACATCCATGCGGTCATGCAGTGCAGATTTGGAGCATTTAAAGGTTGTCCCTGAAAAGTGCCTTTTGTCCACAGATTCCAACTTGTAATCCAGAGTGCCCTTCTCAGTCCCTTTCCTCTTCCTCCTTCTGTATCATCCTCTTCTTCTAGCTTTTCAAAGCCGTATATATAGTACTAAAGACAATTGGTGTGATTTAGCTCTTTTTATTGTTAAATGATTAAGAAAATACAAAAGGCAAAAAAAATGTCTTTCTCTTGCTTTCCTCTGTCTATCCTTTTTCTCTCTTGGACACTGGAGTAGTCTAGCTGTGCATCTGTCCCCCCTCCCCAACCCCAAGCAGAGGGGTTTATAAAAATTTGCAAAATCTTTCGTCTGAGCAGAATGCAGTTAGCTCACATGTTATTCTTGTCTGTACGCTTCACGATGTATTACCATACCGACTCTTCAGCTTCTCCATTGAACAGCTAATGTAAGTGAACAAGTTACGCCTATGGGCTCTTGTGGGTAGCGGCTTTGGGGAGGGCCGGCAATATTGGGTGATTTACCTTGGTATGGGGGGGGCGGCTGTAATACCTGGGGAGAGGATATTATTTGGCCTTGAGATTACACAGTCAAAGGAACTTGATTTGCAGTCACAAGTTGGGGGTCACAGGGGGACGACATACGAATTGTGTTTTAAGCTATTTATTCTGTTTTTTTTATAATGAAATTTGGTTTCGCTTTGATATTTTTGTCATTTGAGGAAAAACAAAAGTAGTCAAGATATAGGCAGCAGAAAATTAAGCTAATAATTTTGCATTGTAGAGAAAGTGCACCTTTTCAGTGGTTGTATGAGACCATCTGTTTAAAGTATTAAGCGGGAAATAGTACCTGAGAGCTCAAAGCACCTTATAATCGCCTGAGTTCATGCAAGGCTGGGCGCAACAGCTGAAGTTTACACAAAAAAACCCAAAATTCAAGGTTTCGGAATGAAGAAACTTAATCTGGATTTAGCCTGAGTCTTTTTGATTATCTCCTAGGCTGCCTGTACATTTGTTTCCCTGTGGAAACAGTAAAGTTGAGAAAAGTCTTGGCATTAGTTGAACATGAGAAACTGAAAATAATAGGTTAACCATGCACTGGTTAAAAAAATGTGCCCAAGAGGTATGACCGTAACCCCTTCTGCTGCCCTCTACTGGAAATGGGGCAGCCCTGCGCTCAGTTTGCATGGACCAGCCATGTTTTTTTTCCTGTTTGTTTTGTAGCACCGTATAGGCCAGGCTATGAGTGGCCCTGCCCCCCGCTGTGACCTCAGCGTCTGTGTTCCAGAAAGCCCTGCCCCTAGAGCCCATGGTGAAATGCATGTGTTAATTACTGTTTTTTTCCATGATAATAAAAGCAGTTCCTAAAGAGCAGCACCTTTAACTGGTTGAATAAAAGGATGTTCTTGGCTGTAACGCGCACTGTGTCGTGGACTCTTTTAAATGTATTTACTGTGTCGAACATGCATATTATTGGAGTGGTGCATGCATTTTTTTTAGAAGAAATATTCAGCTCAATTTAAAATATTACTAACAAAAATAGATAAACAGCTGGTAACGATTTATAAGAGCTAATTGTTCATGAGTGCCGCGCAGTGCAGACGAACGCTCATTAACAATTGACGACACAAACACTCAATATTTTTTGACTGGGCAAAAGTAGGCTCTCCAGATAAAATATACAGTAGTTTTTATTTTTGATAAATATATTGTGAAATTAAATTGTGGAGATAATTTGTATTAATTTTAGTTACTTTAGATTATTATATTCTGTTTTATACAAATAGGTGCTGTTGCTATTAATAACATGAAATATAAGTATCTGAAAAGCAAAGACCTCTGATAGAACATTGCTTCTGATATGTAACAAAATTCACTGGAAGCTTGTATCACAAAGCAGCATTTGTTACTTAGCCGGATAACTTATTGGATTTAAGGTAGTCTGAGCTAAATGTAAGTGGATGACAATAAAGGCCATTTAATCTGGGCCACCTTAAATCTGACAAGTTATCCGACTGAGCGAGAAATCCTGCATTGTGATATAGGCCTCTACAGTACAGTTGGATTTTATAAACAGTTTGCACACCTCATTTAAGGAATTAAATGAAAGCAATAATTATTTATTCATAATCAAATAAATTCTAATTCATCCACGTGGGTAACCCCAGATCTAGTCAAGCCCCTTTATGTAACTTTCTCATAAGTTGGTTTCACTGTCTTTTTTAGTATAAATGGATGTAAGTCATGTGATATTTGATGGACCAAAGGATGTCTGTCTGTTAACTAACATGTAGATGTGGCTGTAGCTTTCACCAAAAATGCCTTCTGAAAACACACAACAACAAATGCCAGCATTTTACTTTTTTGCGTAATCATTCATCGGTCATCCACACGTCGATCCATTTTTATCTATTTAGTTTGCCTAGTTCATCACTGAGTATACCCCCCCCCCCCCCCCCCGGCAATATTTACCGTGGGGGGGAATTTAATCCTAGTCCAACCCTGGTTAGCACGGTCCCCTTACATTCCCCGGAGACCAGAGTTCGAGTCCCTGCCCCGTCATCAGGGTTTCTCCTGTTTTCCCCTCTGTCCACAAACATGCTAAGGTGAAATGGAGATGCCAGATTGTCCGTGAGTGTTAACTCTTTGGCTATATGAATAGATGTAGCAGTGTACAGCTGGTTCTAACTTATATTTAACAGAACTGTAACATTCCATAGATTACCAACTTAGAAAACAAAGCAGAACATGTGATTTTTTTTTAACTTAATCACTCACGGTTGTCCTGCTTTGCATATTGTGTACTATTCTCGGTTTACATTCATAAACGTGTAAAATTATATTAATGTTATTACGGAATAATAATGATTCATAATATTATCATAAAATTGTATTAGTGGTCATTCATGTCAATTCTTTATATTTGACTCTGGGCTTGTGGAAAGCTTCTAGCTCGAACATGGCTCGGCAGAAAAAATTACATTCTAAACCCATCCAGCTCATTTCCAGAGCATGATGACCAGGTGAGTCGCAGTTTTTAAATGCTCCTATTTTATCATGCATATTTTCATGTCATTTTCTAACTGCCAGATATACATGTTAATAAAAATGTACAATATGGTGAGTAAAGTCTGCTAATATGTAAAAAAGGAATTATTCAAGGCTTCTGTTTGTTAGTGTCTGATGTAGTAATACAATAGCCGATTGCTGAGTTTGGATCACTGCACATGTATGTGTCTTATGAGTGATTGACAGCTCCTTCCTATTTGCCTATATGTTGTTTTTCCTCATTCAGAAGCAAGCAAATGGCGAAAGCCAGAAAAAATGACGGCCTGGGACATGTGGGAGGAGGTCATTGACTGGGGAGTGGAAGATGAGGTCGACTCCCCAGCAAGGCCACCCTCTGACCGGGCTGATTGTCCCAGTGTCTCATGAACCCGAAAGCGGACTGCAAAACCAATTAGTTGGATGGGTGATGAATTCTGGCATGCCTGGAATGCGTGGAATGAATTCGCAAACCGGGGAGATGATGGAGGATGGGAGATGATGGAGGATGCTCGCCAGGAGCTCCACCGACTGACCAGGCTAGGAGGTGCAACAGCGTAAACACTCATGAGGTGGTGCTGGCTGATTTGGGTGGAGAGAAGATTATAATAAAGCCTGTAGCTAATCAAAATGGGCTCAGAATTGAAGCTCTACTGCTGGACATTTTTGGGTAGAGCTAGAAAACGTAAATGAAAGTGACGTCAAATTTCAGACTGATCAGATACACGCTGAACAAGTTAAGGTGAAAGTAAAAAAAGAAGAAGCAGTGATATGATTGGAAATAATGATCAGCAAAATGATGTTAGTGTGGAGATAGTTGACACAAGCAAGCAGGGTCAAGGTGTCGGCTGCTGAGAGAAATGTACTGAAGGTGCCCTTGTAGACGACATGGCAGGAGAACAAAGATCAGGGAATGTCGGAGCACGGCTGGCAACCAGACAAGGCACAGACTCAAGCTCGATGTCCTTTTCAGCCTCTTATAAGACTTTCAATTAAAAAACATTAAAAATCATTGCGAAACCAGCATCAGTCAAACACATAGATATATTGATAGCCACTGTGAAATACTCTCCATTTTTTGTTAGGGTTTTTGCAGGGTCTCTGTTGGACAGGATGCCAGTCTGGGGACACAGACCATGGTCAGTTTAGAAAGACTAGTTCTTGACACTGCATGACACTGCATGCTGGTAGAATCCCATGCAATACTGGGAGGGCATGCAAATGCTAGGCATTCACAGTAGAAGTGCAAATTGATTCTATAGTGGATATTCTTAGTGACTAAGCCTTATATAGCTATAGTTGCTACATTGATTTAAATTAGAATGTAAGCTCACTTCTACATGCAACAGTCTCTGCCTATAATGTTTTTAGTTTCACTTCTTTTACTGTATTTTCAGGAATTAAGCACTCCAACTGTACTGATTTTCTAGGGTCTTTCTGTCTTTGTCTTTGTCTAATTTCTGATCAGTAAACTGACAAATAGAACCTGGTCCTGATTTATTAAAAAACTCTATTGTAGATGTGTGAACGTCCTTGACATGCCTGATTGATTATGATTTTAGCTGCAGTCATAGAATTTCTGGTGTGATGCAGCAGGGAATTACGCTCGATAACTTGCTCTTTTTATTCAGTGTACCCTTGAAAGATCCAAACATCTCCAGCTTCAGCCATATTCCCTTTCAGTTTATAGCCTGACAATTTTACCTCCCTTGTCGTCTTTTGTGGCTTTAAATCCCTCCGCTTTCTGTCTTCCTCTCTAACCCGTCAGATCGCAGGAATCCACAGCCTGAAGTGCGTGTGAAAAGCTGCCCATTCCGAGCATTTGGTCTGAGGCAATCTACTGAACAGCTGAAAGTATCACAGATGTCTGAATGTCTGAAAAACTGAGACACCCCCCTCCCCCCATGGAGGAGACTATCAGATATTTTTTAGGTGATTGTAGGTAAGGTATCTTTACGCTGTGACATTCCCACAAATCATAAGGCGGAATATACCCGCCATGGTATTCCAGGGCCTCGTAGGGCAGACATTCAGTCACACACAAAACATAAAGAATTAATTTCTCCTAAACATATATCTTTGGAAGGTGAGAGGAAGTAAAAGTACCTGGGGAAGGTATCCACAAACACTGTGACCCTTAGTCATTACAGTAGGTGCTAGCTCACCATTTTCCCTCCGCTTCAGGTCTCCCGCCTTTGGTACACAGCCCCACATAGAGTTCACCAACCCTAAAGGCTTTTCTGCAATGTGTGTAAACCGAGTGATCTTTGGTCTTCGTGCCACTATGAAGTCCGCCTCTTAAGAAACTGAACCACATTGTAGTGCACACAAAACCCATCCTGGGTGTCTAAAAGCATCACAGACATTTTGAACATGATTACCAGAATCATTGAGGAAGGTTTGAGGAGTTTTACATCAGTGGTCCATTACAAAGGGGGCCGTGGGAAATATCCTGGTTGGCCAGTTTACATGAGCCCCCCCACAACTAATAGGCAGAAAAATATCCAACTGGAGCCACTTGACACCAGATTGTGGGGCAGCTTTTTGCTGCTAGTCTACCCTGCTTTCTGATTACATGTTTACCAATGTTTATGCAGTGTGAGTGCTGCTTGTGGCTCATGATGTTACGCTGCATGTTCTGGGACGAGGACCCAGGTGACTGGAGCACACTGGGGTGTCCCAGGATAAAAGGCTCACAGCGGTGCCTCCTGTCATCTTACTAGCTTTACTGTGCTAATGGTGAGTTTTATTATTTTAGTGCAAAAAAAATTCTTTGATGTTTAGTCTTCTTGGAAGAGCTATGATTATGTGAAAGCTTTAAACCAGTGTTTCTCAGCCCAGTCTTCAGGGACCCCCGACAGCCCACATTTTCACTCCCTCCCAGAAATACTGCTCTAAACGACGTCACCTATATTTCGGGGGGTTTGATGCCTACAGTCAGCCTGGGCCTTACAACAATAGTACCAGAAAGCATTCGGTGTGAAACTCGAAACACTCTTTCGAGATGTTCCAAATGCTCCCATCCTTGATTTGAGTTTGGGATGTATGAAGATCATGTCACGTTTTAATGTATCAATGCAAAAATGAAATGGCTAATAAATTAATAATTGATCTGGGATGAGAACACGTTGACCCAAAAACCCCTAAATAAAAGGCACAATTTTATTTCCCACATTCCTGGCTTGTGATCAGCCGCCACCTTACATGACTTCACAACACATTTCTTTAATTAAATATAAAGTCGGTCTAAACCACAACTGAATGCGAAGTCCTCAGTCTCTATTGTGTGTCCGCAGGGGTGGGATTTGTGGGCGGTCTGAACAATCCTGGGCCCCACCTATCCTGGGGGGGCTTGATTATAAACAACATTTGTGCAGTGCTAAATGCAAAACACCTGGTTGAATATCTCACAACTAATTAGGTTAATTGGCAACAGGGCAGTAAGATGATTGGGTATAAAAGAGCCTCCCTGAGAGGCAGAGTCTCTGTGCGGTGAAGATGGCGAGAGGTTCGGCGCTCTGTGAAGGATTTTTTAATTCTCTCTCGGCTCCAAAAAATAGCTCAGATGTCAGCCTGTAAGTTATTCTGCCGCTGAAGCTGTGGTATGTTCTCTGCTTTCATCTATCCAGCAATATGGCACCTGTTATATCTCAGAACCTTTACCTGACCACGAGCTTAGGGGTGGGAGGCATTCACCTATTTCTTCAGATTGACAATGGCAGCCCTAAACTGATCAAGTCCTGCATCACTCCTGTTCAGCAGTTCTCAAAATAACACCCTCATATAAAATATAT
>JAODKE010000050.1:2802742-2819675 GCA_026779605.1 Mormyrus hasselquistii | reverse complement strand
TTTTAACAACTCTGAGCTATTAGTTAAGTTCTCCCCAAGCGAGCTTGATGGGCCGAATGGCCTCCTCTCGTTTGTATTGTTCTTATGTTCTTATGGCAAGGAAGAATATTTTTTAGTGTATTACATACACATTAATCTTTCGTATTAAATAAATCGTCCTGTCGGCTTAAGTATTTATAATCAGTTTGTTTGCTGGCAGGATGCATTCATTTTGAGTCATGTGTTGGAAAGGCTGTCATGTGACTGACCTTCCTGGATTGGGCGTTGTGTGCTCGCGCAGGAGATTGACCCCAGTCTCGGGGTGGCGGAACTCCCAGATGAGTTCTTCGAGGAGGACAACATGCTGAGCATGGGCAAGAAGATGATGCAGGAAGCCATGAGTGCTTTCCCGGGCATCGACGAGGCCATGAGCTACGCGGAGGTCATGAGGTTAGGCTCCTCCCCACGTATGAACCATGACTGCTGGCAATTGTAGCCCTTCACATTGGCCTTCTGTTTAATGTTGTAAAATAAGATTTATTTTCTTTGTGCCTTTTTTGTTTCTGTGTTCCTTGTGTACAGGTTTCCACTAGGTACTCAGATTTTCTCCACGACAGTTAACATGCAGCTAGGTTAACTGGTGTCTTTAATTTGCCCAGACTCATGGTGCGTGTGTGTGAACCTACAAGGAAGTGGCATCCCAGCCTTGTGACACTGACCAGGACGTGCAGTTAGAAGATAGATGTTCATATGTTTGCCCTGGGGGGGGGACACTGAAAATCGTCTATTTGCCATTTGTTCAAGTACAGATACATTCACCTATGCCATCTTACTCTCCATAGCTTGGGGGTCACAGTACACTGTGCAGTGCCCCTGGAGCTGTGGGTTAAGAGCTTTGCGCACCTACATGTGACTGTTCTGCAGAGGTCAGGGCTCAAACCAGCAACCTCCTGATCAGTCACAGAGACTTAGCCCGCTGAGCCACTCACCACTCTTGGGTGACTTGTGGTGATAAACGTTGAAGGCATGTTTGTATTTTTGGCAGTGATATCACCCTGTGCCCCTTGTTAGGTTAGTAAAGGGAATGAACTTCTCAGTGGTGGTGTTCGACACAGCCCCTACCGGGCACACGCTGCGTCTGCTGAACTTCCCGACCATCGTGGAGCGGGGGCTGGGCCGCCTCATGCGGATCAAGAACCAAATCAGCCCTTTTATCTCGCAGGTAGGTCACCCCTATGTGATGTCATGCACTGCTGATGATGTCACGCAAACTGTGCTGACATCACACTGCCACGGTAATACTTGTGCACAGCAAAGCTGCATTATGGGATTTTATTATGTTTGTTTTAAAAAAAAAAAAAGTCTACCATAATATACCCACCCCTCTCCGCAGATGTGCAACATGCTCGGTCTGGGGGAGATGAATGCCGACCAGCTGGCCTCCAAGCTGGAAGAGACTCTCCCCGTCATCCGCTCCGTCAGCGAGCAGTTTAAGGACCCGGTGAGGGATCCATTATTGTCATGACTGCTGTAGAAAAGATTTCTGGTCCATGTCCCAAGTTACCACTTAACCCACATTTCTGTAGTAAAATATCTGGGTGAAAGCAGCACAGATCCCTGTAGTGGCACATTAAAAACAGCAACAGTTTGACCACCTGGTCTCCTGCCTGGTTCTCCCCGCAGGACCAGACCACGTTTATATGCGTCTGCATTGCAGAGTTCCTCTCCCTCTATGAGACTGAGAGGCTGATCCAGGAGCTGGCCAAGTGCCAGATAGACACGCACAATATCGTCGTCAATCAGCTGGTGTTCCCCGACGCCGAGCGACCCTGCAGGATGTGTGAGGCTCGCCACAAGATCCAATCCAAGTACCTGGACCAGGTAGCGCCCCCCCCCCCATGTACATTAGGTGTGGGTTTCCCAACCCCGTCCTCGGGGAACCCCGGACAGTTCACATTTTTTGCTCCCTCCCAGCTCCCAGCCAATCAGGAACATCGAATACCTGGTACAGGTGTGCTGGGAGCTGAGAGGAAGCAAAAACGTGGACTGCCCGGGGTTCCCCGAGGACTGGGTTGGAAAACGATGCATTAGGGTGGTCAGTCCTTAAAAATTAACATGCTAGTTCTCACCCAGGAATTTTTTGATGAGTTTTCAAGTGTTTTTAGAGGTTGGTCAAGCAGCTTGAATGGTTATAGGCTGGTTCAGTCATTGCTGCTTGTTAATCTCTTGGGTCATTCATCTGATTACTCATTTTATTTTACTTACTTACCTTTTGGTTCATTCATTCATTCATTTTCTGTAACCACTTATTCTATTCAGGGTTATAGTGGCTACAGGCACAGAACAACCCAGGAGCACCACTCACACAGGCACACAAATGGGTAATTTGACAGCACTAATTAACTTCCCCCAAACTGTGGCGGGGGACCCAGACACAGGGAGAACATACCAACTCCTCACACATAGAACCCCCTTCAGCTGTATTCCAGAGGAATATTCGTTCTAGTTGTGTGATGAAAAATACTGTTACTGAAAAAAAATTCATGTAGCAACCATGTAATGAGAACTTTTTAAAAATGACCCCTTTCATTGTTCTTGCGTCACAAACTTAAGTTTTTCAGTTTTTCACATGGTTGCTTTTGGTTAGATTTTTATGATTCTTGATTTTTTTTTGTTTTGTTTTATTAACTAAATGTTAAATATGGTAGAGAGCACCCTTGATGCTAAACTACAAAAAATAGATGTGGAGTGCATTTTTGCTAACAATCAAATAAATGACCTGAGAGATTAATGAGTATTACAGATGATGGAGGATTAAACCAGTCATCTTGAATTTTCAACCATATTGTCAATTTAGTGACCGCTCTCCACTTTTTTCATCTTGCTTCGTGTATTTTTTTGTTTTTTACAGGTAAACACATTCTTTGTGGCTGTTGCTGTAGTCATATTTTTTTGGCTTTATATTTTGATTATTTACAGTTAAACTGCTCTTGTTGAGCAACCTCTAAAATATCAATGAAATTACAAAAAAATGTCAGGAATACTTTCTTGCAATGCATCACAAGATAAAAGGTTGAGTACATGAAGAATTGCTATTTTAAAATTTGACTCATAGCTAAGGATCACGCTATCGTACATTGCAGAGTATTTAATCGGGCGTAGTAGGGGCAGCACCTTCATGGACAAATGGAACATATGGCATCTCCAGACAGAAGTGATGGAACAAAATGATTGCTTCATGAACCATTTGCAGTATTGTTTGACTCCACTAGATGGTGCCCTCTGTTCAAAAACAGGCACAAAGTGTGTCCCCAAGTAAACCAAAAGCAGCACTAGGGGTGTAAATCACAGCTTTCGTCGCGATACGGCACAATACTGATTCCCTAAGCCAATAGTTCGAATTTTTTTTCATTTTTTGAGACCTCAAATTGCCACGATACGATTCGATTCAGTTTGGTACTGGGGTTAATAGTCGAAATGATGAAACGTTCACACAATCTTTCAATGAGTTAAAATGCTAATTATATTTGCCTTTGTTTACAGTTCAATAAAATGATAAAAATCTAATAGTCAAGTATGTCCCATAAAACAAGTAAAATAAAGTGCAATTAGGTAAAAATAAAAAATCATTGCATGGACAGACATGTAAAATGAGGAAGATTAACACGACTGACTTCTGCGGTGAAAAAAGTATGTCTAATCTTCCTTGAGGTGTTTTTTTTAAGAAAGTAAATGGTCAACGTGTTCAGGAGATTGTGTGCTGTGAGCGTAGCGTACTAAACACGCTCTGAAGGTACGCTAGCTTGGGAGCTACTTATAAATGACCAAGTCAGAATGATCTACCTACTATAAAAATGTATGTATAAAAATATTGAGTATTCTTTATTATTATTACTAATTTCCCTTTGGGACAAAGTATTTTTGAATTGAACTGGGATTTCAGTTCCTTCACCTTTTCTATTTCTCAACTTGCTTTTCGGAAGTTAATGGTTAATGGTTTTTATGAACAGTCCGAAAATGCCGCTCCACATTTCCTTTCTTCGGAATAGCAACGGCAGACTGTCAGATGAGGCAAACGCACATGGTGGGGAAAAAAGTCCTCCTCCCTTTCCGTATGGAAGTGGTAAGTTTTTGGCTTCTTACTTGGTCCAGCAACCCCAATCATTTTTATACCCTTTCTTGCGTTTAGTAGAAATAAATTGGAGGCTAACTAGGCGACTCGGTCACGAGTTTTGAGCAGCAGGCGCGGTTGAATGCGTCGTCTATCCTCTATTTTTTTTTTATACCATACGATCTACCCACACTACCTTTGCGATCGACCAGTAGATGGCGTTCGACATATTGGGCACCCCTGGTGTAGACCATGTATACGTGGGAGTGGATCATGAAAACACCGGAACCCGGCGAGGGGGAAAAAAACACTTGCATCGATACTTATGTGGTCACGTTGATGCATTAGATCATTTGGTGTTGAATCGATACAAATCGATGCATTGTTACGTCCCTAGCATTTACTGGGGTTAAAAAAAAATACAGCAGATGGTTCATGAAGCGTCCTTTTGTCCATGACTACCTGGCAGTCTATTTCTGTACTCACTTTTGTTGTTGTTGTTGTTCTGCAGATGGAGGATTTATATGAAGATTTCCACATTGTCAAGTTGCCTCTATTGCCCCATGAGGTTCGTGGGGCAGATAAGGTCAACACTTTCTCCCAGCAGCTCCTGGAGCCCTACACCCCTCCCAAAAAGTGACTTACCACCAACACCCCCTCTCTCATCCCCAAGGTCCCCTCAATGCGTCCCCTCCCTACCGCTATGATGTCAATGGCCTAGAAAAGCACTACAGCGACATGATGTACAAGTGAACAGTTCAGTTCCTTTAGTCGCTTGCTACCCTTCTTTGTATTTTATCTGGATGTTTCTCAAGAGGAAAATAACTTTCCCCTACAACGTAGGTGACATTTCGTTTTTTGTGGTACTCGGGTTAAGTGTAGTTTCTCACCAGCGCTGAGTTTTCTTGGCTGGGTCACCTGTGGATGGACCCGCTTACATGGGCTGTGTGTGGCATCCGTGACTGTAACATGTTCTGATCCGATCGGGAGGCAGGAGTTCTGGGAGAGTGAAGTGAGTCTGGCTGTAGCCTCTCCATGGCTGTGCAGTCAGACTGTGATGGTTGACATGGTTACTGATTCTTATGTGTTAATACAGTCTGAGGATTTAGGAAATCACTGCTTACATTTTTATTATTAAAATCCATGAAGGTCAAATGGGAAGCGATTTAATTATTCAGATGTTTCTTCACTTGCTCTGTACCCAACTGTTAAATGGAAATTCACTTACATGAATTGGAAATCCAGCGTGTTGCTTTGAAACCTTCAATCCTTTTTGTTTGTAAAGAGGAAAATCTTATTTTTTGGCAAATCGTTACACCCACCTTGTCACTGTTATTGCGTAATTTTAAAATCAATTTCACTTACTCTGATGGTTTTCGCAGCGCATAATGAATTGACTCTTTAAAAAAAAAACATTTTGAATGTTTTCACTTCAAGTGTAGGAAACTCTTAAATGTTTCTAAGTTTATTCAGAGCTGAATCAGTTGTTATACTAGCAAAGTAAATGTGAAAGTGACAGCCATCTTGATTATGTACTGATAGAATTTTTACTTAATTGTATAAAACGCTGACGACTGTTTGCACACTTTCAGCTGTGCATGTCTTTGTTACTCTGTGTGCCAAACGACAGGTGGAGAAGCGTTTCAATAACCAGGCAGAAAGAGGCGTAGAAGTGAGAGACACACCAGGCACACAAACGCATCTTGGCAGTCAGGGATCCTGATTTATTTTAGTGCAAAACCCTAAGTCTCATCCAGCAGACAACTTATCTACACTAGCTCTTCCATTTAGCATTCAAGTGATAAATTAACTAAACCAGGCTCCAAATTTCTAGGGGGAAAAAAAAACACGCTAGGTAGCTCGGGTCAAACACCATGACGGTCTTCAGATGGTCACTAATACAGAAGTCAAACATCCAAAATACCATAAATGTTTCAAAAAAATAAAATTCAGTGTTTAAAAGGGACTGCAATCCCATGCAAATGAGGTACAGGGCATTTTAGTTTGCATTGCAGCACCATCGTATCCATTTAAGCAAAAAGCCAGTGTCAGGCAGCACCTTCCACAGGCAACACAAACTACTTTGCGATGTGCTGTGATCAGGTCTTCACATATCAATAAATTCTACACTCTATTCGACTCTGACCCCCTCACAGCAAGAAGCCCCCAGTTACAGGCTCACACTTTTTGGCCTTGTGCATTTAAGGAAGTAAAACCCGGAAGGGTGCTGGAACCAAAACATACTGGGTTGTAGTCACAGGATCTGAAATGTTTAGAAAAGCTGTAAAACGTGATTAGAAAAATCAAATTACTAAAGTAAAGCAGTGTTTTTTTATCCGGCAATATTAAGTGGGAAGAGTAATTCAATGATTGCAATGAGTGGAGCTTATTTTTCCAAACAAACATCCAAGACACTTCCACGGTAATTAAAACAACATAAAAACTTTAAACTGTCACAGCAGAACACAGAACGACAGACACAGTTTAAAACAAATGTGAAAAACAGTGACTCAGCTGCCTCAAGGTGGAGCAGTGTCTGTCAGTAACAGGCTTACTCCAGCGGGAGCCAATAGCTAGGCAATGACTTATCACATGATCATCAGAGCCCCACCCTAGTCAGAAGCAGTCTACATTATATTATATATAGATATGATGGAGAGTAATCACTTACAATACATTACCACAGCCCAGAGGCTAAAGAGATAGACATTTCCCACTCTTGGATCCTCAATCATACAAAAGATCAATTACTTCACAGATAACAGACAAAACTTGGAGCAGGAAAAAAAAAAAAAAAACACGGTCCAAAACCAATACAAACACATCTGCTCATAGCAACATGTAACAATCCCCAAGCGTCCAAAGCTTAACATTTTAAAATGATCGTATATAAAATCAGACGGCATCACCATAGAGTTGACAAAGAACACATGCAGGGAGCACCTCTCCACATGCTCCCATTTTCGTATTTTAAAGAAGTGAGTGCCATCCCGGTAAATACTTGGCAGTGCGGCACATGCTTTTTGAGTTCATGAGCACAGAGAGCCTGTAACAGTCATGTGGTGCAATTCCAGGATAATTCCACAAGGGGGCAGCCAAAGTCTTCCACAAAATAGAAAACATTGGTTTCAGAAAGAAGTGCACAAATTAAGATCTTGGCAGCAGTGATCTACACCTTCTCGTACCTTCTCCTCTCACACCTTCCCCGGCTTCTCTCCCTCCAGCCGAGCCTGCAGTCTGGAGGTCAAGCCCCTCCTGCCGTAGGTAGACTGCCTCTGCTGGGCCAGGAAGGACTGACCCAGAGCCATGGAACCTGACCGTTCGCTGCCCACTTTCTGATGCAAAGCCATTCCCTGGGAAGTGTGACGATGACAGAGGTCCAGACTTATACCAGAACCAAACATCACCATACACTCCAGAAAATGACACGGCACAGTGAGCGCACACACACACACACACACACACACACACACACACACACACACTCACCATGTTGTACCAGGCATTGATGATGATCCACTCCTCCTGGTCGTATTGGGACCGGACCTTCTGAAGGTCATGCTGCAGCAAAGAGCCACGCAAGTGTCAGCGGAGATGCCGTGCAGTCTGGGCCGAGCCTAAGTGAGACACTGGCGGGAGGCTCACCTCGAGACCCTGGATCTTCTGGTTCTTCCCGGGCAGCTGGCTGTTGTGCGCCCGGGGCTCGGGGGAGACCGTCACGGCTGGGGGCTGGGGGTTTCGCATCTCAGTCACCTGCTGGCCAAACACAACCTGGTCACAACGTCACCCACTGCTGGCCGACAGACACACGAGGAGCATGTCGAGAGTCTGTCTCACCGCATGAGCCGTCTCCGTCACACGTCTGTACTGCCGCTCCATGAGCTTCACCTCCTCATCCTTCCTCCTTAGCATTTCCTGTAGCTCATCGATCTTCCTCACCACTAGAGGGCGAAACAGAACAGAGTCGGTTAGCCAGACGGAGTTGATTAACTACGAAAGTCAATGCCAGCAGAGGAGCCTCACCACTGGCGTCGACTCGGGGCTCCAGACCGTCGATACACTCCCTCTTCTTCTGAAGGTCAGAGGGCGTGTCGTGGACCTTCTTCCTGCACAGACAGACAAGGCCACCTGGAGCTAAGTGCTGGTGTTATACAGCTCAGAAAGAACAGACAGAACTCATGGACACCAATCGACTAAAAACAATGCTAATTCTAACAAGTACTGTTCTGTTTGTAAAGAAGCACCATCACCCATCGAGGAATGATGGGAGGGGGGGATTAGATGCACGGGACTGCATCTGGGAGGGTGGGGTCAACAGGACAAGTGGGGCCCTTGGCACTGAGAAAGCAAAAAACCCAACTTACATGGGTTCTGACAGTCTGTTCTTCAGCAAAGTTGACTGCAGGGAGGGAGGAAGAGACATTAAAATGTCAAATTAACATGAACAGCCCAAAGTGACATTTAAGCAAGCAGGCGGTACCCCGGCTGTCCTGACGGCGGGAATCGAGCAAGAGAGGCGGGGAGGGAGACAGACAGGGGGCGGGACGTTAACCTCCACGGCAAAGCGTGTGTCACCGCAGCGGAGTGTCAGGTGGGAAGTCAGAGCGGCTCACGCCCACGCGGGGCCTCACTCACATGCGGGGACGGCCTGTCCCCTGCCTGCAGGGCCGTCTGCAGCTGCTGCAGCTGGGAGTGCAGCTCAGAGATGTGCAGCTGGTTCAGCCTGTGGGGTCAGTAGGCAGACAGGAGTGAGGCGGCGAGTTGGCCAGTGAGTCACACACACACACACACACACACACACACACACACACACACACACACACACACACACACACAGCTCGCTGTCCTTCTGTTGCCCAGAATACATCCCACGCACAACGCCAGACGGCACCGGTCTTCGCAAACACCTCCCCCACGCGCACAGGCCGGCCGGCACACACTGAGCACGCTCCAATCTGGCCGCTCCTGCCCACACGAAACACCGGCTCCCCCTGGAGCAGTGGGGGGGGGACAGGGGACGCACATATGTACGGGTAACCTCGCACACAGTAAACCCTTTACCGCTGGCAAACCGAGCGAGGCGGCTTTTGGTCCAAACAATGGTTTTTAATTTTTAATTAACCGCCAGAAGGTGCCCCCCCCAAGAGACAGACCTGTCCTGCTCCTCCATGGCACCCTGGTTGGTCCGCGATGCCCCCAGCAGGGCTCCCAGCTCCTCCTCCTGGGCACGCAGCTGCCTGTTCTCCTCCTGTAGCCGGAGCAGCATTTCCCTGCCGGGGCATCAACAGGTCAGGCGCCTGAGTAATGAGTCAGCTGAGGCTAGCCGACCCCCCCCCACCCCGGGATCCTCACCTGAACTCTGCGGGCATCATTTCTGCCGCCAGGTTTCCCACCGGCTCCCGGAGCGAGGCGCCTGTGGGCCAGCAGATGGCGCTTTCAGTGGAATGGGCCAAGGCAGCATTTCATGTGCCGGGGAAGGGGGGCGTACCTGCTTGGCTGAGGCAGGTCTGCTGCATCTGTGAGCATCGCAGCTCCTCGCTGGTCTCCCTCAAGGCGTCCCGCTCCGAGACGAGGCGCTGCATGTATGGATACGGGTGTCACTCAAACGGGCCACTTGGCCGTCACGGAAATCAGCGCCCCCTGCTGGTGCCACACCCACCTCCCTCTCCTTCAGCAGTGACTCGTACTTGTCCTGCAGGGTCTTGTACTCAAACTGCCATTTCTCTGCCTTCAGGGCCTCGGCCGAGTGCTTGGCCTGGAGCTCCTGTATCTGTGGAGCGGGAGGAGGGTGGATTGGGGTCCAGGACACACGCACAGCCTCAAAATGAAGGACACCTCGAATACAGTTATGTATTCCGCCAAAGCCCCGCCCCCTCGCCTCACCTGCAGCCTGCAGGCGTCCAGCTGCCCCCGCACTGCACCGCTCCGGCGCTGCTCCTCCTCCAGCTCGCATGTGCGCCGCATGTACGCCGCATTACGCTCCTCCAGTAGCCGCACCTGCCGGCGCAGGTCGCCCAGGTCCTCCAGCTTGCGCCGGTACGACTCCACCAATGCCTCCAGGCGGCCCGCACGGTCCGACGAGTGCCTGCGGCGGGTCGTGGGGGTGGGGCGGCAGGTGAGGAGCCGAGCGGCGGCACCGGGACTATCACCCATTCTCAGCATTTATGTTGCCATGGGAACAGAGTGGGCAGACACGTGAGAGGAATGTAGTTTTGTGGGCCTCAGCGCTGTGAGCCCCTGCGTGAATAAGCCACATTAAGAGCTACTTTCAAGCCCCCCCGCCCTGCCACCTCTCCCAGACCCCTCTTCCCTACCACGCCTCCTCTCCCCACCTCAGGACATCCATCTCATCCTTCAGGCTCTGTGCTTCCTGGGCCAGCCTGGCCAGCTCCTCACTGCGGCGCTGCAGGTCCTGCAGCTCGCGTTCCAGTAGGTCCCCGCGGGCTCGCATCTCTTCGCGGGAACTCTCCAGCCTGCAGAGGGCGGTAAACCACACCATGCTTACAGATCACATGCTTTAATGACACAGCGACTGGCCTCAAGGCTACTGCTGAATTCCTTCAGCTATAGTCCCCAGCATCTGGGAAAAAAAAAAAAAAGTGTTGACTAAGCCATAAGTCCACTATGATCACCAGTTATCCTACAGGGGCCTGCCCCCATCCCCTACCTGAAATTCTCCTCTCGCAGTTGCTCCATCTGACTCTGAAGCAGCAGCAGCTTCCTGCCGCTGACGCTGTTGGGCTCGTCGGGGCCGTACAGGGGGGCACTGTGGCTTAGCTGCTCCCTCATCGACCGCGCTTCCACCTGCAGCGCCGTCTTCTCCTCCAGGACCACCGACAGCTGAGTTGGAGGGGGGAGCAAAGTTGTCGGATGCTGTGGAAGCCTGGCAGAGCCTAAGGGAAGAGGCAGGGTGTAGCGAGTGGGCGGAGCCTCACTACAGACTAATGCTAAAGGCTAATGCTAAAGGCAGAGGAATGGGCACCGGGAAGGCGGCCGTGCATGGGTGACGACAGGAGCCCGGCGGGGGGGGGGGGCACCGGAGTTTGGAAATACAGAAGACGGGAACACCCTCAGAGAGCAAGCCATGAGTTTCAACAAGCTCACTGCAGACCAGAGAGCAAAGCCAGAACGTGGGGGTTACGGCTTAAACTGGAGGAGTTATTGTGGGATTACATCTCACTTCCGTGGGGGATCGGACCTGCAGAAGTGAGCTTCCAGAACCAGAGCAGAGCTCCTCTGAAGGACGGACATCAATCCGCCACACACGGATTGGGACACACACTTACACACGCCTGCTTACACGCGGTGCCGGGTGTGTTTTGGGCTGGCATGTTCAGGGACGACTTGGGTGGCATGACGAGGCCCCCGGAGGCTACAGGTCTATGAGAACCATGCTGACAGGCAGAGTGAGAAAGGAAGAGGAAGAAACACAGGCTGCCTCCGGGCAACGCAGTAAGGGGTCCCAGCGGGACCAGCCTACAGCCAGCAAGCACTCTCACCACAGGGAGGCGCAAAACTTACCGGTCAGACCTCAGCGCCGCACAAAACCCTCCCAGCCCTACGCTGAGTGACAAACAGATCGCTTTAGCGGTCAGCAATGCGAGTGGCGAGATGAGCCAAGATCAGACCCTCTGAAATGTTCATATAGAATCAGTCTTCCAGGAATCAATCTTCCATGGCAAGGCAGAGTTTTTAACACCAAACTTCACAACACCTAAGCTGACTAACAGGCCGGCCACACTACAATTAAGAGGCTTACACTGAGCATGCTCCACACTGACCCCTCCCCCTCCACCCCTCACCTGATGCTCCAGGTCACGGCAGCGCTGGTTCAAGTCATCCTCGGCCTCCTCACTAAGGAAATAGTACTTTCTGGACTGAAGGAGATTGGAACACAACACAGAAGGACAACACGAGTGGTTACAAACGAGAACCGAAAAAATAAATAAAAACAGAAAAACAGCAGGAGGCACAAACCTGGTAGTCAAAGTCCGGGTACCTTTCAGGGCTTCCTGGTTCTGATGCATCTTTGGTTAGAAGCTAGAAACGCAGCAACATCATCAGGGTAAGAGAAAGAATGCAGCCAGATCTTTAACATTTTTTTTTTTTTTTAAATCATGCATGCCCTCATATACCAGTCAATATGGCACATTTTAGGTTGCTGTGAAAGGTTTCACTCAGCCGTACCATGACAAATTAAGTACAGAATGGACTCTTACTTCCTGGATGGCTGTCATGACCACATGCTGGACCGACTCCTTTAGGGTCATGATCTGCTGAATATGTTCTGCGGGGACAAACGCAAAAGCAGTCAATTCACTGTTCATAGGAGCCTCCCAACCAGGAACTACCAAATATGGGACTGTCTGCTAAACCAATGCATAAGGTTCACCTTGCTTTTTCTCACAACTGACTGCACATCCCAGCACCAGTTGCACCAGTTTGCCCAGTTCAGTCACATTTCCCATTTCACCAATCAGGACGACATCTGGCAGGTGGTCATCTGAGATAGGATGTCCCAGCACCTACAGAGAGAGGAGGGGACCAGGAACATGGAGACTCACAGGTTCCTGCAGTTTCACAAGAAAATAAATCCAAAAACCATGACAAACAAGGCTACTCACATCGTGGTAATACTCCAGTATACTCTGAAGAATCTTCTTCAGATTGCTAACCTGTAGAAACCCCATTCACATTAACCACAGCTTACTTAGGCTACTTACATTCTCAAAGAAGCGGTTTCTAGCATGTCACCAGCAAATCTAATTCTGCTAAGGTTTTCTTTAATTGCTAGTCTAGGTAATTACTTAGGTAATAAGTTCAGTGTCTCACTGGTAAAGCAGAATAAGTAAGTGGGATTGGAGAGGGATGACCATCTAACCCAGACATAGTCCTAACCCACCTTTAGACGCCAGTTTGTGGCACTTTCCTCTTTGATCCTGCCAAGCCATGCCTCGTTGAACCAGAATGGGTCTCTGCGGGAAACAGCACAGAGGAGACACTGTAAAGAGTACTACCCAGAGCCACATGACACCCCAGGACAAACTGAGCGGCCCTGACCCAGAAAGGCCCTCCGGACGCCTGCTCTTACATCTTATGCAGCACGTGTGCGATGGCCACACCACTGGTCAGGTCCTGCATATTGGTGCAGCTGGGGACCTGAAAGGTCTGAAGCTGGGAGGTGTTTGAAGAGCCAGAGTTGCCGGTGGATTACGAGAAAAATAATTAGGATTTGCAGGTTCAAAATAAAAGAGGATTACCGCAAAAGGCATGCAGTAATACACTGTGGAAGCATTCATCAAATGTAACCACCGAGAGAAAATCACCTGCTACAAAATAATCGAGTCTCCTCATAATTTAATTCATTTTGAGAAGATCGGAAACTATCATTAAACCTCTGAAAACTTCGATGGTTAACCAAGATTTCAGCGACGCCATTTGAGAAGCTGAATACAGCTCTACTATCCTGTTTTCCTCTCGTGCTCGCCGGACATTAATCCTTGGTTTATATTTCAGACTGCATGTTTTATGTCTTCGTGTGTTAAATATTAACAGCTCCGTTCCGCCCCATGCGACGTTTCCACCTATGACTGCACACAGTTTTGGAGGCTCCAACAAAGCAGTGACTGCGCTTTATACTGGATCGCACTTGTAGGCAACTTGGACTCGCTCCTCGGATCAACCTGTCTATAACTATTCCTTCGGATAGCTATAGCGATAACTTATATCGCATGAGCCTACAGAATTGCCAAAAGTCCTTGCCTTTTTAAATGCGGTGTCCGAATTTGAATCTCAATTCCCTGTTTAATACATATGCTAGGTAACGTTCGCTAACTTAAACTGTATTTGAAATTAACGGCGCCAATGTACCAAATAGCCATACGCGTAGATTCATAAAGAAAACTTACCCAGTTTAACAATGAGTCACACAGTTCCGCTTTATCCAAACTCATTGTGGTTTTACCTCGAGCACTTCATAAAATATATGTCAGTATCACACTAGCCCGCTTAACCAGGTGCCAGACCTAAATAAATTGGCCTCCTTTGTAATTTTGCTCTCGCATTTTCCACATATCGATAAACAAACTGTCTCGGTTGTCCTTCTACGGCCCCCGTACAAGACAATCGCCATAACAACGGATCACATAGGCGACCACCTATATGCCCGAGTAAATGAAAATATTTTTTTGGTCCCCCCCACCCCTTTTTATTAAATTAAATGTTATACCTTTTTGTTTTTTAAATTTATTGGTATTTAATGCAAAACTGTATCGATAATTTAATCTGCATTATAGGCAAAATAATTAAGCAAACGTAAAAAGACAAGACTATTGCGGTGCAAGTAATAACCTTTTTTTTAAAGCATGCATCACAGAATAGAATAGAGAATGAGACAAAAGAGTAGTGGGAAGAAAAGAAAAACAAACAGGATATCTGCAGAGATGCCATCTCATACTGTGATATGTCAGAGTGGCGTTTATTCGCAGAATCGCCGCTTCACCACCTAGGAGGGAGGGAGACGGGTCTGAATTCCTGTCATTTGCGCACTGTGGTATATACTTAATCGATATGTGCCAGTTCCCAGAAAAATAATTTTATGCATATACTCTTGCTGTAAGTAAGATGGCATGCCTCTGCGCATTTTTTGACTGTCACTGCTTAACCTACAATGTACTAGCACCCACCCACATTTGAACTATTTTTCGTTCGACACTTGCCATTTGGACTGTTAAGTAAACGAGCAGTTACAGCAGCATTTTGAAGATGATCATTTTGAATATTAAAAGAATTGTGCTGTAGACAAGTTTCTACGTAAAATCAGTTTTATTTTGATAGACCATCACCGACTACAACAACAACAACAATAATAATAATAATAATAATACCCCTAAATGAAGCGGCATCGTGTCCTGGGTGTCCCCTGCCCTACACTTGCTGGGACAGCCTAAACCCACTTACCGTGAATATTAAGTATTCATGGATAATAATAATAAGTTCAGTGAATAATACGTATCATGCCAAATTAAAATTTGAATACTGTTTTTTAAATAACTTACTGCTTTAGATAGACGGTTGACCGCATATAAAATCTTAGAATTGAGTTTTCCTTGCACCCATACTAGGCACTAGATGGCTCCAACAAACCAAGAAATCTTCCAGTCTGTTTAACCCCTTTCACTTTCTATGCTTGTTTTTTCTCGTTACTGTTGTATGTAGTTTTACTTCAGAGTTCATGGGGGGGGGGGGTATGTATCTCCACCCCTATAACAGTACATTTATTTAGCAGAATGATTTTGTCCAAAGAGGTCAGGAAGATTTGGAATCAACGTGTAGGGTCAGTCAGCATCCCTGGGGGAGGCTGGGGTTTAAAGCTTGGTGACATGATTAGTCTACCGGCCATGGGACTTGAACTCACAACCTTCTGGACACTAACCTTTAACTTACCGAGCTACAGACCACCCATCCAGCTGTCTTCCAGCCTCTTGCTTGGTACAGAAAGTCTGGAGACTAGCCAGAAATTCCGGGGTTCTTGACCTTGGCCCCTGCACTAGAGCCCCCTGGTAGATTTTCCGGAGCGGGAAGACCACGACGGTACATTTTCGGCCCCCTCAATGCCCCTCCAACACTATGTGGAAGAGGACACTGACACTCACTGCAGCAAATTCGACACAGCTGTTCAAATGACCACCACTTTTTGGGAGCTGGGGGGAGGGGGGGGCTGTGCATTTGGTCCTTGGCTTAGGAACATACAAACTACACAGGCAGACACAGTGGGAAGAGGGACTGGACCCATGACCCTGGAACCAGCTACTATATGCAATGAACTTTGACCAGCTCCGCAGAGACCAGCCATGGCTTTGATGGAGTAACTGCTAGCCAGGAGAAATGCATCAGCTTTCAGAATATATCCCTGTTCATATGCACAGCAACGGTTAATAAATCTTCTCAAAAATCTCCAAATGCACATTTATAAATTGGTGTAAAACGATTGACATCTAAAAGAGGTGAGAGGAAAAGACTGAGATGCCGGTATTTATTTATGGAGAGTGGCTGGTAAGAGTTACTCACATGCCAATGTACATGCACAGCCTCCCACCCGCTCTGCCCGGCTTTCAGGCTCCACCTCTCACTCTCTCCATCGCTCCCTCTTTCACTCCGCACTCAAGTACTTGTGTTTTTCACAGCATCTGTGCCAACTTCCTGTCCTCTCTGCCATTCTGGGCCAAGCCATCCATCTGTCCACCTGCTCGCTCCCCTTGCCCACCTGCGCTTGCGGAGTCGGTGACACTTCCTGAAACTCAGCACGGCCAGTTAGACTTCAGGGCATCCTCACCTTGTCCATTTGCATGACTGCAAGCCCTGTGCAGTGTTTGGTTATCCATAAAGGGCGTTTAAATTATCAAGGTCTGTCTAAGTAGAGGATTCCTTAGCGGCTCCTATATTGTGTCAACAGAGCAAAGGTTAAAATCCCTTAGACTGCATATAAATTGTGACTTTTCCTCTTCTGTATGCTGTTTTTGGTAATAACATCAAGTAAATGAATTTAAGTAAATATCCACGAAAGTTTAATCTCTGGATCCTTTTTGTGTTTAACCATCTCTTTCCCTGTACACGTTGTCTGCTGTCTGTACTTGTATAAATTATGCTTGTCCTATATCTCAACAAACTAAGTACACGTAAATCAGATTTATGAGGTTTAGTGCAAATTCAGTTAACTCAATTGGATTTGGCCAGTCAAATTAAGAATTACATAACCAAGGGGGGGGGGGGGGGGGGAGGATCAGGGGGACGGGAGGCAGCCCAATCTCCTCCAACCTCCAACGGAGGTGGTTTTGCTCCCAC
>JAODKE010000050.1:2786254-2800913 GCA_026779605.1 Mormyrus hasselquistii | reverse complement strand
GCAATAACAACGCAGGGAGAGGGCTAGTAACTGAGAAATGCAGTCCGGGGGGGTTTGTGGGGGGAAACCCCCCCACAAGAAAACAGAGGTTTTTCATGTACCCCCCCCCCCCCCCCCCCCTCTCGACCAGCCGGCTGCCTTCTGAAGATTAAACAGACAGTAGAGGCTGTGTTACGTTACATTACATTATTCATTTGCTGAGCAGATGCTTTTGTGTGAAGCCACTTGCCGGTTTAGCTGTTTATAAGGCTGGGTATTAACCGAAGTAACATCAAGAGTGTTGGTTGACACTCGAAAGATCAGAGCTGATGAACCTGTGACCTTTAGGTTCTGCCGCCCGGCTGAATCACTCTGCCTTCTCGTCGCCCATGGCTGCCTGCTACCCTCCTGCTCTGGATGCCAGAATCCCCACCCACTCGCTCTTTCACCCCAGGGAGCGCAGAGCCAGCGTGGGGTGAGTCAGCTCCCGCTGGCTGGGGGGCCCAACCCCCGGGGAAAGTCCCAACATGTGTCTGAGGTTGGCCCGATTGCTCCTCCCTGCCAGGAGGTCACATGTGACTCCTCTGAAGGCAATGTGACACGGGGACCATTGTTGCATCCCCAGGAGAGGGTTGGGGGTGGTGGGGGGGGATCTTCAAAGGAATTTCAAGAGGAACTGAAATTTTAGAAATGAACCAATTAAAATTAATTATAGCTGGATAGCGTAAACCGGTCAAGCTTCACACTTGCATTTTTCATGACTGCAAGGAGGAAAGTCTTACGTAAAATTTTATAAATGAGCTTTGTGATGCGAGACACTGCACGCTCACCGACGTAATAAAATGTCTCAAAGGATATTACAGTACAGGGGAACATCATTTCACGGAGCTACCAAAATGTGACCTACAAATGCAGAGCGGGGCTCACACTTGGCAGAAGGGTGGGATTAAGGGTCTTAAAAAGTGCTGCCCCCCCCCAGAATCTGCCAGGATGTCCATGCCCCCCCAGCGCCCCCCTGGGACCGCAGAGGGGTGTCCCATTTGTACAATGTGTCATCACCAGATGCTACCAAAGTAATAGTACAGTAGATACGGATTTTTCCTGGTATTAACTGATGCTTTACAAAAAATTAATGCCTATAAAGTTTAATACCTCATGTCACAGAGCGGTCGCTAAGTGACTTCAGTTCCTTAACCATTACGCCACCACACTTCCCTGAATTTCCACAGTATGTGTGTCTCCTGGTCTCTCGGGCCGACACACTCACTACCAGACCACCGCCCAAGATGGTGGCTTAGTAAGAAGCAGATCCAGAGCAACGCTTTGTTTTAACCATCCATTTGTGTATAAAGAGTCACAGTCCCAGAGTTCTCATCTGGTTGATTGAAACAAAATCTTGGGTCTGGATTTTTACTTTCTGCAGCTGAACTTTCCACCTTTGGTAAAAAAAAAATTCAAAACGCACATACACTCCCTAAATGCAGCCATATACTCAGCATAGCTTGACAATGAGAGACTAGTCACATTTTGCTATGGACTAAAACATTCCGGACTTTTAAAGTGCATTCATAAATTGATCCTCTGACTGGTGTAAAAATGATCCATTCCAGACCAAACCCTGCAAAGACAGAACTCTGACACACCCACGCATTTGACCGGTAGGCCCCCACCATTAAGCAAGACTAGACCAATAAAGCCAATCTTGTCACCCAAATCAGACTGATAAGCCCCACCCTAACCATAGACCAGACCAATAAAAGTTGTCTGGGCACACACATATTGGCCTGATAAGTCGTGCTTCCGCCCAGAGCTCAGATTTGAACAATGACATCTGTCTCCATGCTTGTTTAAACATATTTTGTCATACTGAGGCATAGTGATCTGCAACGACGTTCCCGTGGGTGAGTTAGGGGTGAGTTTAGCCGTCACTCAGGATTCCACCTCAGCCCGGGCAGCTGGTGATGCAGCGATCTGGACTCAGACCCAAAAGCACCCGCTGAATTCAGAAACTGCCAATCTGTCACTTGGTGGGTAAGTGGGTTAAAAAGTTTACACTTGGCATCTGAATCACCTGATGCTGACTTCAAGAAGCAGGCATGAGCGAAGGGTAAGCCTGGCGAGGAGAAGAGCGTCTCTGGTCACGTGGCGATTTCTTCGCTCACAATCCCGTCCTCCGTAACTGAAGCAACTCAGCAGTCTGATTTCTGCACGTGAGCCTTTTTATATGTGACTGTCTGAGGGTTATCTAACCTAAAACGGGGGCCTCTTCATCCTGACACAGCCTCCCAAACCAAGCCCCCCCCAGCACACAAACTTCTGCACACGCCTGCAGATCTGGTAATTGCTGCCCACGGCCCCGCAGAGCCGTAATTATGCACCAGGCCCCGTGAGCTGGGGGGGGACGGGGGGGGGGGGCGTGCTGTCAGCAAGGGCAGAAGGAGAGGCCAAGGGTTTGTGCCAAAGTGACAGCGCGCCTGACTCAGCAAAACCACACTTTTTACCAGAAGTGTCCGCAGCAGCCATCGCAATCGCGTCGTCGCTAAGCGGGCCCCCCCGGCCCCCCTCCCCATCACTCCTGCTCACTCGTCCCTGTCAGCACATGCCCCTCTCACCCTCTTCTTTCACCCAAATCCCTCCGGCTATAATTTGCTACGCTACCCTGCAACATGCTCATAAGTAAAAGTGACACACATGACCTGACATTGTACTTTTATTTTTATACAATCCGCCGTCGATCGACTTCCTCATCCGTCTCTCCCTCCTCGCTGTCTGACATTCCAGCTGTGGGCACCTGTCGCGCTCCCAGCCTCCCACGGACCTGCCAGCCGTTAGGTTGGAGTGGGTGGGGGGCTGAGGGGGGTGAGCGGTCACTCCTTGGCTTAGGGATCAGCCGGGACACGCTCAGCGTAGGAGCAGAGAGATCTCTGTCACCTGGAATTACACTCAGCATGGCAGGCAGACTGACAGATTCCCACAATTACTGCCTGACTGACTGACACGGCGGCTGATATCTGTCCACAGGACTTACACGCTTCTTCCTGCAGTTCGCACAGAATGTCTGACCTAAACCTGCTAAGGGAAGACACTATCGTCAGGGTGACGGTGAGAATTGGTGCCATCTTGTTGTTTGTAACTTTAAAGGGATTCTTTAAAACTGCATTTTGCACAGATAGACAGACCGGCACATCCTCGGTCAGATAAACGTATACAGCTCACATATGACGTTTAGGTCAGATATGCTTTAATGATACAGGGCCTGGTAGTTCAGGGGCGTGTATCCCGACTGGAAGATCCCACTTTTTTGTTATACGTATGGTAATAACCATCCATCCATCCGTTCATACATCTTCTAACCACTAGACCAGGATTGTGTGGGGCCTGGAACCCTTTATTATGATTGGTAACTCTTCAAACCTCGCACTGCATTGGCTCTGCAAGGGTCCCAGAAAAGATTTATAAACTACGGTGTATAACTCCTGGATGGGGCAGACGCGCTACATACACCCACACCCTGATCAGAATATTTCTCCTGACAGACAGGCGCGGTGCACAAACAGCCTCACCAAGACTTACACTCGCACCCCCGCACGCGTACGTACTTCACGCTGACGGCACGACATGCAGAGAAATATCCTCCGTCAGAATCCGCAGCTGTCAAGCCTGCCCAGAGGCTTAACAAGATAATAAAAATCCCGCTATATTCTCGCAATTTATTCTCTTTTCTGAGTTTGTTCCCGCAGGAGTGCAGTCTGAGCACGGTCGAGTCTGAATTCTGTGCTGTTTACATAACCAAAAATTATGGATGAAGTAGCCCAACATTGGCAAGGCGATGGAAATTATTGAGGCGCGGTTGTTACGCTGGCACAGCGGGGAGCATTGTCACCTCACACCTCCAGCAGCACCATCTCGGAGTGCGTGAGTGTGTGCATGTGTGTGCTCTGCAGGAATCTGGCATCCTGTGCCGGGTGTTCCCCAGCCCTGTGCCCCGTGCTGCATGCAATACGATGCAGGCCGCCCATGACCTTGATATTGGATGGGTGGCAATGAGGAGGACTTTTCCAGAACTCACTCCGGAGATGCACTCACAACAAACAACTTTAGTATCTCTGTTGTCCAAGTAGGGGGTCTGAAAATCACATGACCTCCCACAGGTCAGCTATAATTTCCAGATTAACTGAGAAAAAAGCATAACAAATAATAAACAATGGCAACCACAGGGGCAGGCGAGTGTTTGTAGTTTTGATGAGTGTAAGATAAGGAATGTCAGCACTTGGGACACTTTCCAATAAATTTCACTTTACAGCTCCGCAATAAAAGTGGTTTCAGAGCTTCAGCTTATGGTTACAGGCGGCAATGTGCCTCACATCTGCAGGGCTGAGGGTCTGGATCCTGTTTGGAAGGAGTTTGCTGGTCCTCAGCTTGGAGTTTGGGGTTCCTATGGATGCTCTTCAAAGACCCTACAGTGTCTGTAATATAACTGCATTGAGATGGGCTGGCGTGCCACCTTGGGTCTACTCCAGCCTTGATGCCTTCAGTCCCATCATATCCTACACGGCAGTTAACGGAGACAGACTCTCCAATTGCACACTTCCATCTCCATTAGGGCTCATTATGAAAAGATCTTCTGGATCTCCTGAACAATGGTCAATCTCGAAAAGGCAGACTGATACACAGCATCGGGCCGATGAGTCATACGTCTCGGAGTGCGACGGAATGCCTGTTTCAAGTGTCAAGTCGAGTCAAGTGGGTCTTTATTGTCATACCGTCTATATACAATCCCCAACAACATTGCAGATATTAACATTCCCCAGGACCACAGTGCAGCATAAGAGGGAAAAGGAGAATAATAGCTAATAAATAAAAATAGAAAAGCACATACACTGACTCAGGGGAGCTAGGGGTCCCCACACAGTACAGTGACTACAGTAACGACACAGATACAGTGGCTACTGTGGAAATAATAAATACAACAGACGTCGCAGAGATGTGGGAAAGGTGCAGTGTGTCCACTGGATAGAATGTTCCGGTTGGTAAACCAGGTTTCACCCTTGAGGAGCTCTGGTCTGGAGCATGTAGCTCCAACTGAATCACAGCAGAACATTCCAGATGCCGCATCATGCTTCCTGCCTGACCTCCTCCACAGCCGCCAATTGGCTCCATGCAAACTTATTATACAGGAGCAGACGGGAGAAAGCGGCAGGGTTACTCTCCTTAACGGTGTCACCTCCTGACCGGGATACGGCCGCAAAGTTCTTCTGGAAACGTTTTTCATTTTGTGCCGTGCAAGCAGTGACACGCGGGAGCGGAAAGCATGTTTTTGTCTAACATCTGAGTAATGGTGCGCCTTGGAGGTAACTGGTGCCAGTACAGGAAGCTGCATACAAGCCCCCAGTGTGCAGAGCTTGCAGCCAGTTTGCCAGTTCCAGTGGTAATAATTAAGCCTCCCCGCCCACGGGAAAATGCAGCGGCCACACAGGCACTGATCCAGGCGTCCGAGCCGGTGCCTGTCAAAAAGATGAAGGGGAAAATAAATTGCATTCCAATTCCCGTAAATCTGGAAGAAAAGGCTTTTGGGAAGTTTAGGTGACTCACTTGCTTTTTTCTCTTTTGAGCGGGAATCTTCTCGCCTGACGGCTGCTTTTGGCTACCTTGGCTTTGGAGGGAACGGTTACCCCTCAAGGGTATCGAATTATGAGACGGGATGAGGCTGGCGCCGGGGACCGCGAGCTTGTGTGGGCAGCCGCCGGCTCCCAGCAGCGCACTCACCCAGGCCAAGTGATCACAGCAGGCAGGTACGTGCCCCCCCCCTGCCCCCCCCATTTGCTCCTGGCACCCACAGGCACCACTATAGATTTTGGGCCCCATGAAAGCACATCATATCGACCCCCCCAACCCAGAGCGTAGCAATCATGTTCAAAATTGTTTTCGGGCCCCTACCACTCAGGGGATCTTGGAATTGTTCCAACTACATTACCCCCTTTACAGACCCCGCATAATCCCACTACCATAATCCAGACATCTGTTCCCAAGCTCCGCCCACTTTAAACCAGGTTCTTGCCCACTTGTGAACTGTCCGGTTTCATGGCTGGATCTGGCTGCGCAGTGACGGCCGCGCTCGCGAACTGTAGCACACGCGGCGCGTACTGTAACTTCCTGCCAGACGCAACCCCCACATCCTAACACGAAAGCCCCAGCCTCGTCACCACGGACGCTCATTGAGATCTCATCAAAGGAAGTGAGGTCACACCTTGCCGCAGATTGGCGCAGGCGATCCAGTCCAAACATCTGGTTTCGGTTTTGTTGTGTTATCTTTCACCTGAGCAGGTACAAAGTCATCATAATCTCAGAGCAAACCTAGAAGACAAGAAACACATTTTCTGCTATGTAAGTCTTTTAAGGAAATTTCCTAAACTCACTCAGTCTGCGGGATTTTGTGAAAATTTCTATGGAGATTTTCAGATTTAACAAAGGTTCTTTGCTGGATTACATGAGAACTGAAAGAGTTTTGACTGGTGCTGTAGCGTATGATACGGAAGCCTGAAAGTCACTTTCAGTCTCATCTCAAAAATAACAGAAAACGGACTTGAGTTTTGAGACGTAGCCTAATAGAGCAAAGCTGATATTGATTATTTGATAATGACATTTAAAGGCTATAATCTGACACTCACAGGTTTATTTAAACAGCTTGGTGTTTAAGATAGCTCTGTAGACACACTAACTCAGTCTGCATACGCTGTTGCAGGTCTCTCTCCTGCGTTTGCATTGACCTTCCCTGTTTCTCTCGGGTTCCTCCTCCTGAACGTGTGCTTGTCTTTGTCACCTCACTCAGAGAGCGTGGTGTAGGCCGGGGTGTCACCTGTGTGTCATTCGGCAGGCTGGCTGGTGACATTGTGGGCGGCAGGGTGCCATCAAGGCCCCATCGGTCGCAAACAAACACAAGCTGCATCCTTCCAGCAAACGTGGTTCTCCTGGGCCCTCCCACGCAGGCCGGCCAAACCCAAGGTTATAAATTCCTGGGGGTGTTTTTTTCTAAATTTGTTCAGGGTACAAGAGCAAATATTGCAGACACACTCACTAGGACAGAAGTGGCAAAGGAAGAGAAACTTGGGCGCACACACACGCACACACACGCACACACATGCGTTGGTGTACCTATATAAATGAGAGCCGTCCATTCATTTCTATCGAAAAAACTCTAATCCCAGTCATGACACCCTTAACCCCTACCCATCCCTAACCTTAACCATAAGTAATCAACCGAAATACAAGACTTTTGGCATTTTTACTTTTTGATTGTATTCACAGATCTTTGTGGGGACCTGAGAAGTGGTCCTCACAACGTCAAAAAAGCAGGTTTTTATTACACTGTGGGGACATTTGGTCCCTACAATATAATGTAAACCTAATCCAGGCAGACACAGAGACACACACACACACACACAGTGGCCAGCAGTCTGGGTAAAAGTCCCCCAGAAATCCCACAGCAGTTTAGCCCTTTTCTTAATTTCCAGGAAGCGCATTTAAAAGCGCAGCACTCTGCAGCTGGCGGCGGCCTCGCAGGCACTCGCACGTGCAGATCTGCTCTTCTCTGGCCCAGCGGGCCCTGACTCACGGCCCACTTCCAGTTTGAAGAAGAAGAAATGGCAGGAAGAATGGGATGCGGGGGGTGGGGGGGTCGCAGCGATCTGGAATCTGTTAGTGAGCGGCAGCTGGTGCGTGGAGAGGCTGATTCAGAAAGGGGACAGCACATGATTGTCATTACGGGTTTAATATCTGCATGCGCTCGGTCAGTTTTATTAGCAAAGCCTGCAGTTTGAAAAATCCACCCCTAGCTTGTCCTTTTTCATTCTCTCTGTCTCTTCCAATCAACCCCCACTCCCCCCTCCACACATGAATTTCCAGCTTCAGTTGGGGGGGGGGGTACGGTTAGCCGGCAGCGGAGAATGCCTGTCCCCAATTTGACCTGCCCCCAGAACCCCTGCTGTAAACATGAGGGGTGAGACCCAACTAGTGAGTCACAGAGAGGTATGGCGAGTCACAGCGAGTCACAGCCCTACCCTGGCCCAGGGTGGCGGCACCGAATCCCTACGCTCTATATGCTCCAAGCAGGCGAATGACACACCAAAGCCCAGGTGAAAGATCACATTTCACCATCAAGCCTTTTACTTTTTTAAAGGGTGGGGGCATGGAAATAGGCGTCATGGCAACAGAAACACAGACGCAACTCCTCATATTGCTGCTGGTTCTGTATTTCACTGTACGCCTCATGTGATACACAGTATAAAAGGCACAGCTGTGGCCAGTTATGCTGCAAAAGGTTTTCCAGTTACAAATTGTTCACCAATTATTACTGCAATTGACCCTCTTCGAGTTTAAAATAAGGACCAGATCAGGTTCTGGCAATTTAAGTGTCAATTACGTGTTTATTGAAAATCAAAAGCGACCAACGGGAAATTTGATTTACGGACAGTATGCATACCCAGTGTCCCTCTAGTGGCTGAGGGACACGTCCATCTTCAGAAGAACAATCATTGTAAATATAAAATGTGACTATTGAGGAGCAGAGGTTAACATGAGAGTGTTTGACTGTCCAGCAAAGCCTCATCTAGGCTGAGCATCTTCTTTATGAAATGAAGATTGATAGCAATTGCACAGCTTTGCACAACTTTATTTTATATTTTATATTTCTGCTTATACTATATCCTTCTTTACTTATGTTCTACGTTGTCTGTGAATGTAAGCACCAATACTGCAAGAGCAAATTCCTAGCACATGCAGTTTGTACCTGGCTGATAAAGTGGATCCTGATTCTGAAGTGCAGAATTATGGTCTTACTCACGATGACCTTCAACAGTGCAGCGTACTGATGTGTGAACTGAGGAGAAGAGCACCAGCTTTCTACCAGAGATTAGTGCAAAATCCCCTCCGACGCGATGAAGCCATCTTCAGGAACGATGGTGGACCAACAAGCTTCTGTCTCATACAGGATTAGTGTAAAGAAAACACTTTTGTGCCCCTGTCTGTACCAAGCTTGTTTGTTTATGGATTAAAATGGGTCACTAGATTTTAGATGACAATTAAACACTAAAAAAACATATTGTAGTAATGTCGTGTCACCACACCTATTGCTGACAGGAGACTTTTGTATAATTGGCTCACATATGGAAAGAAAGGTGAAAATATCGTAAGGTGGAAATGCATTTTCATACAGTACCTACCTAACCTAACAAACATCAGCCTGGCCTACCTTAAACATGCTTAGAACACTTACATTAGTGTACAGTTGGGCAAAATCATTAACACAAAGCCAATTTCATAATAAAGTGTTGAATCATACCCATCATAAAGTCAAATATCGTAACATGGAACATCGTGACCCAGGAAGTGCCTGTATACACACACACACACACACACACACACAAGCGGGTATACCTATCCTTATGGGGACACAATGTCACCATAACGTGATAAATATCAGTTTTTATCACTTATGGGGGCCGGTTTCCTGGTGCGTGTGCACACACACACACACATACACACACTTATACACACACACACATGGGTTTGTAATTATATCTTTGTGGGGACTTTTCATTCATTTCTATGGGGAAAACCCTAATCTCAACATGACAACCTTAACCCCTAACCAGCCCTAACCTTTTTTAATTGATTCACAGACCTTTGTGGGGACCCAAAAAATGGTGCCCACAACATCAAAAACAAGTGTTTGTTACATTGTGGGGAACATTTGGTCCCCACAAAGTAATATGAACCTAAACCACATGCACATACACACACACACATATGCACATATAACAATATAAAGGTGTATGTGTTTCCAACATTGTACTGTCACATTGGAACGATTACAATTTTGATTTATCTCACTGATACTAAAGATCAAACTGGTGAGTTGGATTTACTTGATTTATAAAAATAGCTTTAGACCAAAAGATACGACTAAATGGGTGAAATTGCATCAGCATTAATACAAAGAGATGTCTTAGCAAGGAAGCAGCCTCTATGCGTGACATTATGTAACCTTTAACATATTTAGTAGGATTTCATGTGAGTCGGCGAGCAGGGTGAGGTTTCTGCTTGGTCGCTGTGCTGATGATATGGACGGTACTCAGTTCCAGGTTCAGGTTTCAGCTGCTGCTTCTTTGTGACTTTGTCTCGTCTTTGGGAGTGTGGATTTCTGTTTTTGTTTTTTTTGTTTTTTTTTCAGGCTCACGATCACAGAGTGGTTTTTGTATCTCGACTCGGTATGCTTGGGGCACACGGTGCCGTAATGGTGGGGGGGTGGGGGGGGGTCACACCTGGATAGTCTGTGTCACTCCTGACAGAGATGGAGGGTGGGAAGGAATCAGAGAGTTACAGCTCATCGGCAGGGAGACGCATGACGTTCCGGCCGTCCGCACGAAGTGTCGACTCCCCCGCTGCCTCTCCGGAATGTGGACCGGCCGCTGGGCCATGCGGGAGAGTGTCCATGTCCGCTGGACGCAGGTGCGGGCGCCGCGATTTTCCTGAGCTAGCGGAGGAGGCGGATTGGGCATGGGAGCGAAGGCGGGGCTTTCTGCCAGCCCGGGATGCACGCTGCCAAGCCCTGCACCAACAGCTGCACCCGGGACTTTTCGGGAGATAGAGAAAGGGGTGTGAGGAAGAAAGTGGAGGGATGTAGGGACACGTTGCCATAAGGGAGGACGGGAAAAAGAAAGGGTGAGAGCGAGCGGAGCGAGTGAGCGAAAGAGCGAGCGATGCCAGCAACGCGAGGCTCGTCTGTTAGCATGCGTCAGCTGGGCTATTCCTAGACAAAGATGCGCAAGAGCATCCCTGTCTCCCTGCCGAAATCACACGGGTACAAGGAAAAACAGCACACCCCAAGTAGCCTTTATTCCATCCATTTTTTCATTTTTTCCCTACCTCTCCCGTACTCCTCCACAGATCCTCCGTCTGTTTCCCTGGCGACAGCTGCTTCCTGCATCTCTGTCTGGCTTTTCAAGAAGTTTCTGAACAGCCAGATTCAAATTATGGACTGAAAAATATCAACACTGGGACCACAGGTTTCAGGGACAAGAAAAGACAAGGACGACAGGTGTAGTGGGCAGCGCATAAAAAATGTAGGAGACGAATTATTCATTTCCCTTTACGTGTGTTTATATCATAATTAGCCCGTCCACCCTTAACAGGCTGACAGATCGAGAGCTTGTCCTAGGCAGCATAGGGTACAAGGTAGGGGTAAACCCTGAATGGGATGTCAGTACATTGCAGGGCACACACACAACACAGCCCTAACCTCAACCATAAGTAACCAAACAAAATACAAGACTTTTCCCATTTTCAGTTTTTTCATTGCATTCACAGATCTTTGTGGGGACCTGAAAAATGGTCCCCACAACGTCAAAATGACAGGTTTTTGCTACATTGTGGGGAACATTTGAACCACTGTGCCATATCTAGTCATTAATGTCATAATGTGGCAAGACTGTTATAGCAAGATTGTTATCTTATTTTAAAGCATTAGTGAATAATCCAACTCAGGTAAACTGATTGTAATGTTAATGTTCCATTTTTTGGTTTGCAATCCTTTATAGCTTGTGATAAATGTGCAAGCACCGGCAGCATACTGTTGTGTAATCCGTGCTGGTGTGAGCGTAAGAGCCGGACAAAAGCTACGCAGCAGCCTCGGCGTGCACGGAGAGTGCGTAGGCGCAGCACATACGTGACTGGCATCTGAAAAAACTCAAATCCTTCCCAGAGACTGGTATTAATAACCAGCGCGGCTGTAGACTAAGGTTCAGCTCATTGACTTTCAGCTGCATTTAACTGCTGGATGCCGTGCCTGGCAGGCAGTTATCGGCTGGAGCTGGAGAGGCTACAAGCCGGCGTTGAAGGTGATGTCGGCCCAGGGGGAATAATGGAGGAAAGCCATTGTAACTCAGGAGTGATAGTAGATGGAAGGACATGGTCGGAATCCAGGATGCTACAACCGTTGGGCGAAACAGAAGGTCAACAGTGGAAAAACTGTGTACATGTGGGTCATGGGCATCCTGTGTCTAAACCAGCTTTCGGTAAAGCAGTATAATGGCTGGTAAATCCCACTTTCGCTCAACTGATGTGAAACACTGGAAATGTGTGTCTGAGCACTATGGGAGGGTGGTTTTTTCCAGTGTCGTTCAGCATAAGGTTTCATACTTTTTACAGTTAATAAAGACTATGAGACCATAACCTTCTGATTACTAGTCCAAGTTGATGGTTGCATTGAGATGTAAATATACAAGTGGGCACCATATTTTTAAAAATGAATGAATGTCACAGGAAGTGCTTAAAAGTGTGCTGACCTCTACAAACAAAACAAGGACAATCACAGCTGCAAGGCCTGTAGAAGGTGGGAGATTGACGCAAACCAGTTTCTGTTTCTCTAAGTTTCTAGGTACAAAAGCCAGACTGAGCACAGTGTAGGCGGGGAAAGGGGACTCACTTCAATTTCTGTTTTTACCTCTTTTTACACTTGATCCTGAATGTCAAATGATAAAGCAGATCAAGATGAAACATAGGCAGAGAAAGAGAGTTGGTAAGATATGGAGACAAACTTCAAAAGCCAGTCAAGGAGCTCTCAAAGATGGATTCTCAAAAGACCACTTCAAAAAGGAGATGGATGATAGGAGAGAGAGAATGGGGTTGCATCACCGCATCGCGCAGTCGTCTTCAACTGGATTCAGGTTCAAAGGTCCCAGAGGTACCCGGAGGGGTGGGGAAGGCCTAACATTTATTTTACATTTACATTTATTTATCCAGCAGACACTTTTGTCCAAAGCGATGTACAACTGAGGCAGATAATACATCACAATCATACAGCTGTCAAGGAGCTAACTCAGGAAAAGGTACTGACAGGTTGGGCTCCCAGCGAGTGACCATTAGCAAGTGAAAGGTAATATAGGAACAAGAACTATAATTGATATAACTAACACTCAAACTACATCCAGTAATACTAAGTGAACGTATCTGAATCAGTCAACAAAGACAGAGAGGGAAGAAGGGTCATTAGTGGGATGAGGTTGGGTGCGTTTCAAGAGAGAGAACGTTTCTTGAAGGCTCTACGAATGAAGTTGGATAAGTTGTTTCTCTTTATTAGAACAAAGCATGGAAATTGTCTATTACAAGACCTGTTTTCATGTGGTGAAGGAAATATCAGGTGATGTTTGGTTGCTAACCATAGAGTGTGAGATAGAGCGTAAGACCTGATGAGTGTATCGGTGTTGGGGCATGCTGTTCCATTAACAAGTCTGAAAGCGAACAGCAGGAACTGGAACTTGATGCGAATGCCATTAGGGAGCCGATGAAGAGAGACAAGAAGGGGTGCAGCACGAGAGCATTTCGGCTGACTGAATGCCAGGTTTCACAGCAGAGGCAGCTCTGGCGGTTGTAAGTGCTGCAGTAGTCCAGTTGGGAGATGACATGTGCCTAGAAAAGGTGTTGGGTCATTTCTACGAAATACATTTTCAAGATTGGGAAATAACTGCAATGTTGTGGGCAATGGATACCTGGTTATCCATCTTGCCCTTATTTTACAAGCAAATCGACAGCAACAATTACGTTGATCCAACCCGTCACGTCAAACTGGTTAGGTTGCCAAGGGAGACCAGAAGCTTGGTCGAAAAATGTTTCAGCTGCAGGAGGCTTCAGGCATGTGATGGGGTTGTTGTGTGATTTGGGAAGGTCAGAGAAAGATAGATCCTTTCTTTATAGTAGTGGTTGGAGAAGCCATGGAACTAAATGATTAGAGAGAATGACATAGAGAGGGCGGCAAACAGAGACAAGGAGATGGGACCCAGAGCTAAGCCATGTGGAACACCGGTTGTTTCCTGACCGGTTGTATTTCTCAACACACCTGGAAAAGTCTATGTGAGCGATGACACTTACATTACTTCAGAGCAGTCTCCCGAATTAAGAGAGGCTGGGCAGGAGTATCCGGCGGTGCCCTTTGATGAAGGCGTCCAGCAGGATGAGAACCAATGGCCTGCATGCTGCTCTTAGAGATCACGGGGTGTCTATATCATCCAGGAGGACAGTCTCAATTAGCTACCAAGCTGAACAGGTTGAAATCCAGAATTTATTTTTTATTTATTTTTAGAGAAAAATGCAAGGAAAGAGACTATATTTACTTGAATTTTGGTTTTTGGTCAATGAAGGTTACACCTCCTTGTCAGTTTGAGTAAGAGGGAAACTCACAGCACTGCATGTTTCTGTCAGCAAGGGGCACACACAAGCATCCAAAAGTAGTGCCCAAGCTTGTTGACTTACTGGTGATGCACCCGAAGGCACAATTTTACTGTCAACAGCTCATTCGCTAATACATTAATCTATCATGCAGGTGCACTGCAAATACAAACACGCACAAATGCACACATGCATAAGGACACTCACACAGGCCACTTTCCTCTTCCTCTGTTAGACAAAGTTAAGCTCCATGTGTGAGTTTTGCCCCTGCCCAGTCCCCCCCCCCACCCATAAGCTGTACCTTCCCATCCAGTGGCTGCTTTCCTTCCTCCCGTCACAGTGATAATTCTCCGACTGTGCTGGGAGTGGGGGGGGGGGGGGGGGGGGCCCCCACAGGGGCGTCGCCGGGTGGGTAAAAAACCCCCCGGGGGGGGAAAGGAAACCCGGAGGGGTGGGGGGT
>JAODKE010000050.1:2768509-2784489 GCA_026779605.1 Mormyrus hasselquistii | reverse complement strand
GGGAAGACAGAGAGGATTGTGTGACGGTGGCGGGGGGGGGTTGAAATGGGGGAAGAAAATGAAGAAAAATAGGAGGAGGGGGGGCAGAGGGGCGAACTCCAGTCGGCGACTGATGTCGAATGTGAAATGTCATGAGAACATGGAGACCACCTCGACGCCCACGGACGCTGCTCCTCGCTCTCAGATGGGGACCTAAACATCGCTTCAGGCAGCCATTTCCACACAAGCTGCCGCTTGGCCGTTTCATTTTCCTGGCTTAGGCAAAAAAAATAAAATAAAAAAATCTATAAATCTCTGCAAAGAAAAGGGCCGTTACAAGACAAAAAAAAAAGTAGAATCTCGGAACTGGCAGCTCAGAGAAAGATGCAAGTCATTGTGGGTGTCGGTCTTTTCGAATTTATATGCATTTATGCACTTGTCAATATCACCACTGTTACTGTTAAATGAGAGCTTTGTAACTCAGTCACAAAGCGCCGACTTTTATGACATAACAACGCTGCCTAAATGGCTCAGGCCACCTCTCCAGTTTGGGGGGGGGGGTGGAGTGTTCTGCACTGCGTAAACAGCCATTTGTGGTACTGGCATTAACCACTTCTGTGTAGGGGGGGGTGCTTTTGTGGCTTTTCTGCTTTATTTGTCAGAGTGGAGTAAAGAGGTGTTTTGCAGTTTCCACAGACGTACCAAGGCAAACACGCGCACATTGTAATTTGTATTTTTTATGGGGCTGGGTTCTGTTTTTCTCGAGGCAGATAATAAAAATCTGTTTCAATTCCGTTAGGAACCTGAGGGCCTTCCGTGGGCCTTAACACACGACACACGTCCAGATCCCCTGTGCTGCATGTTGCAACTGCATTAAAACATCTTACTTTTTTAGTCCAATAGTGGAAAAACGGACACAGATAAACCACAGCAGTTTTTGTTCCACAATCTATTAAAAGTTGTGCGCATGAGATGCTATTGGTAAGCTGTGGTAAGCACTTCCCTACATGACAGAGTGACAGGGTAAGCAGGACTGACTTCAGATCAGTTTAGGGTGGTGACACTGTTTCTTCACTGGCCTAGGTATTCCTGCCTCGACCCCCGATAAGAAGGTGCCGGAAGGTGCTGCAGGGGTGCTGATTGGCTTGAGGTTTATGTGTGAACCGCATAACCAACTGCAGTTACCCTATTCACAGACAAGATCTCAAACTTGGCCCTTTGTATGGGATCCACCGATTCTAACAAAGAGAGTTGCATGAAATGTTGCATGTAAGAAGCATATCCTATTTCACCTGTCCTCACAGTCACTGATCCTAACATTAAGGTACCAACAGAAACATCAACAACGTACGACCTCCACACCATCGATAGAGAGATGTATCACAGTTCATCATGTAAAAACAATCTTTAGACATAGATCCAGAATCTTCTGGACTGGACCTTCATCTCCAGCACCATACAGTGACCTCACGAATCTCAAAGACAGGCTGTGAGCGTGCCAGGTGTGTCTACGGGATAGATACCCACTGAGCAAAAACATGTATGACCTCAGGGGCTCGGTGTCGCTACATGTTTAACGACTGCTTCGCCCCAGACACAAAGCCCAGCGATTCCACAATCTCTCAGAGAAATAATTACAGAGCAGAGCCAGATCTTGGAGAAGCACCTTCCGAGGTTCATACGCTAAATGTCCATCTTGTGCAGTTGTATTAGCTCCTCGTAAATCACAGCGCATAAAGCCGTCGTGTTTTACCACCTCGTTTTTTACTGCGCACGTCCACCGTGTTCCCCTGCCACACGCCCTGTACTCCCTGCAAAAAAAGCAGCACTAGTTAAGCAGCTGGAAATGAGTGGATGAGTAGATTACGCAACATTCCAATTCCCTGATACATAAGTGTCATGAGAGCGTCTGCTTTGAGGTGAGTAAGACATGTTCGTCTACATAGCACGTTTATAGATCGATGACATGTGGATGTTCCTGTGTGTTTGTGATCGCGGTACTAATCACTCTTTAGTCACCAGCTGCCCCCCATAACACCAATCCCCCCCCCCATCTCCCTCCGCTGCATCACCTTCCACTTTAAGATCAGGCTGTGGCATGATCCTCGGCCGCTTTCCTGGGCATCACCATGGCGATGCATTACATTTCCAAAGATGTTTATCGGCTTGGGACGTTAATCAAGAAGAGTGAAGGTGAGAGACGTGGAAAGCTCCTGCTGTAGCCTGCAAGCTGGCTGCATACTTAGAATACAGCAGTTTTGAATCGGCGCATTTGTATGATTTACAGCGATTTATGCATCTAATTTACGGCACGGCTGTCCGTCAGACGCCACGCTTCACGAATGTGCGGCCGTCAGCGAATATTTAAGAGTTAAAATGATTTACTGCGTGATTCATTTTATTGAATTATGCCAGCTTTATTGACACCATATGGATTAAAATGGGAAGTCAAGCTTTTAAGAAATAAAACCTATTAATCGCGTGGAAAGAAAAGCACGCACACAGGGACAGAGCGTTCTGTGTAACGACACACCAGGCTTTGCACATTTAATCAATTAAAAACGTCAAGCCAAATAATAAAAAAAAAACATGGATCCTGTAATGGAGATGAATCTGGAAAAGCCTTTTCAATCCCCCCATGTTTTTCTGATACAAACACGCTCACACGGATACTAGAGGTGATATCCGGAGATGGTGGCCTGTTCCTTCAGGAGCCTCTTGTGGAGACTGGCTGGTTACGGAATAACAAAGGCTGGGAGCAGTGGGAACAGTGGGAGCAGACTGGAGCGAAGGTGAAGCCACATGCCATCGCCAAGGCCCCACAGCAGACAAACAAACATGCGACAATCTCCATTTGTTAAGCCGAAGCGCTGTCTCCCTTGGCAACCAACACTGTCGTGCCCGCCCAGCTGCCTGACTCACGGTTCCCGTGGACCTCTCTTCGAGGTTCGCAGCATTTTTGGCACGCGGCAGCATTGCCTAAACAAACAACAACAAAAAAAAAAGAGCGACCAGGAGATTTGCTTCGTTCCATTAAAAATACGCCCCAGGGCTAAGAGACTGTGATTGGCCGAGGCTGAGATGCTGTCCGTCAAGATGCAAACATAAAGACCTGTGAGAGACGCAGAAGGGGCATCGCAGCGATGCGGAACAAGGCCTTCACGGCAGCGGAGGGGAATCTCCTGGACGAGTGCAGAAATCCTGTTTTGGACATGCAGGGCGTTCAGTTGCGGCTGCAAATGCCGGGGTGTATGATTGTGATCTTACGTCAGATTTTTTTATATATCAGTGAACATTGCGTTTGTTTACTGTGAAAAAGAAACATAAGTGCAGCCTAGCACACTTTGGGCTTTACTAATCAAAAGGTGATGAGTGCGTCTCTTACTGATTCATGAGAAAGGCATAGGGAAGATACAGACGAGTCATACTACACAGCTCAGGCCGCACCATTAAATATGCAACCATCTTCCAGCCACTTGTGCAGTATAGGGTTGCCGTGAATGTCAAGCGAGGAGGATTGCGCGTAACAATCCACTGTACCATCACGCAAAGTGAAGGCCGTCATTTGCCATGTTGGTGCAGTTTTCCGCCCGGCGCGTGATATTCGGTGTGTACTGTCTGCATTCTTTTGCTGAGTTTGTCATGGTTTGGTGTGCAAAACCAGCGGTAAAGGATACTTTCAGATGTCCAAAGTTGCAAAAAGAAAATGGCAACCCAGGGAGGAGGGATGAAGGGTTATCTAGCAAAAATAGCTCTAAAATTCCTGATGTTTCCATGTGTTAAATGATAAATGGTACTGTGGCCTGTACTACAAAGCGGGGTTACTGGATTATCGGGGTAACTTATCGGATTTAAGGTACCACAATTTAAATAGACTTCATATTCATTCACCTACATTTTTTCCCAGACTACCTTAAATCCAACAAGTCCATGATAAGCCAGTAACCCTGCTTCGTAATACAGGCCCCGGGGCTTCCTTAGCTAGTAAACATCTTAGTTTGTGTTAGCATGCTAACGCTACTATATCTCATGATCCCCATTCTGTTCATGGTTGTGCTGATTTATGTAACCCAACATGAACACTAGTAATCTAATGTCTTTTTGTGCTTCATAATTTATGAGAGGTAAGCTGATAACATTAAATGATTCTTTGGTTTTTAAAATACAATGCGGAGACATATCCAAAATGAAAGGCTGGACTGAGATTAAATTTCAGCCCTGGCCTTTGAGGTCCCTGACAACATGATAAATTTTGCTGACTGGGGGTGGGTTAGCCACGATGAATTTTGCAGAGCAGGGAGGAGGGGGGTCTTTTGCTGCCTGTAGACCATTCTTATCCTTTCGCATTAGGCGAACCATACACTATGCATGACAGAGGCGACACTGACTGGCGCCAACAGCAAACGTGGGCCACAGTCGTGTGAGGAGTCGATCAGCTTCACAGGCGTCAAGAGGAACACAAGGAGAGATGACACCTCAGACAGACCCTTCACCCAAATAAATGCCCCACATCCAGAGATAAAAATAATTGATTTGCAATTTACTTTAAAAACACATTCACTTATGTGTGATAAAACCAGATTTGTCATAATAACAATGACAGCAGGCACACCACAATAATGTTAACGTTACAGCACAAAGCAACATAATCGCTTAATATTATCATCACGACGAAAATGAGATAACAATACATAATATATACCTAAGCATGAGACTTATACCAAAATAATTCATCCACAACAATTTTCCCTCTACACTTATTTTACCCAGTCGAAATTAAAGAAATTAAACCTCCAGACTTTTAGTCACTTTGATTTGTTCCTGTGTTACCCATGAAAAACCAGGGGATTATTCTACGAAGCAAGAGTACAGAGTTAGCTTGGTTAACTTAAATTAGAAGTCCAATAGGAATGCTCTTTAGTTAAACTCTCATTGGCCAATCATGATTTCTAATTAATGATGTTTTCATAATGGGCTGATGTGTATGGGTCACACCGATAATATTCGTTTTCACTTTATATTTTTTGCTTTACTTCGTTTTATTTATTTTGCTTTTGCACAATGTTTTATATAAGGTTTTTTGTAATGTGCTGAATTTGATTCATGTGTAAATAAAGCCCTACGTCACTTGCCTGCATTCACGTGCTGGGAGTACATAACTGGCGAAATGCCAAGATGGCGGCGCGACGTTACTGCGCAATACTATTGCAGTGCTACTATACAGTCATCGTTAAATATTCACTCTAATATTTCACATGAACTGCAAGTGAACGAAAAGAGGCCTTTAATCATAATCAAATCCTACACAGAGAAACCCAGAGAGTGTACAGATCGGTTGCATCTGAAGATGCCCCATACTTCATAGCTCAGTCACATCTGCATGACTAATCAGTAAATAAATCAGGAGTCTGACCCTTTATACTTCCTTATATAGAGAATTATATAATTTCAACCAGAGAAATACACCAGAAAACCACCTGAACCAACGGCTGCTCATCCCTATGCAGACGTTGTCCCCGTCTCCTGCAGGTATAATCAGTAATTGGGGTGATTCGTTCTGAGACCTACCATGGATCGGATAGGCAAAACCACAGATAATAGCGGACTGCCGATATAATGTAACTTTTGTGTTCCTATATGCAGAGGTGGAGATTTCAGGTCCAGAGAGTACAAATCCAGACCAGGATTTCGTTTCAACCAACCAGTTGAGCATAAAGAGTCACAGTTACAGAGAACTCAATCGGTTGGTTTAAACAACATCCTGGTCTGGATTTGTACTCTCTGGACCTGAAATCGCCACCTCTGCCTATATGTGATAATTGTATTAATAACATTATATACAATAATAATAAATTAAACCATATATTTTTATAAGGGACTGTACTCTGAAATTAAAGGGATTCTGATGTTTTAGCCTAATTCTCACGAGAAGATAAAGCAATGAAAAAGTACCATGTGTCAATGGATAACGCAACAATGAAAGAACATATTATTATACATTTTACATTTTTTTGGACCGTGGTAAATTGCAGATAACCGAAACCATGGTTACGGAAACCGCGGATACGGAGTAGCTGCTGTATACAGTTACCTTTCAAACTGGAGGCCCAGAGCGTTGTTGCCGCACAGGTAACTGTGTGCTAACAGTTAGCAACGAGGGACATCTGCAACACTTACCACTGAAGACAAGGCTGTTTTTTACGAAAGACAAAGCTTTGCCCCTCTTCCTTCTCCTTTCGTCTTTGATTCTCCATAAACCGAGATGCATCATCGGCATCCTGCCCTGGAAAATGTCTACATGATACTCAAGATGGGCCACTGCTAACCGTGTTTTGCTCGCAATAAAATTATTGACAAAGGTTTTTAAATGGACAGTTTGCTCAAATAAAAATTTCTATATTCTTGCTGCAGATACTTCCTATAGAAAAACCCCTTTGGGGTCATCCTTCATATGCAGCCCAAACAACGGTGAGGGTCTCCCATTTCAGGGTTTAAGTGCCACTTTTCGAAAACTGCAAAGGGTGCGGGGCCTACAGGAGAACGCCTTGGGACTTAACTACAGTAGATAACCTGTCAGATTGAAAGTACTCCAATTTAAACGGACTTTATCTTACATTTAGCCCAGATTGCCTCAAATCCGACAAGTTAGCCAGCTGAGCAAGAAATCCCGCTCTATGATACAGCCCCTGGACAGAATGCCAATCCACAGCAGGACAGGGTTTATGTTTTTAAATTAGCTTATCTGAAGCCATCTGCAATAGTGCCCAATTAGACAGCAGGATATTGAACCAGAGCAGCATGCAGTACTCTGCAAAAGTTTTAGGTGATAAAAGAAAGTGATGTTTTAAGCTGTTTATCTTGGCTGAAAGCGCATCTTTGCTGAGAAAAAAAAATATCATTTGACCCTGGAATATATACTACTGAGGAGTAAAACTTAAAACTAGTACAATAAAAGGAACAAACATTTATTCTGTTCCACGGAGATTTACTGATATCTTGTCAGAGAACTAGAAGAATCATTCTTTTGGGCACCTCAACCATTTCACATCAGTTCACTTGAATACTTAACTTAAACATTTAATGATCTTCATGAGGTACTGATTAACCAAAGAAGGAGGTCTAGTGGTTGACTTCAACAAACATCTGAGCATACTGGATGGTAACGGCAAAAAACTGTGGCAACTTTAACAGAGGTTTTAAACTTGGAAGCTGACGATGTAAAGCTTTGACAGACATAAAATCATAGTTTTACACCAGCCCAAACATATTTGAAACATTATTTTCAAGACTTTGCACAGTACTTTATATACTATCTATATATCAGCATTTCTCCTGATATTTACACTAGTAACTTCCAGCAGTAAGGATCCATCCCGTAGCTGCTACCTGCGGTACAGCAGCAGTTAACAGAAATCGCAGCTTCCGTCTGCATGATGCTGAGGGAGAGGAAGCCGGGAAAAGCAGAAGTGGCTCCTCACTCAGGTCTGACATCCATCACAACATCACAGCCTCTCGATAACCTCCAATTACAGACATAATGAAGTTTGAGCAAGCCGTCATAAGAAGGCAACACAAGCGCATTTCACAATAGTCACATGGGTCTGACTTCTTAATTGTGAATTGGCTTATTTATAGCTACCCAAACCCCCACGCCGAGAAACAACATGAAAGCATCTATTGTGTGTGAGAAGTTCAACTGTTCAGTGAAAAGATGCTTCAGAAGGCAGTAAGTGGCCTCCTCAAGCGGACCCATTGATGGCGGCGTGGAGCGGTACTTTGTTTGTCATCTGTCACTCCCACTCACTCGTTCGCTTCTGCTGACTAGCAAGAAGCGAAGCGACTGACGGGCAGCTGAAAGCCTCTCGTACTCGTCTGGAGGCTTTGACCTCACAGGGCTGTGGATTTGCCTGCTGTGAGTCACGGATCGTTCCAGAATAGCCTGATGCTTCCTTCAACCACGAAAAGCGGAGCCGTACCCGGAAAACAAAGGCTGTAAGGAGTTAATGTGGGTTTAAATTCAGTCATGTAGACATATAAAGATACGCATTACTTAAATCATACATAAAACAATGTTTAAATATAACAATGAGAAAAGAGTACAGTATACAAATAATAAGATGGGGCAAACAAATCGAATGGATAAAACCTGCCCATGTTGAACTTCCAGTATCCAGAATTATCGCAATACACTACGAATCGTTTCAACAGATTTGAACAGTGCAAGAAAGAAAAAATGCGACCAACAGCACACGATCGAGAAAACGTTAGGTTATTTTCAGTCCAGTAGCCAGTGTTTGTGTGACCTGACCTAGTAGTAGGGTTATGTTTTGGACGCAGCACTTTTGAACCTGTACCGTCTTTGTTGGGGGAACACACGTTAGGGAGCACATAAAAAAACAGCTTAATCGGAACTGCTGGACAAGCACCCCTCCAACAACTGATGAGGCATAGATGTAACTGGACGAACGTTTACTTCATTATGTTATAGCAATATTTACAATTAAATATAAATTACAACAATAATGTTAGTTTGATAAAGTTATACCTTTCGTCTAATGTCAGCTAGTTAAGCGACCATATAGTTACCTGTGAGCAAAGTATCGCAAAGGATAACGTTTTGTAAAGCAGGTGTCGAGGCTTAAACCCGGACAGCTTGACCTTGAAATGCAGCCGAGTTCGTTGGGATCACATGTTCTGAAACGTAATTCTATTGACACCAATAAATATTTAGATTTAGTATTTGCCAGGTGATTATATTTAGCAACGAAATATAACCACTAAAGATGGCATTAATATAGGTATATATTTAATTATAATAATAGGAGACATAAATGAACAATAAAATAACTTTAACTTCTACTCAACATTTATTTATACTAGTTAATTTTCATTCATGTACCTGGAGACATGAGATTGAACCGATTGAATTAAGATCGTATAGTATTTTTCTTCACGTTCTAAACTACAGATAGGCTTCCTTCCAGGACTCCCAGACACGATTATTCGAATAATGTCCGGAAATAGAATAACTATTAATAACAACAACAATGATAGTTATAATAACGGCACAAAAGAAACACGACTATAACATAAGGCAGGAAAAGGTGTAGACCTCACTGGCATTTCGCCCAGACACGCATCATCTACAGATAACGAAGTGCGCTTCCGAAAGCCCTGCAGAAGCGCCGCGGCAGCGGTACGCAGCCCACTCGGGGTGTCAGAAGCGAGCAGCCACCGCGCCGGACCTCAGCGCCGCCCGTCACAGGCGTCAAGCTCAGCCTGTGACGCTGATGCTGGAAAGCCAAAACCACACAGATAAAACCAGGAAGGAGAATATGTTATACGTGCATTTTTTTTCTCCTGAGCGAACAGTTGCGTAAAAATGATCACATGACAGGAATATTTATTAATAAGCATATATATATATATCTGACATCCATCACAACATCATATATGGAAATGTTTTCTCTGACAATTACATCCATCTATCCATCCAACTGCAAGTCTGATATGAGCCAGGAACATCCAGGATGGGCTATCAGTACACCAACCCTATAAAAATGTAGGTACAATGAAAAATAACCTTAACAAATACAAAAGGTAGATAACTGAAAGTAATAAACCTCCTTATAATAATGGATTTAGGTTTTATTCGGTGGCTCCGAGTCCATTTCTGAGAGGCCCCGTGGCGTATCCTAGCAACATGCTTCACCGTGAAGAATCTGCCGATTTTTGGCAGAGATGACAGCGCGGCGACACATTCCGCCCTGCGCACCCGACCAGCTCAGAACGCAGGTTCTTCTGCATTTTTCATTATGCGCTTTTACCCCCGCCTTGTCACCTTGTTATCCACACTTCTGAGGACACCTGTTGAGGAATCATTGTGTGTCTAATCCCGACGAAAAAGGACGAAGCGTTAATAATTATAACAACATCAACAATAATAATAATAATAATAGAAATTACTATTATTATTACTAACAGTTTGTCGTTTTTCATCGGGATTAGATTACCTATATTGCTCGGTATCAGAATACACACCACCACTTTCAGGTAAACCATACATATGCCTAGTCGTGCGCATACTATTTTTATTATATCTGATCAACAATGAGTGAAATATTACTAAACAATTAATTAAAAGTTTTAGAATACATGCGATTGAGACAAAACACAACACTGCAAAACCCAAACGTATTTGGTCTTGGATTTGTGACGAATACTTGTATTGATTACGTTGCCATAATAAGGCGAAAAAAACGTTTAGAGCATGACATAGGCCAGGGCTGAACACCCCCCCCCCCCCCCATTAACGGTTACAACTGGCAACTGTGAGAAAACTAAATGCTCAGCGAAGCACATGCAATAATACAACACAATTACGACCAATTACATTTTATTTTCCATACAGAATGAAGTTATTTTACGCATACGTGTAAATGTCGTTAATGTCCGGTGCAGTGGGTATACTTTGCAGAGAACTTTTTCATTTATTTCAATTATTTTATTTGAATTTGTTAACGAGATGTTATAAAAGAATATGAATACAAAAATATCTTAGCATTTGAAATTCAGGCTTCAGAACAGATGAAACAATTAATGCTTGTTTACAATCGCCGAGGTTCCTGGCAGTACCGTCATCGGCGATCTGACGTTGTGCCGTGGGGTGGGAGGAAGGTGGAGGAGGCGGGGGAATTAGTGTCGTCAGAAAGCGAAACACCAATCGCTGATCCTGGACGGTTTTGGCAGCGGTTTGTCTGTTTGCATATATATATAAAAAATGGCATACAGGACAAACACCGGCATTTAGACACGAGATGCACTTCTGTGCAGCATAATAAAACCTGCTCATATTTTTGGCACACTGCAAAATACTTATAGGAAAAATACCGCGGACAAAGGGGAGAAATCAAGAATTTAGTCTCTGGACGTTTTGCTGCCGCACAGGGAAAAGGACATTGAAGTTCTCCAAAATATATTTCGGAGTTTTTTTCTCTTCTTTGATGGATAGTTCACTCTTTTTGTGTGTTACGATGAAATGCATGGACGTTGTCACTTGCTAAAAGCAGAAAAATACTGGCGTTTAAATCTGCTTACTAAAGCGCTCGAAAATAGGACGGGATTAAAATTAAAATCTATGCTGTTCATTCATTGTTTTCGTTATTTTCATCGTCTTTGAAACCATTGAAACGGGCGATTTTTGATTTTCACACTATATTTTTTGCATTTTACCCAAGTTTATATGTTTACAAAAATGGAGCAGCCGTTTTATCATGACGAGTCGTTTATTCCGGCTTACGGCCACCCCGACACATCGCTGCACGAATTCAAGCTGCATAAGCAACACATGAGCCTGACCGCGGCCGAACCTTATCGGAGCCTGAAGTCCCAGCTGCGAACCGAAGCTGATTTCTTCCAGCCGGCCAATCAAGACGTCGGATCGCTAAAACTGGCTTCCCCCGAGCTGGAGAGACTGATCATCCAAAACAGCAACGGCGTTATAACCACCACACCCACGCCAGGCCAGTATTTCTACAACTGCGGCATCACAGAGGAGCAGGAGGGCTTCGCGGACGGGTTCGTGAAGGCTCTGGACGAGCTGCACAAGATGAACCATATACCCCCGCCCAATGTGTCCATTGGAGCCGGTGGTGTGACGACGTGCACGGCGGCCTCCGGCTTCGGCTCCTCCCTGCCTGCCGAGCCTCCTGTTTACACAACACTGAACGCGTACGCTTCCAACACTAACCTCACGTCCGGATCCGACTACCCAACAGCCACCATCAGCTACTTGCCGCAGCAGCAGGCAGCGACGGCCCATCACTTTCAGCACCCGTTAACCGGAGCAGGATTACACACACAGCGCCTGGTCGCCCCGAAAGAAGAGCCGCAGACTGTCCCCGACATGCAGAGCAGTGACAGTTCCCCGCCGGTGTCGCCCATCAACATGGAAAACCAAGAGCGCATTAAGGCGGAGCGGAAGCGGCAGAGAAACCGACTGGCGGCCACCAAGTGCCGCCGGCGCAAACTGGAGCGCATCGCTCGCCTGGAGGATAAGGTGAAGATCCTGAAGTCGGACAATGCGGGCCTGTCCAACACCGCGTCGGTGCTCAGAGAGCAAGTGGCGCAGCTCAAACAGAAAGTCATGACACATGTCAACAGTGGCTGTCAGCTCATGCTAACCAGCAAGATGGATACGTTTTAAAGCCAGAGACTACCTTTAAAGTGCAAACACTGGACATTTGCTTTAGATGTATGTTGTTGTTTTCTTGTAAAAGAAATCTGAAAGCAGTGGATCGATTATTACTCTCTAGATATATGTATACAATAATTATAGTTTTAAATAATTAAAATGTGCAGCGACACCGATGACCGGAGAAGGCTGGAATAAATTATTCGACTTATCCCGGTTGTGTTTATAAATTAAGTTGTTTGCTTAAGGAGGGAGGGGTGGGTGTATTTTTAAATATGCCTTTGTTACAACGCTGTTATTTTGTTCGTTGCAGCATTCCCAAAACCATGTAAATTATTCTGTGTCAGGTTGATCCAGACAAATCCCTATGAAGTCAGTTGTTTACGATTTTTATCTGTGTACAATATATTTAAGTAAAATACCATTTAAAATGACTTCATGTTTGTGAATGTATACATTTATCATAAGTTAAAATAACATTGTGACGATCAAAGTTTCCCATACCTGTGTGTGTAGAGGAAATCACACCTAACATAAGGCATACTGTATAGTTTTCCATTCTAGTGTGGTGTTGATATAAACTTGAAAATTAATAATATGCACACATCTATGGCGTGTCCGTACAAATGAACATGGACAGATTTAGAAGCAAGCAAGTCTCAAACGCGAAAGCGTCGGGGTCTTTTTCTGCTGACGTATAGGAAAATGTCCATATATGGTCAATTTGGGTGTTTAATACGTCAAAAGGGGTTCGCTTACCGAAAACCTCCGCCCAGGTTGCCAGTTAAAAAGGATTTGAATGTGTTTGCTTTATTTCCTAGTAGTACTGTATGCGAAGTGTTAAAACCATACACACACGAAAGGACGGGGAGTTTCCCAAATTGTACACAGTTGTTTATATCGCCCTGTTCCCAAAACAACTGCAAAAAAACTGTCACAGATACACGGCCGAAATATAACAGGTGAAACAGTCAAGGATCGGGTTTTACACTTTGCAAAAGGTTGAAATTATTTATGTTCTTACTGAGGAAAAGTTTTAATAAAAATTAAAAAATCAAATAGTAACCGATGTACACACTGTTATGTTGATACTACAGAAAAAAACACATCTCAATCATCCCTGTATTAAATTGACATTCATCCTGCAAAATTAATTGATACTCCTTTAAAACATTTTCTTACATATGTTTACAGACATGTTATCAGATGAAGTGCTTATATATAGGCATATTTTGATACTGAGATTATTTATTTGCCATGAGACAGAACGAACAATTTTTAGCACGTACATGTCAGCACCAAATGGGCCCATGGCAGGGGGTGGTGCAAAACAACATTTGGTGTTTCAAACGTGGTTGAGGCAATTGTCTCGCTATTCATCACATAACTGAAAATACAGACGGAAGTGACGTGCGCTCGAGGAATGCTGGGGGTGGATTTTTTATTTTAAAATGTATTTTGATGGGCAGGCTGCCGGCGGGACAGGTTGAGAGTGGGCGTCTTGCACGTGTACGCGCACCCATTGGTAACATTCGGGCTCGGACGGGCCAGCGCGCGCGCTTCCGGGGGCTGCATCGCCCTAAAAGAATGCACATGTCCTCCCCCCATGTGGAAGAGCGGCTCATCGGTCCTTCAGCGAGTCACGTTTAGTTAATTTCCCGCTTGACATACATTTAAAACACGATTAAAGCTTTATTTTGAAAAGCTCTAATTGGCTGTTTGATTATTCTGTGGGCTACTGCACGTAATATCAAATTAAGTCACCTGGTGATTAGCAAATGATGCAGAGCTCTCCTTATCAAAGATGAATACATCTTACTACTTGACAGCGAGTGACCAGATGGTCCACTGAATAATCCAGCCATTAACTGGTTACAAGTAGAATTATGCATTTAACAGGGAAATAAACATCCAACCTCCTTTAAAGCTTCTGGTCTCCAAACATCCAGAACATTCTCCACATTAGCATTTTGAGGGCATTATTATGTTCCATTAGCACCTTTTTTTTCTATTCCGGAGGCCTTTTTGTATCCAACAACCATTTCATCACATATAAATGTATTCTACTTCCGTTCATTGTTCAAAATGACTGGAATTTGCATTGGATTGTCTTTATACATCAAGCAAGGACATGGCAAAGAGCAGGAATTCCTCGAGATTTTACTTGGTGGTCAGGCACACCATGAATGCAAACCAGTCTCGTCCTTAATCTAATTCCCCCATATTTGACTCTGATCTACACGTGGTTCTTTGTTTTCAGATATTTTCTGTTCCTTTTTGCATTCACCACCTACACCAGATTCAGGAACAGCTGGCATTGGCTGACGGAACGTATGCAGTACCTACAAAATCTCGTGGGGCAACCTGATAAAAAGACACACTCAGCCCACATGGAAAAGATTCAGCGGCGGTAATGGCACATCTGAGACGCATTCATTTTCCTAGTCGCCTGTCACTGTTCCCCAAGTCTCACCTCCAGCCACACCTCAATACAGTAACATGAAACTAACAAGACAATTATACTTAAAAACTAAAGCAAAGACAAGGAGCTGCCAGTTTTGGCTGCTTTGAATTTAGATGTCATAGGTCTACCTAGAACAGGGGCAGGCAACACAGATCCTGTAGTGCTGGTATCCAGCAGGTTTTCCATCCTACCCGGTCCCTGATGACCCGCACCTGATCTCAGGCAGAGAGTGACTAGGTAGGATGGAGAACCTGCTGAATACCAGCACTACAGGATCTGTGTTGCCTGCCCCTGTTCTAGGTAGACCTATGACATCTAAATTCAAAGCAGACAAAACCGGCAGCTCCCTGTTTTTTTTCTTCTGCTGGAATCCTTTAATTCACATATTTAGTTAACAGACACATGGAACACCAAGCACTACGGAGTGCAAACACAATGCCTTCAGACTGACTCTAGGTCCCACTGGACAAATCGGAGGCGAGATGTAAACCACCGGACGTGTGGGAAGACTACTGTGGTTTTTACAGTATTTAATGGAAACTACTATCCCAAAAAAAAGCTATAAATAGCATCACGCAACAAATTTTTTATTTTCTTGGCTCATGGACCACATGACAATCGCAGAATGTTATGTCCGGTATTATTGTCTGGGGGGGGGAAGGGGGGGGCATGTATCAGGGTGGAAAACTTCATATAATCTAAAGCAAATGGTGGAGTGAATCAACCTCATGCTAGCAAAGAGAAGCACAGCATGATCTTTGTTACAGGTCTACTGCGGCCCTTTTATACTGTACCAGTCATTTCTGTGTGTATAAAACCCAGTTTAAATGACAAATGAGGCAGCTTAAACCAGTTAAAGACAAGATCCAAGTAGCAAGACTACAATGTGAACTTTCATTATATTTACGGTGCAAAAAAAAATTCTAGGTACAGTAAAGAAAAGCAATCAGGAGAGATTCATTTGAAGGGATTCTGTCATCTGTAAATCGATTTTGCATCCATAGCTGTTTGTCTCCACCTTGTGGATAAAACGAAAATCACGATGCAGACAAACGAAAAGTCTCACATTAAACCCAATGCCAGTGTCTAGTTAATTAGGGCTGCAGATCCATCTTAAGCTTTATTTTTCAGACGCACACGTCTAAAGAACGTCAGTTTAACGTCATCCAGCAGTATACAGCAATTAGACGTCAGTATAAAACGGTCAGTTTGCAGGAAACCTTCGAGATGGGGGGAAAAAAAAAAAAAAAGCGCTTCACATTTTTCGGAGGACACAAGAAATCAAACACAGCAGCTCATTTGTACAGTAACAGTTCTACAAATAAAGAGTTTAGGGGTCTGAAC
>JAODKE010000050.1:2748042-2761559 GCA_026779605.1 Mormyrus hasselquistii | reverse complement strand
CTGCACGCGCAACTATCATTTATGCTCATTTTGCTGTTTATTCCAGGATATATTTCTAATTTTAAATTGCATATAATGTGGGTCCATGTTTAAGGCGCCAGAATGGTCGCTGCTCCGCGACTCTGTGCAACCTTAAAAAATATGAATGTTTGTGCCGTCTTCACAGTAAATCACCTATCATTATGTAAGATCTGCATTAGCAACACATATACAGTAGACCCGTTTACTTAGTATACAGAGACATTTGCAGTTTGCAGTTTTCAGTTGCAGTGGGCAACTGAAAAATAAATTTGAGTACAAAAAGTTAGAAAATCGGTCGCCATTACAGTAATATTCATTAAAGATGTCTAAGTTTTGTAACACACATTTGGTCTGTATTTGGTCCCTCACTTGGGTCGACTGCACTTTAAACGTCCAATCTGAAGAAATTCGGGTCCCACTGTAGAATTTGTCGAGCGGCAAAGGTGGGCTCCCCCTCAGCAGATATTCGCGGAGCGGGGGGATCCACCTCGATAGATTTTTCCGGGTACTTTAAAGGAGGTGTGCCGAAACATTTTCTTTTTTTATAATGAGAGCTATTTACACAAAGAAAATACTCTGGCGAGGTACCGAATCGCGACAGTGGATGTTTGTAATCGCCATCACCCCTGCTTTTAAGGCTTTCAGATATCTTTTCAGTGTCACCAACGTGTTCAATGTAAAATTTTAGGTTTATAATGGAATTATATAGATTTGCCGTAACATTTTTTGCGTGAGCATGATAATCTGAAAGTGTGAGTGTCATGCCAGGTGCGGGAGAGCTGGCAGTCCCGTCTCTTTCTACAGTAAGAGTCTGCTTTAGTGACTGCCAGTAACGGGTTACAGAAATGTCAGAAGTGCCAGGAAAGACAGCACCCTGTTCTGAGCGATGGTGACAATATCCACTGAAGTTTCTGACGGCTTGTTTTCAGCTATTTTGAATGTTCTTCTAACCCTCTCGGCTGTCGTGTCTCTGTAAATGTCCCTGTAGTACACATTTACACAGTCGTCCCATCAGTATTCACGTCAGATCATCGAATTAGTCGAATCTCCTCCTGCGTCAATGGGATTTCACAGATGGCTCCTGAAAAGTCATACTGAAACCCCTACAAAGAGGAGTCCATGACAATTGAGCTGTACGTCGCCGGGCAATAAAACAAGATCTGAAAACCTACATCTTAAAAAAGTAATTTTAACACAAGATACCATGACGTTATGATAACTACTTAATAATCTTATCAGTAAAAGGAACGAAATGCACGTATCATTCGTTCAGGACCAAGGACGACGACAAGACGGGCAGCCAGCATGGACAGGAAGATCTCTGACGCTGCAGAAGGTCATCCCGTATTTACTTCCGGGTCAAGGCACCGAAACTTCTATTCTGCATGTTTTTAAAATTCAGTTTTTTTTCAAGGATGTTACGCTTTATCAGTTAATTAGACCTAATTGAAACATATGGCGTTTACATTGTAGATTTAGCACACTATTTTTTAGGAAAATCAGTTTGAATTTTATTATTATTGGAATATGCTGACATATTTCAGTGGTGTGCTTTTCTTTTGTCTCAAAAGTAGACATATATTCCCCTGGCCCTGAAATGTGAATGTCATTCATTGTACACAAATCAATGAGCTGTATTCTGATATCCATTTATGACAGCATAGCTTGGGGCAATTCCATAACTAGAAGGTATCCATTCCACAAGGGGGGTTTCTATGGCCCTGTGAAGCACGGTACTCAGCCTCAGTGACACTGGCAAACATATACCTGTATAGGCAGTTAAAATATAAGACTGTTGAGAATAATGTATAACCATTAAATCACAAACTCGGGGGTGTGACACTGCTCTTGAATGCGGAGACTGCTGTGCTGGATACTGCATGCACTGGCTTTGTTAGCTGTGTGGCTTATAAAGAGTGCAGCGTGTTTGTTTTGGAGGCTGCGCTTCCGGCACCAAGTCAAGATCAGCTTGCGAATAGGACGATGGCGGTTCACTAATATGCAGCTAAATAATACATTGCTAGGCGCGTGGCACTGAGCAGGGCTGACAAAAATGAAGTCAAGCTGTTACATCACAAGGATATGATACAGATTTGGAGTGGCTGAAATGCACATCACTGCATTGCTTTGAGTGTCGAGGCGTAATTGGTCAGTCAATTTGACAGGTTAATGAAATGGGCATGCAGACAGAAAGCTGCAATCTCCTGTGCCAGCATGGGGGAGTGATTTGCTGCAGGAGTATAAGTTGGTAACATTGTGTTTTGATATCATTGTGAATGCCTTGGGGTCATTTTCATGACCCGTAGCATCACACTTTACTCATTTATAGAGCTTAATATTGTGTTGATGCTATTTGGGTTTGTCAAATTACTCTGGCAAAGTAGCAATGTCGTGTTGGTAAACCAAATTTTTTAAACAATATGCTGTCTTGCGGTAATGCCTGGCATTAATCTGCACTCAAGTGTTTTTTAAACACGAGCCTTAACTGCTGAATCATTGATGAATCTCTTAGAAGTGCATCTGTTGACCGGGAGTGAGTAATTTAAGTGGCTCTATGCATGAGCTAAATGAATACGATGTGAGTCAGGCTGCTCTCTGTTGCAAACAAAGCCTTTTGTGCGTCTTTCAGAAACCTCCTTAAGCAAAGGGTCACCCCGAAACAATCTAAAGCGAAAAATAAATCTGCATTGATTGTTTGCTTTTTCTGTGCTAATTTCTTGCAGTTTCTAGCAGCCATCTGTGTTTCCTGTGATTAGCTGGGAATCCAGAAATCCAATAAGAGGGGATTTTTCAGAATAAAGGCTGCTATGAGTGACACACGTAGCTATTTAAGGACTAATCCTAGATTGTCTTACGACTGTGACAGACGCCACAGTAAATTGGCAAAAGAAGCCAAAGTAAAATACTGAACCTTAAATATATACGATCTCACACACCCAGACTTTCTTCATCCATGGAGACCTCCTTCAAAATAGATACAAATAATGAGATAGAGAGGGTAGGCAAATGGAACCAAGTAAATGCATTCTGATTCTTGGCTGGTATTATAGCAATTTCTACACAGAGGGGTGAGATTCTGGCTTGGGCACATTCCTGTCCACGGAGCTTCCAGATTGATGACCTCTGTATGCTTGCTATAGGTGCCAATTTGCATTAACGCCCCCAAGCCAGCACTGTCCTCACTGAGCCACATCTCTATACCAATCAGCTGGAGAGACCAGGCAGGGATCAGAGATACAGCCATTGGAGGAGGGGGTGTTTGTGTGTGTGGTGGGGGGCATTTACCAGTGACAAGGGATTATGTAGATGTAACGGCAAATAGAATCATGTGGCCATGTCAATTTACAAATGTCTCCCTTTTCAGGGTAAGACCGGGTGGGGAGGAGGGGGCTGAAATGATGGATTGAAAGGGAACTCTTTATGTTATAACCATAGACATTTTGTTCGAAGCGGTTCAGACTGATCGCCATACTAAAAAGTGCTGTGTGGTACGGTTCTGCTGTTCAGAACTGAACCTGCAAAAATCACTTCATCAGAAGGGCACACTATGCTGCACTGTTCGGTTAATATGTTTGTGTCATTCTCAATACATGCCGGCTTTGGTGTTCTCAGTATCGTCAATCAGATTTCGTACAAATATTGCAAAGCACTGTTGTTTTTCCCAGGTTTATTCTGAATGGGTAAATAGTTTTTTTACTGCTTTTCTGGTTCTTGGCCTCGTTGGGGGTCCAGAGCCGATCCCAGAAGCTACAGGCACAAGGCAGGCAACAATTCAGGATGGGGCACAAACCCATCGCACGGCACAGCCATCAATATATCAGTCTAAAGATATTTGTTTAAAAATGCATTTTATAGCATTTGCGATGCAATATGGAGGATTTTCATGTCCCAGGTGTCACTTGGATATTTTCAATACGTGTTTTAAGTGGTCAAATAGCAAAAGCGTAAAAATATTTTTCTTTAGGTTATAAACAAGATATTACATAGTTCATGCCTTTTGATGTTTGATATGCATTTTTCAATTTCATATTACAGATTTTGTATGTGCACTCGGAATTGCTGTCCACCGTCAGGATGCATCGATATAGTAAAAAATGTCATTTGTAGGCAGGAAGTAGAACTGATAACCATCGATTCCCAGGAGGATTAGGCCCTATGGTTTGTGTTGTTCTAAATTACTCCTGCATGTTGTTCGTTTCCCGTCTGTCACCTTAGTGTCTCCAGAGAAGAAGAATAGACGATAGAAACTGCAGTTGTAAAACCGAACTGAAACGGCCCCGAAGGGAGAAAGAACAAATGGCGCCTCAGTTGAGTGATTCGTGAGACTTATTTCAGAGAGGAATGAGGATCGCCTGTTTGCTGACCCCTGCTGCGGGCCGATTTCACTGTGTCGCCGGTGGGTACCGAGATGAAAAACTGGACTCGACCAATCAACTTTATTATTCCATATGTATTCATTATCTGTTATATTATAGGGTGCCATATTACGATTATTATTATTGTTGTTGTTATGATTATTGTTATTATTATTATTATTATTATTACTACTACTGCTAACACGTTTCAAGAGACTTTAAATACTTCTTGTTTTATATTTTGTGACAGCCTGCTGGTAGGGGGCGCTGCGAATTTCACCGCGAATGCCTTCTGCGTATTGTGTTATAGAATTTGTTTCATTGTTTGTGTTTGTGTTGTATTTGGGCTCTAGCAGACTACAAACATTTTGTTTAGGGTTTGCGTGTTCGTGGTGCGCCTGTTGATGAATTTATGTGATAGTTATTCATTATTAAGTGCATTCAATTCAATGTCGACTCCTGGCGACCATTGTGCGATACGTAGAGAATAGTTTAAAAGTGATAACTGATAAATGCAAAGTCAGATGATTAAAAAGGGTTTTACCCTCAATCTTAACATTTCTCAGGTGCCCTGTACAGAAAATATAACCCAGGGAAGGATTCCACACCAAATTGTACAGTGCCCTCTACCCAAAAAACACACACTGAACCTCCCACTTAATAATAATAAAAGAAACGTACTATAGCAGATACGTATTTAATTCACGCAAATTCTAAGAACTGCCTCCATAGGTCGTGGTGGGGGATGATAAAGGGTTAAACTACAGGGTCTGTAGGAAGTGGGAGGTAGGGAACAGAGGGATGAATGAAAACGGTGTCGAGGGACAGGCATCCCTGACTTAGGAAGGGAATAACAGACATGCATTTTTTTCTGCGGCTCATTCAAGACCAGGGTTTGTCTCTAAAACCTGTGTGGATTGGATGCAGAATCTAAATTTTATTTAGTTTCAAGTTCGCGGCGGTTTGTACGGGCTTACAAGTAATGCTGCACATGATAACAGCTGTATCTCATTTTCCTATTTTTTTGTCCAAGAAGAGAAGCCCCTGGTTACACGTTAACACGTTTGCTCTGTCATTCTCTTAGGATCGATGCATGCGGTCACATAGCGGGGTAAAAACGTTTATGCCTGTAATATGTAGCATTATTCTGCTTTAGTCTTATAAATGACAATGACAAACAGAGTCGGACGGGCTTGATGAGAGTTTGGCAACTGAGGAAATCTGAGTGTGAAATGGACGAATCTGCGGTGTAAGGTCGACAGACTTTCTTTACGTTTTCGGAGGGGGAAAAAAATCCTGATCCAGGTCTTGCACAGGTAAAAATGTAGAACGGAATACTTAAGGTTTCTAGAAGACTAAAATGTCTCTGCTTATGTATTTTGGTGAACCGGTGGTTGCATTTGTGGGACACAGATCTGGAAATAGCAGCAGAACGAAATGATTGGAAAGCGAAGCGTAATCACACGGGAGGGATCCGAGGGAACGTAATGTCACCCAGGCGGGGAACGAAGCGGGAGTCGCGGTGATATTAAAGACTGCCGTGTCACCGAAATAAATACGATAAAGAGCTAAAAACCAGTTATCGGTGAATGAAACTGTTAACATTTTTTCCTAATGTGTGATGACAAAACATGGGGGGGGGGTCGCACGTCGAGTGGCATGTATTTAATTCACCGCAGGCTTTCGGTCTGTACTGAAACTATAAATCGTTAATTATAGATCAGCCATTTTTTAATAGGAAGTGCTCCTTCTTCTCCTTCTTATTTTTATTTTTTGCTCTGGGTGCGCGCCCTGGCATCCGGTAGCCTCGGTAGTTTTCACCCACCACTCGGGCGCCTCTGAGTCCGGCTGAGAAATCGCTCGTGCCGGCGCTGCTGGGATGCAGCAGGGCGCCTGTGCGTGCCGCAGAGTCACACCAGGACGCCTTTGGTTCCGGGCCCGGTAGCGTGAAAGAAATAAATAAACCCTCCGAGGTCCACTCCTCCAGGTGTCCGCCCGCGATCTCGCTATGGACGACTCGGGGATCATTCGGAGAAGGAGGTTGCAGGTGAGAGCTTTGCATGAGCTGTGTCATTGTTAAACTACAAATGCATGCATCGTATAATTCTTAATGTAAGTGATATTTACACCCATCTATATACACATGGTCACTGGAACTCTATTTTGTACACCTACCGCAGAGGACCCCATTTTTGATCCCAGAACCGGTTCAAGGGTAGATGAGTTACGCTTTCAGAGAAGCGTTTCTGCTCACACCTTGTACTGAGCTGTTATTGTTGCACTTGTGGCCTTCTCGTTAGTATTAATGTGTCTGCCCATTCTCCTCTGACCTCTCTCATAAACAAGGTGCTTTTGTCCACAGAAAAGCCATTGACTGGGTGTTTTGTGTTTGTTGCATCATGCCGTGTAATAGAAAAATACTGTAGCGTGTGAAAGTCCCATGGTACCACCAATAATCACATCATATTCAAAATAGCCTAGATCAACCTGAGCCATTGTGGTGTTTAACCAAACAGTAACTGAAACTGTGTGTGTATGTGTGTGTATGTGTGAGAGAGAGATATGTATATACCTGCTCCTCTGACATTGTGGCCATTTTTCCAGTCCCGTTAAGGGGGGAAATCGATTTTTATAAAAACAGTGATTTGTAATCAAAACTATAACATCAAAAATCTTCTGTTTTGTTTGTTTGTTTATGGTTAAGGTTAGGGTTGTCATTCATGGGATTAGGGTTTTTCCCATAGATATGAATGGAAAGTCACCACAAAGTTATGAATACAACCGTGTATTTCTGCATGTGTGTGTGTGAGAGAGAATTTGCACAATGATTTACATCCTATGGTCACTTTTATAGTGATTTTTTAATAAACTAACAATATAAGATAAATGATATTGATAGTCTTAGTTACTTAGAGTTGTTAATCTATGTTTTTACTTCTCAGGTATATGAATTATGCCAGTAAATATATCTTACATTGTTGATCTTATTGTTTTGCTATCATCCAGAATATAGAACTGGGTGCAGATAGGCTCACACATGGAATCAGAAGCAGGGACACAGGGGCTGAAATGCATTATGGGTACCAAAATTCCCACCATCATCCTTGGGGGGGATTATGAGTTATTTTGCTCCCTCTTCAGTTTCCTGCTCAGTATCCTTCCTCATTCCCAAGCCAGAAACACAATGACACACAAGTAGAGGAAAGGGCAGGGAGATTTCAGAGACCGTGGGGGTGCCGACTGTGACGTTTGAGGACCACAGCCAGCCTAATTACAAAGTAATGGCATTAATCTTCCAAGAGGTGGCAGGTGGGCTGTGGATGTGTTTCCACACAGATCTGAGCAAAAGCCATTTAAAGCCCATTCGGGTCCTTTTTCAGTGCCAGATGGCGGCACATGGGGCACCCGGAAAACTCAGGTCAAAGGGCGAGGCTTCTTTGAGGACAATGAAAGCCGGGGGGGCTGTGTGCAGGCACAGGTAACACTGTCTTTCAGTTGTTTACACTGCACTCATTTAAAAGAGGAAAAAAGGTTGTGAGGTTCCTATTGGACAAGAGCAATAAAGGCCTTTTAGACACCAGATGTTCAACAAGTGGAAGCCTGTTTCTTTGCCAAATTATGCTTTCCCAGCCTTTGTTACATGCTTTCACAACCATTTTATGGCCCTATACAACACGACGGCATCATAATTACGACGCAGGGCCGTTTTTTAAGCACAGACCAAAATGAGAATGGTGGCACACGTCGATTAATAGTGCCACTGTGAGAGAAACACATTATTTACAGTGTGTTTCTTCTGGTTTGCTTTGCTTTTCTCCCAAGGACAGCATCTTCCCCAGGCGCCTTATCTCCACGCAGTGATGTTAAGGAATCGATCATTCCGTCCCATGAGTCTCTACGCAGACGCATCCTGGGTAGCGGTTAATGCATCTATAGTTCCCTTGTCATGGTTCATCCCTGTAAGACCTTTGAAGAGGCATTTGAAAGCGAGCGCTGCTAATGTGGACAGGAAATGCTGGGAGAGGCAGAACGGATCTGTGTGCGGGGATCTGTGTGGGGCGTCAGCAGGGTCCTGAAGCAGATGGTCGGGTAGCTGCTGGTCCCTTTGTGGGTAATTCCTGATATTGTGCTACTCTCTATCTCCTGCCCAGGAGATTCAATTTCTCTGTAGGATTTGTAAGCCTGTCATTTCAGATTAATGTAGTTTCAGATATTTCTGAGCAATTACTTTGGACCGGAGAGTACGGAAGTTCCACAAGGGACGTTTGGGATGAAAGCGTAGAAGTGAGCTTTTGTCAGGTGAAAGATTACGGCATCCCATAATGTCACTCATGGTGTAGATGCACATAGACCAGTGTTTCCCAACCCGGTCCTCTGGGACCAGTCCACGTTTTTGTTCCCTCCCAGTTTCCTACTGGAAGAGTGGCACTATTACTTTTTATGTCTATTATTTGTGGCAATATTTCTATTATTATTGATACCATGATTACGAGGGTGGGTCACCCAGAGTGAGGCCCAGTTATTGCACTGTGGCTCTGCTGACCCCTGTGAAATCCCCAAATGTGGGAATCTTATCTATTAATCGACGTGTGTCACCATTCTTGTTTTGATCTGTGCTTAAAAAAATGGCCCTGCGTCATAATTATGACGCTGTTGCGTTGTGTAGGGCCTACTAGGAGCTGGTAAGGAGCAAAAACGTGGAATCTCTGTGGGTCTCCAAGGACTGGGTTGGGAAAAACTAGCTTAGACCATCATTATAGACTCCAATGACTTTGTGGGGTCCCTCAAGAACATCTGTTCTCCTTCAAGATCCTGAATCCACCCTTGTGTTGGTGCTACCCATTCAGGTCCCACCTGAATGTTCTTTCCCTCTACACGTTCCCTTCAGGGCATATTTTTGCGTGTCACCGTGAGACTGAGCAAGAGCGGTAGCTGAAGGAGCACGCTCCACTGCTGATCTGTCATATCAGGCTTCCTGAAGCACTGTCTGGATATTACATTACACTGCGTTATGTATTTGCTCAGCAAAACATTTTACCCAGTGCAAGCGAAAAGGACTTTCTGATGCAATTAAATTAAGTGTCTCGCTTGAGGGTGTAGGAGAACTTTGGTGTACTCTACGTTTACATTATCTCCCCCGGCAGATGATTTTGTTCAACGCATCTGCAGTACCGCATGCGCTGAGGTATTTAATGCGCAGGCACTGTTTATGACATCCTCTGAATCTCCAAATGGGCCAACAGTAACTGTTCCACAGATAGTGGGGCTTCTGCACAAGTGCAAACCTGCCTTTCATCTTAATAGGGCAACAGGTCTGTGTTGGTGTTGATGGTTGATGCTCTTACGTAGAAGTCAACCTGATCTTTATTTTTTTTGGCTCTCTTTCTAGAAGGATCTTCCACTTCCACGAAAAAGTAGCAGGTGAGTGCTCCTATTTCTTACTTTCTCAAGGGTGTCATCCATGGGCGTCGCCACCATTAAATCTGAGGGGGACGTGTCCCCCTCACATTTCATAATTATTCATTTAGACCCCCCCCCCCCCCACATTTAACGTAAAATATTAGTTTCTTGCCAGTGTTTCCCCCCCACGTTCAAAATGCTTCTGACGCCCCCTGGTGCGTAGTGACGCATGCTGAAAGCCTTGAGCCCGCCTGAGGTGACTGCTTGGAGATTTCTCGAATTTTTCCCTTAGCCCTGCACAGTTGTTGGCTCAGTCTGTGAAACACTCTGGCGTCCACTGACAGGTTATTACTCAATTCATCATTGATTCATCCAGGGCAGCTCAGTGACTCTGAGTAACACTGTGGTCTCACACCTCCAAGATGGTGAGTTTGTTTGCAGTGCTGACTCTGTGAGCTTCGTCTGCATGTGGGCCTCCAGTTTCCAGAGTATTCGTTTTAGGTCATCTGTTGTCTTTAAATTGCCTTTAACCTGAATGTGTGCCATGTGCCGGACTGGCATCCCATCCCGGGTGTCTCCTGCCTTGCACCAGCCGTGCTTTCTGAGGTTCTGTGAGGTTCCTGTGGCTTCTCAGATGATTCCTGAAGTTCCTGAGGATCTTCACCTTGACCGCGCGTCCAACCTGGAGTGGATGAGTAGTTATGAGAAATGGATAGAGTCAGTATGAGAAAATGGGGATTGTGTAAATGGACAAGGAGGAAATTCAGATTAGTTAGGATTCAACTTCTAAGGCAGGAGTGAGAACCTGTTCCATGGATGGCTGGTGTGGGTGCGGGTTCTTGGGATGACCTTTCAATCAGCCAATAATGAAGCAGCGGCTCTCAACTCCAGTGCTGGGGATCTACTTTTATTGGCTGATTCAGAGGTCATCCCAAAAATCTGCACTGGCCCTCAATGGATCAGGTTCCCCACACCTTGTGTAGGGCAATATATCTCCATCAGTAGTCTGCTGAGGGTGGAGACTTGAGGTTGGGGCTTCCGTGTGACAGCGAGAGGGCCACATTCTCCTGTCTGGTCGCTGTCCATGGTCCTGGACGGTGGCTTCCTTAGGTCACAATTACACAGAGTAGCTGAGTTGAGGGAGAATGAGCCGTATAGAGCCTGTGTGTTTCATGTGTCCATTAAAGGAACACCAGTACTAGAGTAGATCATTGAGGACATTCCCTCATCGTGACTCATTCATGGGTTTCTTTGAAAAATAATGAATGGATATCGTTAGGGCGCTCTTTAGATGTTGTGATTTATTGGCGAAACTCAAGCCTGTATCCAAACGGTATTTAACGGAATCAGGCTCTTCTGCCGGTCCTGTGGCCGTGAGTGCAGTCTTTCATCAGTGGCCGGGTCTGCAGCCTCCCCTTCCCTCTCTCTCAGTCGGCGACTCCGTGGAATCACGCCTCTCCATCCCATCATGGCCCAATGCTCTTACTCGCTGTCACTCACTGTCTTCCTGATCCTTTGGTACTCTGTCACTCTTCAGCTTCCTCCCTACCACTCCTCTTCCTCATGTGCGTTACCCACTTTACAAAGGTCCGTGTCCTGAAGGGGTTGGCATTTACACACACGCAGACACATGCACAGACACACACAGATGCAGACACACACATACACACACACACACACAAACGCTCGCCCTGCCCCCGTCTCCCCTGAGCCTGGCTCCAGTAATTCCCCATGGTAGCTTTATGCAGTCAGCGGCAGCCGCTCTGCTCTGTCCCTGCCTCTCTCTCCCTGCTGATGTTTGCGGCACTCGGCTCGCGGTGACAGACACGTAGACGGCGGCACTCGGCTCGCGGTGACAGACACGTAGACGGCGGCACTCGGCTCGCGGTGACAGACACGTAGACGGCGGCACTCGTCAGCTGAGCGGCGCGGCATTTCCTCCCCCTCCGCTGCACCATGTTTCGCCGCACCAAAAGGTAAACAAAGACTCCGCTAATGATCCGCGCGGCGCCCACTTCGCCTCCCTCTTTCTCTCCTTCCTTCTCTGTCCATCTTTTGGTCTCATTTTCTGTGCCCCCCCCCATCCCCCACCATCCCCCCTCCCACCTCATGTTTCTGACGCTTACTGTTCCCTGACTTTTGAGGAGATGCCGCTGGACCCCCTCGGTCAGGCTGTGGGCCGATGGCGGAGTGGTTGCCGTGGCTACCGCCTTTCTTGAAGCCATCAGCGAGTCGGCAACCATTGCAGGGGGCGGGGCGGCAGCCCCGGGGATGAGGACGCACCTTACGGCATGCGCGTGGGGTTCGCCGTGTGCGGTGGTGCTCGCTCTTGGGGACAGATGCAGGACGTGTGTCACTCGAAGCCTTGGTGTTTTTTAGCCCTTTGTGTGAGGAAGGGGGGGGGGGGGGGCGCAGGTGTGTCGGGAGCAGAAAACAAACAGCCGGATGCACGCGAGTAGCCTCCACCGGCACAGCCTTCTGTGCTTCTGAGAGGGACATCAGCCTGGTATCGCTCACCGGGCCCCATCACTGTGGCTACAGCACAAGTTGAACTGGGCAGAACCGAAGCATTAGCTTGTTGTCTGGCCCCTGCCCCATGGAATTCTGGGTATCATGACTGAAATTCTCTGCCTCCCTGACTTTACATGTGGCTGCTGTTTTTAGCGCGTGGTTTTGCAGGTCGGTTTGCGTCCAGCTGTTTCAGTTGCTAGGGAAACGGGTAAAAAAACAAACCTGCAACCATCCCGAAGCGTCATTACAGGAAGACGTTGAGGGCAAAGTTTAATGTTAGTGTGCATGTACTTCTTAGGAAAAAAATGCATATCATTATGCAGTCTGGAATGAAAAATAAGCTTCTTTTCTTTACATTTATAATCCACAGATTATAGGTTGAGAGAATTTGTGAATGTTTGTAAGTACAGAGACTTATAACTGCAACTGTGTGAGGTTGAATCCCAGGGCTGGACATACCTCTGTACCGCTGATCCAGACCCTCAGTTGTGTCATCTGAAGGTGTAGTGGTGTGTTGGGGGTGTCTGAGTGCCAAACGCGGTGCCCGGTTATACAGACGCAGGCAGACATCTCTCGCCACCTGGGGAGGGGGGGGGAATGACCTTCCGGTTGCCGACAGCAACCCCCCAGCTTCGCACGTGGCTTGGTATCAGTTTCTGAAAGGCTTGAGGCTCACTCTGTGCCCGCAGTCGGAGTGACACCGGGGTGAGCGATGGGGCCCATTTAAGCCGTGTCATCTCTGAGCCGTGCCGGAGCCCGGCTACACGTAATCCAGTTAGTCCCCAGGGGGCGCCGGCGAGTCGTGCCCTCTGACCACCCCCGTCACCCAAAGCTGGCCACCTCGCTCATCTCCCGTTCCTCTCCTCTGCCTCTCACTCCTTTGCTACTCTATTTCTACTGTTACTCTCCCTCTTAGTTTAATCCCCCCCCTCCCCACCGGCTCCAACATCATTGGTGTTGCCTTCAACCTGTGTCGCCTAGCAACAAGAGGCCATGTGACTCAACCCTACTGTGGCACAACCTTTCCCATGGATGTTACCTGTCTCACCCCTCCAGGGGTGGGAAGTGTTGGTGACGTATCCTGTTATTGTTCCATCTGACTTAAAAAGCGGTTTTGTGCTTTGATCCCTGAAACTGGATGCTGAGGGTGACCACTGGCCAAACGTCGATATTTGTATGAACTGGGGAAACCCCCTATTTTCAGGACACGCCTGTGCATAAAGATGCATG
>JAODKE010000050.1:2719296-2746061 GCA_026779605.1 Mormyrus hasselquistii | reverse complement strand
GACTGCTGCGAGGTGCCAAGCACCCAGACGCTGATGGGGTTCACCTTCAGCATTTCAGCTCATTAGGCTCCCGCCCGAGCGTTAGCCCTGACCTTGCTCAGCCGCCGGCCGGTTCGCTGACACGGGGTCCATTTCATTACGCATTGTTTTAAGTGAAGCCTTTGGCTCTGCATGCACACTCTTGTTTTATCAAGCACTTGGCTCTGTCTCCTTTCAGAGGTTTTTGTCCAAGAGGCAGTAAGCGATATAAGTCAGATATATGAGGAAGAACAGGCTGGTAAGCGAGTGGGGGGGGCAGTATTTGTGGGTACAATTCTGGAACTATTTATTCAATTTTGTTAACTTTGTTAGTTTTCGGGGGCAACAGCGAACTCTGTGCCCCTGGGCTTAATGGGTGCTGAGAATCATTAGAAACCGCTGTATTCTCTGAGTGTGTGTGTGTCTGGTGTGAGTGTGTGTAGTGTTTGCGGTGTGTATTGTGTGTGTTATGCACCTGTGGTCACGGGTGAGTTCTGAGGCTCTTCTGAGGATGTGTGCATGCTTTCGGATCAGCGTGAGGCCAACCACTGTGTTTTGAGCTTGGGGGGGGGGGGGGGGGGGGTTGGTTTAGTCCAGTGTGAACACCTTCCTCCCCGTTTTATTGCTTTTCACTTCGCCCCTCCACCCTGACTGCCTCGTCCAGCGAGGAGCCAGCTAGTATCCACTGCAGAGGAAAATTGAAATTCGTCGTTGCTGCAGCTGCTCAGACGAGCTGCACTGAGACCCAGAGCAAGGCTCGCGCTGCGGCCAAGCTCACGGGGACGTCAAGGCCGGGAAACGCACACACACACACACACACACACACATAAGCATACATTCAAAAACATAACCTGTGTAGTTTTTCTTCTCAATCAAAATGTTTTGCTGCGGACACAGATGAGTGTTGCCATGGACACGTTTGGCCCTGAGCATGAGCAGCTTGAGGGTCCCCGTTAAATACGCATTTAATCATGCACGTGCATTCCATTCTACTTTGGTTAAACAGCTTATCCTGGCTGTAGCACGCCGCATTAAAACCTTCCATCTCGCTGTGCCCTCAGCTGCAGAGCCAGTAACAGGAAGAGTCTGATCCTGACAAGCACGTCGCCCACTCTGCCCCGCCCACACTCACCCCTCCCAGGACATCTTGGTAGGTACAACAGGTGTGCAGCCTTTCTCCTGATTGGATGCCCATTGTGTCCATCTCTCACTGTTCCCTGTCTACCCGCGCGTGTCATTTGCAGGAAGCAGTCCGCTGGACAGCCCCCGGACCTTCACCCCCAACAACCCCGCTCACTTCTCCTTCGCCTCCTCCAGGAGGTAACATCGGCACTCCTTCCAGACGTCGTTAGTAACCAGATCGAGGTCCCCTGCCCGAGTTTGACGTGTCCTTTGCTCCTCCTCCTCCTTAGGGCGGATGGCAGGAGATGGTCTCTGGCCTCGCTGCCCTCCTCGGGATATGGAACCAACACCCCTAGCTCAACGGTATGGGCTGTTTGACCGCCTCAGGGGCCGCTGCCCCTCACTCGGACCCCAAAAGGCCATAGCAGGCCGTGTCCACGCAAATAAACACGCAAATAAACACACAAATAAACACACTTATGTGGCGCTTTTCCACTGCTGCCAAAAACCCAGCTGGACCCGAGCTGGATCTGAGCCGTACCGGCGCTTTAAGCATGGTTTGTAGCCAAACCGAGCTGATTGCAGTACCACCACCTGATTGGACAAAATTCATGGAGATACCAGTGATGATATGCACAGATGATCTGAAGGAAAAAGGGTGTATTCCGTATTGCGCATTGTGATGTATTGAGGCATTCCCGATGACTCGGAACATGAACATTTCTAACGTCCTACTTAAAAACGGCTGAATGTAATGGATTTGTGATGCATGTTTACACAAGTGACTGCTAATTCCGCTAGCGTTTGATGCTGACAGAAGATGGTGATTCTCGCAGACATGCTAGTGGAAATTTGCACATAGTAAACCGTGATGTACATTGTGTGCACAGTAACAGTAATGTGTCTCTTCGGTTTAATGTCACTATCGCTCTCCGAACCTGGTGACACGTTTACCGAGCCGACCCTTCTGCAGTGGAAAACCAAAGCGATCTGGAACCTGGGACTGTGCTGTAGCCGGTCTCTCTTCGTGGTACGGCTTGAGTACAGGTCGGTTCGTGTATGCCAGTGGACACGTGCCAGTATATACCCTGATGCTGCAGACACACAAGGGTGAATGTCATCGTTTTAATGAGGCTGATTCCAGTCCTGAACAGTGCACCACCGTTTGAGGTGGTGATGTGTGGCTCAGTGGGTTATGATGGCTGTGATCGGAAGGTTGCTGGTTCAAATCCAGCAGTGATTACATCGTTGGGGCCCTGAGCAAGGCCTTTAACATGAAATTGCTCCAGTAACTGGATGACCCAACCTTACCAAAAAAAAATGTATATTGCATCTGCTAAATAAAATTAGTGTAGATGAGAGTGTAACTGCTTGTACAAGAAATGATTTTGCTGGATGGAGAACAGTTTGGATGAGCAAAGACCTGTTTGGGCCACATTAATGACTTTCATGCACCCCTCCCTTAGCCATGGTTATGGGTCGTACCACTAGCTTTCAGGGAGGCAGGGGTTCAAAAGGAGAGTGCAACCTAAGTTGGAGAAATGATTAAAGATTACAAGAGACCGCATGGGTGGCTCAGTGAGGTCTGGGGAAGGAGAGATTATATAAGGGTTAGCAGCATGCAGACAGAACCCAAACTTCTGTCTCATATTAACATGAGTTACAAAGAACTTGTGGTTGGCTCTTAATATTTAGCTCCCATTGCAGAAGGTTGGGTTGCAGTGATGATGTCAATCTTCAGGGCTCATTGGCTCTGCGTGTTTTATTGTCCCTATCTCTCCCTTTACCTCTTTCTTCTTCTCATTCTCTGCCGTAACCCTCTCCCCCAGTCCTCCAGCTCTTCCCAGGAACGGCTGCACCAGCTTCCCTTCCAGCCCACCATGGACGAGTTGCACTTCCTGTCGAAGCACTTCGGCAGCACGGAAAGCATCACGGATGACCCCGGGGGGCGCCGCTCTCCCCACGTCAGGCCCCGGTCTCGTAGCCTCAGGTGGGGCCGCCCCTCCTCCGAACACACACATGATGATGATAGTGATGAGGATGATGATGAAGAAGAGGGTAAAACGGAAGGGTTGGTCAACAGCCAAGGTCAAAGGTCAAAGAACTCCTTTCCCTTTCTTCACACCAGCCCCGGTCGATCCCCCTCCTGCTTTGACAATGAAATCGTGATGATGAACCACGTCTACAAGGACCGCTTCCCTAAGGTCAGACGTCACCTCTGCATGCGTGCATGCACACACGCACGCGCACACACACATACACACACTCACACACACACACACGCCCACGCACAAGCACCCACGCACGGACGCGGCTCTCACACCACCAGACATTGTAGTCAGGCATTAGTGGCGGAGTGAGTCTCCATCCTGCCTGAGTCAGATTCATTCAGTGTATCAGGCAACAAACTGGTTATAGGACACTGATTATTGGCCATTTTTTTGTGGTAGGTTATGCAGTCTGGATGGAAAATGGAGAGCAATTCTGCATATGAACATACAGGATGTCGATCTCCTGTGCATTTAGATCTAACAGCCTGCATCGCTGCCTTTTTCTATGTGTCCGTGCCTCTGTCTGCCCGCATGCTTGCCTCAGGCCACGGCACAAATGGAGGAGCGCTTAGCTGACTTCATTCAGGCCTACTCCCCGGAGAACGTGCTGCCCCTGGCTGATGGGGTCCTCAGCTTCATCCACCACCAGATCGTGGAGCTGTCCCGCGACTGCCTGGCCAAGGCGCGTGGTGCCCTCATCACCAGCATCTACTTCATCGAGCTGCAGGAGAGCCTGGAGGGGCTGCTGCAGGACGTGAGTCTTTGGCTACAACAGACCGATTCTCTGCGTCTACACCGAATGCTGCGAAATAGTTATTCTCCCGCTCTGTGTTCATGCCCCTCCCCGGCAGGCGTATGAACGCTCCGAGAGCTCAGAGCTGACATTTGTCACAGAGCTGGTGAAGAAACTCCTCATCATCATCTCTCGCCCCGCCAGACTCCTCGAGTGCCTGGTAGGTTTGACTCTAATCATTAAGGTCTCTTGCTCTTTCCTTGTTCAAGAAAACATAGTACATAGTAACATAGTTAACATAGTAGCAGATCATTAAATCAAAACATTCATCTACTGAGGAGATTGTCTATCCCTTCATGCTGAAGGTTTTTTTTAGGAAGCAATAGTTTCTTTTCCCTACATCATCAACTTCCTTGGTGTGTGTCACTATAGGCATGTAGGACTGGCCATTAGACCAGTGTTTCCCATTCCAATCCTTGGGGACCCACAGATATTTTTGCTCCGTACTGGAGACTGTCTAGCAGGGAACTCAGAAGTAGCAAAAACGTGGAACGACTGTGGGTCCCCGAGGAGCGGATTGGTAAACACTGCACTAGATGATTAGGCCAGGCAAGGACAGTAACAGCCACTGGCACTGCAGTGGATCCTAGCTTGCTCCTCGCTGGACAAGGAAGTCAGGGTGAGGGGCAAACTGGCTGACAGGCGGTTGCTGTGAATGGCAGGTAGTGCTTGAGTCAGACAGAGGCTGGTTGAAGGTTACCTGCTGCATCCCAGTCTCTGTCCACTGTACTCAAGCTCACGTCAAGCTACACCAAACTTCCTGCATCTGCGGTCTTGTTTATAGGCCACTAATCTTGACCTGTGAACATATGGGTCTTCAAGAATTGCAAAAAGGCCCTTAAGATTTAACCATCTGTTGTGTTTGGGTTGTATGAAGCAGACAAAACATTTGACTAAATTTATATTAAAGGCTGGTGAGAAGGGGCTGTTTGCTTGATTCTGCCATGTAGGAGTCATGCCCTATATGGCCTCTCTGGCAGGAGTTCAATCCCGAGGAGTTCTACCACCTCCTGGAGGCTGCAGAAGATCATGCCAAAGAGGGTCACCTGATGAAGACGGACATCCCCCGCTACATCATTAGCCAGCTCGGGCTTACCAGGGACCCCCTGGAGGGTGAGGGCAGGATGTGCAAAACGATAGAGATGGGACCAGCAGTGGTGCCCAAAAAGGCTTGTGCTAGTTATACTTATACAAAAGAGAGATAACAGAGAGATAATCAATCAGACTGTAGAGGAGGTTGTTCCAATCAACTAGAGGAGGCGGAACCAAGGCATCTGATTAGTTGGTCCCACCTCATCTAGTTGCTTGGACCCACCACCTCTACAATCCGATTGGTTATCTCTCTGAATCAATGATTTTTCATTCTGCCCTCAGATCATTTTTGTGCAAGTAAAATTACCTTGAGCGCAAAATGATACCGGAGTAACCTGTAATAGGGTAGCTATAGAGGCAGTATATGAGAGGGAAAGGGTACGAGAAGAAGAGGAGGGATCTCATCACCACGCCACATTGCCTCCATTATCATGTGTCCCTTGAGACTCACACCCACTTCTTGTGTTTCTCGCTTCCAGAGATGGTTCACCTTGAAAGCTGCGACAGTGCGGGGTCCCACACCCCAGAGACAGAGGACTCCGAGGTGAGACCTCCTTGTTTCTGGAAGTTAAGGGAGGCACAGCTGCTTGAAGGCCTAGTTGCCTGAAGGTCCAGCTGCCAGAGTCCACCTGCTCGTTCACTTGCCCCTGCATTCATTCGACGCTAATCAGCATGGGAACAAGACATCATTAATCCCACCAAATAGATCCATAAGGCATTTACTGTCTTATGAGCTTGTAGGAATAGGGCTGGTGAGGCTGTCATGGCATCAAGATACGTCCCTCCCCCCCATGGAGCCTTCCGGGTGCAGGCTGCCATCTGTGCATTTTAATCAGCGTCCTCTTAGTCAGTAATGTTGCCTGGCGTATCCCTCCAGGGCAAGATGAAGGCTATTAAGCCACCCAGTGAAAGCGACTTCCAGAATATCAAACTGATCAGCCACGGCGCCTATGGGTAAGTGGATTGGCTGACTGTAGACCAATGGCTATGTCACCTGCCTCACATTCATGAGTTCTTCATCCACTCAAACTGTAAATGTGAACCTGCCAGCACATTATTCATTGACTTGTCCATTTGTGCTCTAGGTGATTGGTGATGTATAATTTAATGGTTGGTCCATTGATATAAAGTAGTCCAATATTATACCACTCTAAGGTTCACCAACGTCTTGACAACTAGTACCTCTCCACCTCCACTTTTCTTGTTGCCTAGCGCGGTGTACCTGGTCCGACACCTGGAGACGCGGCAGCGCTTTGCCATGAAGAAGATCAACAAGCAAAATCTGATCCTGAGGAACCAGATCCAACAGGCCTTCGTGGAGAGGGACATCCTGACCTTTGCGGAGAATCCGTTTGTGGTTGGCATGTTCTGCTCCTTTGAGACACGTCGCCACCTCTGCATGGTCATGGAGTATGTGGAGGGTGAGTGATATGTCACTAGTGAGAGGGCAGAACAAGCTGTTTGGGGTGGGGCTTTGACTTGTGTAGGAGGAGCTTCTGGTTGCAACAGCTGGTTTAGGGTGGAGCTTATATGCAGCTTATATGCGATGGACATTTTGGGTGAAAAAAATTATTTAGGGTGGGGCTACAGCGTATGGAAATCCGTATTAAAGCTGGGTCATATCATCAGCCAGCAGTGTTTTTCTTGCTGTCGGAAGCAAGAAACGGTATTTAATCAGGTCGAGCTTCATATCTTATTTTGAATCAGCATATCTTAGCTCAGTACTTCTGCAGAAGGCATAGCTGTTGATTAACATGCTATAAAGGAGACGCAAAGCTTCTCCACGCTGACGTGTGAGTGTGTCCGGCCAGGGGGAGACTGTGCCACTCTGCTGAAGAACATTGGTGCCCTGCCCGTGGAGATGGCACGCATGTACTTCGCAGAGACCGTCCTGGCACTGGAGTACATTCACAACTACGGCATAGTGCATCGCGACCTCAAGCCAGACAAGTAAGACTCCCCTGCCGGGGAATTAGAATATCTAAAATTGGAAGATGACACATCCATACACACCGCATCCAGGATGTTCCCCTGCCTGGTGCCTGGGATAGGCTCCAGACTCCCTGTGGTCTGTGGTGGATAAGTGGGAAAAGATGGACAGATGAAAGGGAAATGGTGAGGAATTCCAAACGAATTTGCTTTATTATGTAATTATAATCTTTTGGATATTTTAATAAAAATATGTGATTCATGGAAGGAGCCACTCCAACTTCTCATCTGTCCATCTAAAAACTGGCAACATCTCCAGCACAGCTTTGCGGTGAGAACATGTTTTCCCTGATCTGTAATAAGCAATGAACGTGATGGCTCTGTCTGCCAGAGAATACTGGCATCAGATGAAAGTATCTGCCTTTCCCTCCCTAGCCTGCTGATCACAGCCATGGGCCACATCAAGCTCACAGACTTTGGCCTGTCCAAGATCGGTCTGATGAACCTGACCACCAACCTGTATGAGGAGCACATCGAGAAGGACACCCGCGAGTTCCTGGACAAGCAGGTGACGCATTTCCTCTGCAGGGCTCACCTGTCCTTGAGAGTTTGTTTGTTGTAATTGCTGAGCTGCACACAGCCAATCACAGACGGCTGCAAACCACCTAACCAACTCCAGGCTGAAAACCAACTGGCTATTTCATTCTGATGCAATGGGAAAAGCCCTTACTTTGGGGATCGGTTTTGTAATATGTTTGTTTGTGTCTGTGCGTCCAATTAGATGTGCAGTTATTATCTGCCGATGGTTCCTTTTCAGCCCAGCCATCTGCCCCCGTCTAATGAACTCCGTCCCATCTGCACATGAAAACCAGCTGAGCCCCTTTCATGGTTTATTTCGAGACAGTCCCTTAAAGAATCCCCCCCCCCCCCCAGCCTCCTGGGCTCCGTGCCGCCATGGTAACGATCACGGCCTGCTGCGATTGCCCCCGTGACTCCACTCTGATCTCTGGGCTCCGACTAAAGGTTCTGCGGCACAGAAACGTAATTGGCAGCAATACTCCATGGGAGTGGTGGGGAACGTATCTCTGGTGGGGGCTGTTCACGTGTGCTGCTCCGTGGCTTGTGCACTGGCTTATCATCACGCCGCTGTGTGACCTGCCATGCGTGGAGATAGCCGCCAGTGTAACAATCCTGGCATTCTTTGAGTAATTTACTGTTTACGTCAACCGGAATTCAGCAGGCGGTCTGCTTGCCTCCATGGATTAGCTAGTCACATTACCTAACACAGTCAGCACCGTTTTTGTCATTCTTGTCCCATGGCTGTTCATCTGTCTTGCATATGAGCAGTGAACTTTGACCTCTCAGGTGTGTGGCACCCCGGAGTACATTGCCCCAGAGGTGATCCTTCGGCAGGGCTATGGCAAGCCGGTGGACTGGTGGGCCATGGGCATCATCCTGTATGAGTTCCTGGTGGGCTGCGTGCCCTTTTTCGGCGACACCCCTGAGGAGCTCTTCGGACAAGTGATCACAGGTTAGGGGTGTGGGCTGGGACTGTGATGTCATTCCCCGTTGTGATGTCATTCCTCATTATTAGCCGAACCTCTACCAGTCCCACAATCGATGTCGTTCTCATCAATAACCGATATCATCCCGTAACTCAACCGGTTGTTCTTTCATTTCGCATCATCCTCTGCATCCCTGCTCCCCTCCATGTCTGTCCATTCGCTCAGATGCCATTGCCTGGCCTGAGGAGGAGGAGGCTCTTCCTGCTGATGCCCAAAGCCTCATTTCAACTCTTCTCCAGACCAACCCATTGATTCGGTTGGGCACAGGTGAGCCGAGCTCTCGCAAGCCCTACATCCTATTGGGTTATTTCCCCAGAAAAATGATACTTGCTACAAGTAGGATTTTTTTCCACTTCTGTCACTAGCTGGTGCTGCTGAGGTGAAGCAGCACTCATTCTTCTCCGAGCTGGACTGGAACAGTCTGCTAAGACAGAAGGCAGAGTTCATTCCTCACTTAGAATCAGAGGAAGACACCAGCTACTTTGACTGTGAGTATTCCCTTTCAGCGCCCCCCTAGCAACCAGGAGGTGTTACAATAAACAATAAAAGGCTTAATTAGCAGTTAGCCGTATTCTCTCTAGATTCAAATTCATCATTTTCTTTGTCGCTTTTTTCTCAACATTTTTGGCCCCTGACACTCACACGACCAGCGCGGTCGGAACGCTACCATCACATAAACTCGTACGATGAGGATGACACCAACGATGATGAGCCAGTGGAGATCCGACAGTTTTCGTCCTGCTCCCCCCGGTTCAGCAAGGTCAGCCTCCTCAGCCCCTGCGCACGGTCTCTCTGAATCCCTTCACGAGTTTCTCTTGTGTGGGACATTGATGACTATTTAGGGGTATCAGTCAGGCCTTGGAGAAATATGGAGGACATGCAGAACATAGTTTACATACAGCTATCAGAACATCTCTATGCATTACTCAATTCCCCCGAAAAAACCCAAAACTGCTAAAATAATGGCCTACTTTTTTTTTCTCAACCATAACAGCAACCAATCACGTCGCCTTATTTCTAACCCTGTGCTATAATAGCAGCAACCAATCACGTCACCTTAAATGTGTCACATTCACAACTTAAATAAACTAATTAACCCAGAGAGAGAGTTGGTTTAAGTCCCATCACTGTTGTTGTTTACTCCTGACCTCGCCTCTCACGATCTTCTTTACAAGAAGTACCTTGGACCCTTAGGTTCATCACATCACACTGCAGTGGAGCTTTGAAAACAGATACAAATGAAGCAGGCAGAATCACAAAGGTAGATTCAGATTCCTGCAGTGGTGGCAGGTTGTTGACATCATTGCCATTTTACATGATTATTCTATTTTCGGGGTTCATAAACACCCCTTACTGAGCCCATACCCACGTGCAGATTCAGATTCAGAATGAGGAAAGGCACGAAGGTTAACAGAGAAAACAACTAAATAGATTAACATCTGGGAAGAAATATGATGAATGAGAACCAGAGGATTGTGGGTAGAAGGTAGATAGTTGCACAAGAACCATGTGTAATAGTGCGCATTCTTCAAAATGGGCCATAGTGCCGGTATAAATATTTGTCTGGGGTGCGCAGGTGTACAGCAGCATGGAGCATCTGTCACAGCTGGAACCAAAACTGCCCACGGTGACCAGGCGGGAACGCAAGGGCCCACAGGAGGACCGGCGGCCTAAGAGGGAGAGTCTGGGCAGCCTGAGCGCCCTCGGGCTGCGTGACCGCAGCTGGAGGGTGGGTTCTCCTGACATGTGAGTATGGCGTACCCGTGGCAACACATAGTGCCTGTACTCCTATTAGGTCCCCTTTGAAGGATTCTGAGGAGGACGCGACCAATGATCAGTTTACTTGAGGTGGCGCAAATAATATATTATTATGCCATTACTTATGTATTAATTAACTGCAAACTAAGTATTAGTTGCGTACTGATTTCATGTTCATTCGTCATTAATGAATCTTTTATCTCAGACAGTTACTATATTTGTTACTATATCTGTTAATTCTGTAAACGTTTATGAATTACTGAAGGAACAAGTCATGAATGACACAAGTAAAATACTGATCTTGTGTTTGTTCATCATTAATGCATCATGACGCATATTTTATCTCAAGTATCTACTATATCTGTTCGTGATTTGTAATTCAGTACTGAGTTACTACTGAGTATTTGTGCCCCCTCGAGTAAAGTGTTACCCTATCATCCATCCACCCATCCATCTTCCAAGCACTTATCCAGTACAGAGTCATGGGTGATGTGACCTACAGGCCTTAGGGGATGCCTTGTCCTTCAGGCAGATGACAGAAGATGTTGTAAGTTGCTGTCAGGGTTGCTTCTACGTAGTGATGGCCAAATGAAGCTTCATGAACCAATTGCTGTATCTTGTGACACCACTAGATGGTGCTCTCTATTCAAAAAATGACTCAATTCATGGCACACCTCAGACCAGGAGTGCCATTTAGTGGGAATCAAAAATATGGAAAGTGGTTTATGAAGCTTCATTTGGCCATCACTGGTCAACAGCTGAGAAAATGAAGAAGATTTGACAACAGAAGGTGATAGGAAATGTTGTGAATAACGTATGAGAGACTGAGGCTGTTGCTGCTGTTATTACTGTTATAGATACCCATTCATCTATCCCTCTTCCAACCACTTATCTTGATTAGCGTTTGCAGTTTATTATATGCATGATGTCCTGTAACACTTGTGCCCTTCTTGATTATCAGGAAGCGCCTGTCCTGCTCCGAGCTGTCCTACATGGAGAGTGACTCCAGCCCTCCACTTGGCGCCCGCCGCCGCTTCTCGGCCCTCATGGACACGCACCGCCTGTCCTCACCACTGGAGGGCGACCCTGAGCAGCAGCCTCGCCAGCATCCAGTTAAGACCAGGGGAAAGTCCTTTGAAGGGGTAGCAGCCACCTCCACTGCTCAGGCCGAACAGAGTGCCCCGCTAAAGGAGGACGTCGGGGGTGCCGTGGGAGGTGAGATCTCTGGGGAGGAAGAGGAAAGAAGGTGGAGAGGAAGGGAAGAAGCTGTGAGGAACAGTTTATTGCACACAATGACAACAGCAAAACCAAATAGCTGTATAAGCAAAGTATAAATTATAATGCAAATGAAATAATTAGCCTCTTGCTAGGGTTCAAGAAAGATAATGAAAGTTTCATATTATGTCTGTTTTATTATCCATGGCCTCCTGGTTTTCTAGACATTATGAGGATGACTGGAGAATCGGCAGGTCCGGCAGTCGCTGCTGCGGCTGTGGGGGCCCCCAGGGACCTTGTCCTGCGTCACACACGGCAGCCGCTACTGGGAGACGGAGAAAGGCAGGGGCAGCGGGCCGGGGGCAAGGTTATCAAGTCAGCCTCGGCCACAGCCCTGTCTGTCATCATCCCCTCAGGTAGGGCCCACATAGAAAGTCAGGCTCCCAGGGGGCCTTACAGACACAGGTACATACGAAATGATGCAGCCAGTAGCCCAGCCCATTTGCCTGAATTTTGTGTTTGTTATTTATTTGTTATTTACTTCCTTCACACCCTCAGTGGAGCCACATGGAACATCCCCACTGGCCAGTCCCATGTCCCCTCGCTCACTCTCCTCCAACCCGTCGTCACGGGACTCCTCCCCCAGTCGTGACTGCTGCCCCGCAGTCAGCGCGCCACGTTCACCCATCACCATCCACCGCTCAGGCAAGAAGTACGGCTTCACGCTGCGCGCCATCCGAGTCTACATGGGCGACAGCGACGTCTACAGCGTTCACCACATGGTCTGGGTGAGAGTGGGGCCGCCTCCGGGAATTGCAGATAAGTCTCCGTGTTTACATTAATGCTGGAACACCAGCCCTAAATAGGCAGGATGCTGCTCAGCGCTTTACAGATCTGTGGCCATGTACAGAAAGTTGCTGGTTCAAAACCCATAGTTGGCAGAGTATCACTGCTGGACCCTTAACCTCATCTGCAAGGCGGGTGCTGACTGACCTGCTGTATGACCCACAAAAGGTGTAGGTGGCCTTTGACACAATATGTGCCATGCACCATTGTGCAGGTCATGCAGGTATTTGTTTTAGCACTAGTTGATTTAAAACTATTGTTTGGATTATTTAATTCCCCAATTACAAAGAATAAATGAATTCACTTTAATTTATGCATAGTGCTGTACCCAGTAAAGCACTTAAAGGACTTAACTAACTGACATAGAACAGTTCAGGATAACAGTAGTAAACAGTAGTCATTCATTCTGGAGCTAGAAAACAGAGGAAAACAAAACATATTTTTATATAGAAAGAAAAATCCTGGGGGGTCCAAGGTCAACTGGCTGCTCTGCTGCCACCAGGAATACTAAAACTATAGAGGACAGAAAGTAGTATGTGTGTTTGTGTGTGCGAGCAGGTATACCCTACCTTATGGGGACACAATGTTCCCACAATGTGATGAATACCTGTTTTTTTTGTGGTCCCCATAAGGGAAAACTCAATTTAATAAAAATCTGTGACAGCAATGAAAAAATTATTGTATTTTGTTTGGTTACTTATGGTTATGGTTAGGGCTGGGTGGGGGTTAAGGTTGTAATAGTTAGCATTAGCATTTTTCCCATAGAAATGAATGAGCAGTCCGCATAAAGATATGTTTACCCGGCATGTGCATACATGTGTTTGTGTGTGAAGTGCAATCCTCTACCACACCATCTGTGGCTCATCACCCCATCTGTAGATCAGCTCCTTTGTTTACGTTTCTTTAGCCCTCTGCTTACCAGTAGCCCTGACTGCACTCCGCTTTATCCAATGAGTCATCTTACTTTATAAAGCAGGCCCAAAGTAACCTGTACTACTCTGGTCTTCGAGTAGCACTTGCGTGTCTATTTTTGTCTGAGCCAACACTGAGCAGGAGTCTTTTTGCCCAATCACAGCATGTGGAAGACAGTGGCCCCGCCCAGGAGGCGGGCCTCTGTGCCGGTGACCTCATCACGCACGTGAACGGCGAGTCTGTCCACGGATTGGTCCACACAGAAGTCGTGGAGCTCATTTTGAAGGTAGGGGAGGGTAGGGCCTTTTTTTAAGCAAGCTCACCTGTTCAAGCCTGTAGTAAATGCCGCTTCTCCTCAGAGTGGAAACAAGGTGATGGTCACTACCACGCCCTTTGAGAACACCTCCATCAAGATAGGACCCGCCCGCAGATCCAGCTACAAGTCCAAGATGGCGCGATGCAGCAAGAGAACCACGTCCAAGGAGGGACCGGAGAGGTGAGAGCCAGCTGCGGCACAGCCTTCGAATCCCTTCTGTGCTCTTTTCAGTCAGTCTGATCTTCATCCACTTCGATCCATCGTCCTCTTCTTTCTCACCCCATTTTCCCCACAGTAAGAAGCGTAGCTCTCTGTTCCGGAAGATCACCAAGCAGGCCAACCTGCTGCACACCAGCCACAGTCTGTCTTCCCTCAACCGCTCCTTGTCGTCCAGTGACAGCCTTCCCGGCTCACCCACACATGGCCTGTCTTCCCGCTCGCCCACTCAGAGCTTCCGCTCCACCCCTGACTCAGCCTACCTAGGTGAGGTCGCCCCCCTCTGCACCAGGCCCCCAACACATGATTGGTCACGCATTTCCTCTTGCTGTTCGAATTTGACGCTCTCTTTAGTGCCGTGTTTTGGTGTGAATGTGTGCGTGTGCCCTGCGATGGATTGGCACCACCTCCTGGGTTATTTCCTGCCTTATATCCATAGCTTCTAGGACAGCTCTAAACACCCACAACCCTGTACAAGTGGTTACAGAAAACGGATGGATGATGGATGGATGGATGGATGGATGGATGGATGGATATTAAATGCAGCATATTGCATTGACAGTAGCGCAGTGCCTTCACGCACTATTAAAAATAACAAAAATGTTTAACAACACACTCTGCAACCCAATGAAAATTGCTCCCCCCCAACCCACTTTTCCATGACAACCCACCAGTTGAGACAGTTTTTCACACCATACTTGTTTGGCACTGAAATCATTACAGAATGGCCTCCTTCACTCCTCCTGCTTCCCTCCTCCTCCTAGGCACCTCCTCCCAGAGCAGCTCCCCGTCCTCCAGCACGCCCAACTCTCCGGCAGCGTCCCAGCACGCGCGGCCCAGCTCACTGCACGGCCTGTCGCCCAAGCTGCACCGGCAGTACCGCTCGGCCCGTTGCAAGTCCGCTGGCAACATCCCACTGTCGCCGCTGGCGCACACGCCCTCACCCACGGCCTGCTCGCCGCCACCGCCACTGCCCGGCCACTTGGTGGGCAGCTCCAACACCACGCAGGCCTTCCCGGCCAAGCTGCACTCCTCGCCTCCGGTGGCCCGCCCGCGGCCCAGGAGTGCCGAGCCGCCCCGTTCCCCACTGCTGAAACGCGTTCAGTCTGCTGAGAAAGTGGCTCCGCCCTTCCCCTGCTCCCAGGACAAGAAAGTGGGTGGAGTCATTGGAATGGGCGGAGTAATTGGAATGGGCGGGGTCACAGGAATGGGCGGACGCAAGCACGGCCTGGAGTCCCTTCACCCGGAGCACCGCAAGGAGCCCTTTCACAGTGAGCTGCCCCTGCAGAGCCTGCTGGAGACGGAGGCTGAGGGTCCTGCCACCTCAACCCCAGGGCCTACCACCGAGAGACCAGCCCCTCCTAAGCCCATGCGGAAATTAGGGAGGCAGGAGTCACCTCTGAGCCACGAAGTCCTGCTGGCAGAAATGGAGAGATTGAGAAAAGAACCAGAGGAGGGGCGCACCAAGACAGAGCCAGAAAAACTCACTGAGGGGGTTCAGCTCGCCCAGGCCCTACCTGGCTGTATGCCCCCAGTGACAGTGGAGTCCCTAACTGGCCAAACAGTGCTCCCCCTAGTGGTGGGTCAGAGATCCACCCCTGTCAGTAAGCCTGTGGACCTGAACCTTCCAGTCTCAAACACCTCAGAGAAGCTTGTGGCACCCGGCCTGTTCCAGAGTGTGGCCACCTTAGACCACAAGCAGTGGGACCGGCTACAGGAGACCCTCCCACCCGGCAAGGCGGGAAAGACGGAGGAGCAAAAAGAGGGGGACACGGCCAGGAAAGGAGGTCCTGGTGACTGTAGAGAGTCAGCCATGACAGGGCTGATCTCCAGAACGGACAGGGCTGAAACCAGACTGGCAGAGACTAAAAATGAAAACCTACATATCAGTCACTCTGATGCAGAAACCAGGGTTAAAAGCGCCACCCTTGTAGCCTCTGGCCCAGCTGTAGCTCCAGGCTCATCTCCTGCACTAGTGTCAGCTAAGCTGAACATGGACAAGGGCTCAGGCCCAGTTCCAGAGGACAAGAGTCTCCTTGAGGTGGCAGAGGAGCGCAATATGTCTTCCTGCCCCACCCAGCCTGTCTCCCCCTGTGCCAAGGCCAGCTCTGCAATCCACACAACCAGCATAATAAAAACTATGCTGGAGCCTGGCACTCAGGAGGCAGCCATGGGAAAAGGCAGCTCTAAGGCAGTGGGTGGGAGCAGGCCCAGCCCTGCAGGTAAGGCGGGGGATTCCTCCGGGGGTCCGCCGGCCGATCCCGCGGTGATGGTAAGCACAGGTGGCACTGCTCAACGTCTCCAACACTGACCACAGCTTCTCCAAACTGCACCTGTGAGTGCCAGCAGATTGCCCAGGGGCTTTGAGGATGGGGTCAGGGGCGGGGTTTACCAATCACAGAACACAGCACAATTTCAAGCCCTTAAACATTCCAGTCAAGGGGGAAAAAATGTAACTTAACAATAAAATGCAAAATGTAAATAAATGTATATCGAAACAAGTAGCCAAAACCCAATTGTAAAGGTGCTTCTTAATACTGCATAATTCGCACCGTCACATAGACCTATGATGCTGACAAATATGAAAGCTGCCAGTTGGCAGCCAAACTGTCCGTTTCTTCTTCTAGTTATAGCCGAATTCTAGCAAAGAATCAAAGCATCTGTGGAACTGGGGAGAGATCCATTTTTGAGAGGCGGAATCTGATTGTGTGTGGTTGAAGGTCATAGTTCATATAGCAGGCAAGGCAGTGTTGCAGTGGTGTTGCAGTGGTGTGTTAGTGTGCGCTTGCAGGGCTGGGCTTGCACTAGGGCCCTAGGAGGCGGCAACCTGTGGGCATCTTGGTTTAGCTCACTGGTGCAGTGAACTGAACTCAGTCGTGCAGTGAGTAATTAATCACTACCTTACATATCAGGCATTTTGGCTTAATCTGCTGTATTTTCATTAGAAAAAAGAAATGCCACATAACTATTCCGAATTCCAAAGTTCAAAGCGTAGGACAGAAATGTCAGGGATACTAGCGTGATATCTGAGCAGAGTTTTTAAAAAGACAAACTCAAAGCTGTTAATAAAGTATTTGACATTTGTAGAGTTTTGTTCTGGTGTGTGATTCACTTCAGACTTTTCTGTAGATGTGACACATTTTAACTCCAGAATTTGGGTGGCCGTGCGTCTCCAAGGGCTAAATCTGGATTCGTGCAAATAGAGAATGTGCTTTGGTGGAGGTTACAGAAAGGGAATGTCAGCCCCTTTCTCTTTGTGAATGTTACAGTAATGAATTACTATGAATCTGTGTATAATGAACTATCCATACAGTGAAAGCGTGGAACGTCTGTAGGCTTTGAAATGGAATTACTTGAAATTCTAGGAAAGGTGAACACGTGAATATCTTTGCCCGGACTAGTACCAAAAATATTTCTGTAAAAGAACATGGTCTCACATGACTTTGTTATTAGAATTTGCTCTAACCGTTGTGTGCAAAAACAAAAAAAAAATACTGACTGGCTTAAAACTGTTTTTTTGTCCTCAGTTGTATGCAAAACACTTTCCATATATGAGATGTCTGAAATTTAGTGTCAGTGTTTTAGTCAAGTGCTGTTTACAATATGCGTAATAATATGCAAAGGTCTTTTGACTAGTTAGCTTCAGGTTATTTTTCCCGTGGTAAATGTTGGCCTTTTCCGTTGCTTATCTATGACTTACTGCCCTCTAGTGGTAAATAACGCCCTTTAAAACAAAGCGTATCTTTTGGATAGACCTGTCATTACTGCATCACACAAAGCAGAGTCAAGAGCGGAAAACTCGTGCTCAAAGCACCTCAGTGTTTCTTTTGGTGTGTTTATGTTATGATTTCTCATAGCTGCTTTCTGGTTTTGTTATTTTCATAAGGCAGCAACTTCACAAATTGAAAGAAAACATATTTTAATGCTCTAAAAATAGATTAAATCATTATTTATTTTTTATCGATGGGTCCTGAATATTAGTGTGATATTGGTGAACTGAAACTGTGGTTGTCCTGAGTAGAGCAGGTAATACACTGTCCAGTGGGGACGGACGAAATGCTTCACTTTACCGCTAAAACTGTGTAGCTCACATTTCTAAGCAGCTCGAAGCCTCATAATTGTGATGTGCGTCTGTTTTTTATTTTTAAAAGTTTTAAATGCACTTTATCTGACACATTCATGTATTTATCTTTATGAAGTCTGGGGCATTTTTCACATTGTATTATCTATCGCTGCAGTGCTAGTGAAAGACTGCCATTTCTGGTTTTCTGTCTACATTTTTACGTGCTGTGGGTGACGTTTCCCCACCGGCTGTCTCAGTAGAATCATTTTACGCTTGTATGTTTTCATGGCACTGTTATTGTGCTCGTTGTGAATACGATACAGAGAGTTCACTATGTGCAGTAAAATGTATTAAAAATCGGATAAAATGGCAGAAACCTGTGTCATTTCTTCACATTCACACATCAGTCACCGCGGTATTGAGCCACTTATGATTTTAGGATTCATAAATAGCTACATTTGATATACATTAATTTATACAAGTCTTGTTTTAACATGCCAAACAGAATTTTGTGCCGTGTTGAAATCGAGCTGTACGAATAGAACAGTTAAAAATAATAGTTGGTTATGTTCTGAAGAAGAACATTATTCTGCAAAAAGTAAAGGTACCAGGAACGTGTATTGGAAAGCTGACAGACAAAACGAAAGAGTAATTGATCAGGAATTTAGCTTTATTGTCTGACCATTTTATTTTGAATAAAATATGCGATTCTTGGATGCACTCCGACTCGTTTTGGTAAAGCCTTGACCTGTACGTATTGGACTTATTGGACTGGTTAGGAGGTTGCCCTCTGTGTGAGTCGTGATGGGAGCGCTTCAGAGCAACTCCAGTATACCCAGACACCTCAGGTCATGTGATGCACACAGTGTCTTACAGCCGACACCTGCTGTGTGGGAAATCACCAGCTGGCCAATCACAGAAGCTAATCCAGGCAACCATTCAAACCAATCGCATTTCAGGTTGCACGACCCTGTTGTGTTATGTGACTTATGGAGTAAAAAGAAAAGATATGTCATTTCTGTAATGTATAATTATAGACAATTTATTCTAAAAATATATATATTTTTCTTGCTATATGTATTGCATCAAAGGAATGTGGATAGATCAGACAAAGAGTATCTAAAGGCATCTTTGTGCCAAGACATGCATGCAGGTTAATTTGTGGGAACAGACCTCATGTCACGGCCGTACTGCTGGAAGTACAAGCAGGAGTGGTACTGGAGCTCAGGCAGTACTTGCCACACACAGATCTCCTGCTATGGGGCAGTGAGGTTTCGCCGCAGTTCATAACCCAGGATGGTGGCGGAGTCAGACTCCCTGGGTTGAATTAAATTATCCAACTCCATGGGAAACACCCCTTGCCTTGACAGATACCTCTCAAGACCCTCCACCACCTCCACCTCCCTCTAAAGCCTTTCAGCACCGTACTTCTCCACCTTCTCCCAAAAGGCCTGCAAGAAAAAGACACAGAGAAGTACATCCAAGCTGTTCCAGGAGCGAATCTGGACCCTAGTTTCAGCACTCAGGGGCACGATATTGCATGCTGCTCAGAAATTGAGGCGCACACATGCCAGGTCTTCCAGCTCCACCTGCAACAGCTCCTTGAGGAGGACTCATCAAAGTGCTCTGCCGCCATGACCAGCTGGAAGGTCTCTGCTAATCATGCCAAGTCCTGGATCCAGGAGATGTTCCTCCCCTTACTGCTAAGACCCAAATCTCATGGGGTTACTTGCCAGGCCATTCGGAGGTTCTGACGGGTCCCAGCGGGATTCTTAACTCCAGGAAAACTGAGAGTGCAGGCATCCCTTCAGATGCGGTCGTTTCTCGTGCGTGGCTAAATTCAGGCACTGTTGACGTGGCAACTGAAGATCGACTCGAAAGTGTCCACAGGGTCACGTACCAAAGTCAGATAGACGGTATTTGGGGGCATAACTTTCTGCAGCTGTTCTTTATCCATATGCATTTGATTGCAGAGGATGTCATACTGCGTGGAACCTTCCGGTGGCTGGTCGACAAAGTCTGCATGAAATCTATAGAAACCACATGGAGAATCCATACTAAAGAGTGATCCCACCCACTCAGCACAAACGCATTGGTTCTAAGATTATGATTGAGTAATTGGTTGTTTATCTTTGCTAATTCTGTTACCATTGCAGTTACCTTAGGTTACATAACTGTATGCATATGGATTTCTGTTAGACTGTAGTCTCATGTTTGCATCACTTCCTGTCCCTCTGAATGTGCAGAATCTACAAGTTCCCCCTGTGTTTGTGCGAGTTTCCTCCCTCAGCCCAAAAAAAGCATGCAGTTACTCAGTCTGATGCCTGCAATGGACTAGCGTCACTGTGGGCCGGCCATGTGTCACAGAAGGCACATGGGCAGACTTCTTCTTTGGACACTAAATTGGCAGTGATGCTAACTGTACTCATTAAATCATATTATTATTATTGGGGCAGTGCGGAGGTGCAGTGGTGCCTGGTCCTTACTCGTTCGGGACCAGGATTGGAGTCTGCACCATGGCTCCGGAGTTCGCATGTTCTCACCGTGTTCATCGTGGAATTTTCTCCAGGTACTCCAGTTCTCCCCAACATGCAATGGCTAATTGGAGTCACCAAACTGCCTATAGGTGTGTATGAGTGCGCCCTGCGATCGGTTGGTTCCCCATCCTGGGTTGTTCCCTACCTTGTGTCCATAGGCTTCAGACACCCCGAGGCCAATCTTATCCGCAAAGGGCCGCAGTGTGTGGCGGGTTTTCGCTGCAGCTCCCTAATTAGATTACTAATTAGAGTACTTATTGGCTGAACAGTCCTCACAGCTAGGTTTGAAAAAACCCTGGAGTTGGGAGGGGGGTACAGCCTGACCGCGAGGCCCCCCCTTCCTCTGTCAATAGGGGCCATGTGGGTTACGCCATGCGGCCTCGGCGTAACCCCATGTTCTGCATGTCTGACCCTGTGTTAAAAATGGGGACTGTCAATAGGAAATGAGAAGGGCCAGAACTGAGACAACTATTCCGGACTTCTGCCAATCGCATCTGTCGCTCTCAGGCAGCTAAAGCCAAAGCTGACTGACTTTGTTTATCTGACTCTAATCGGCTAATTCAACGACCGACAATCCTTTACATTCCTATAACAAATTCCGAACTAGAAATTGTCTGGTAATATTTTATTGTATATGTTGCTTACTTCCTTAATTCTGATAAGCTAAGTGAATATTAAAAGGACGAAGTCACTAGCACATCAGAATAGCAAAACATGCAGAATTTGAGGCTAGTACCCTGGGTGAGAGACGGAGCCCTTACCTTGGACACAAAAGTTAGCGGGTACCCCAGAGTATGAACATTAGTGTTACTGCCAAGAATGCTAGGAACATCGTCACATGGTGTCTCCAGAGCAGAACATAGAACCAGCGGAGAGTCAACAATACTCCTCTCTACTATCTTAGCGTTGTAGTCTTAGTGCTCCAAATACCAGAGACTGCATCTGTGACTCTGGGGGTGAGAGCAGGTTCGCTAGCTTTAAGAACCTCATCTCACCTCCTTAATCTGGCTCAAAAAAAGACCTCTGGCTCATCAAGTGAAAGCAGAGGACAGTTTTGTGCCTCATTCTACATGTGAATATCTGTGAGCTTCCATTGCCTTCTGTACAACATATGAGTCAGATGATTTGTGACGAAGATGTGGAAAATATGAAGAAAAAGTATTTTTATTAGTTACACTTAGTTAACACAGAGATTTATTTTGGGACTTGATAGAGCATAACCCTTTAGTACAAATGGTGCAAAATATTTCAGGAACAATATTAAAAAGTAATATTTTATGTATATAATTAAAATAACTAAAATTATTATGTTTGCATTTGGTTCATTCTTTGAAAACAACCACGTTTAACCATGATAATCGTGATTTGCATTTAAATCAGTGATATTCATCAAGAAAAACTTAATTTAAATAAAATTACACTACAACTTCTGTATACTTTTTCAATCTAAGGGGTCGTCAAAAATTTCACAGATGCGCGGAAACTGTCCCGCCCCACAAATAAAGATCGGCGACCGAAGGCAACTGCCACGCAAATATGATACGAGGAATTTATTCATAGGGAGATATAAACAAGGCATCTCATTGGCTAAAAGGCCGCCCATACAGAATGAGGCGAACATGCTGATTGACGGAAGCCTAAACAATAATATGCCCTATCCGACCAAAAGGAGGAAGTAGGTCTGAGAATCAGTGACTGCACCGAACGAATAACAACAAACAAAATACGTTGTTTTATTTTTTTTACAGCCACATACATTTTATGCGCTCACTTCTATGTGTCCCCAAATAAGTGGTGTTATTATGTCAGGTTTCTCTTCGACGGAATGGTACAAACCACAAACTATGGCAATGTCAGAAGGCACCGCGAGATAAACTCCCGGCACGGCCAGCGCCGTGTGATTAGCTCCGCAAGCTAAAATTAAACCTGCGCGAAATTAAATACGTTTACTGGACCGAAATGCACGTGTTCACGAGGACCGAAAAGCAAACACACGGTCGCCTCGGCGACTGTGTCCCAATATCGTTTTTCCTTCCGAATAACCGCCCGGCGTTCCCATCCCCCACGGCCGCACTTCACCCGCATTCCTCCCCTGCAGTGGGGCCTCGGCCGCGCATGCGCCGTGACTTGCCGGTCGGCCGACGTGCAGCGCCGGCGTGCTGAAGGGGGGCGCTGTATCCTCTCTGCCGCTGTAGTCACTGGCGGAGCCGAGCAGCGCTCCGGCGATACAATCTGCCGAAAGCAGGAGCAGGAGGGGGGTGGTGGTGAGAGGCAAAAAAACGCGAGCTGCTTGAGTCGCCCTTTGTTTCTGGCTAGCTCTAGACGGCAAGGGGGAGATACCGGTGAAAGGAAAATTTACTGTCGGTAAGTTATCCGAAAACGTTTTAGCGCGTCTCCCCGGTGCTTTACCGAAGAGTTTAGAGTCTTTTGTCGCTGTAGTCCTCTCTAATGGTTCGATCTGCCTTTTTTCGCCGAGCGGCAAGAGAACCGACATTACGGGCAGCTCCACTAGTTTGTGCGGCGGCCGGGGCGCAATGAATGAATTATTCTTTTTGGGAATGTAACGGGAGCGGGGGACCGAGCCAAGGGTACGGGACGCGCGTTGGATCAATCAGCTGAGCGGCGAAATCATACTTTTTTAACTCCTTAGGCTTCACAGTTGAAGCCCGATCGCGGGGAAGCTGGAGTCCTTCTCTCCGTAATGGAGGAAAACAGCATGGCCGGCTTGCTTCATAGGCACCTCTTTGTGTTTTTCTCCCATTTTTCCCTTTTCTTTTAATTTTTATTAATTAAGTTGAATATGGTGCGACCGGACCATGCTGTCTGCTGATCGAAGAGCGGCGGTGTTACTGTTTCGCCCCGGACGAGAAGTGATTTGGAAATGAATTTAACTTTAAAAAGCATTTGCGGGGAGCAATCTAAGACGGCTGCATTGTGTTCTGGCTGGACGGCTAACCTAATAATCATCATTAAACAGAAAACGTGACAAAGTCGAGGCGAAATGAAAGTTTTTCCGAAAAAGTAAATCATTTTGTATGTGTTTATCTAATTGTAATGTAACAATAGATTCGTGTAGTTTAATCAACTTGTTTCCTCCATCATATATAACCTACAGCGCCCCAGTTTTTTTTTATCCCGGCTTTGTTTAAAAGCAAACATATTAAAAATTAGCATTGACTTATGTAGCTGTTATTTATTTAGCCTTCTGAATTAATCTTGTATATTTTTTTCTGGACAACTTTTGTTGTGTTTTTTTTTTATTATCGATGTAATTTTGCTGTCTTAAGGTTATCTAGTTACCATTAGCTTGGAAAGTATGGTTTGTACTCGGTCACATTTCTACCCGACAAATAATATTTGTGTTTTACGGTATAACAAGAAAATGTTGTTAATGATTGGAGTTTTTTTTTATTATTCTTGCCGCGAGCTGTATTGATGTAGATATAAAAGTCAGATTTTGTTGCCTGGGTTAAAGCAGAAGCTTATAAATTGCCGTTTACCGAATGGATGGAGTCTCCGGGATGCTGAACCCTCCTCTCTCGAGAGCGCATGACTTGGGTACCACCCGAAAGTGAACGATAAAATATTTATTTTTATTGTAATAATCAGTCGACGGGTCGCATTCGGCTAAAGTAGCTTATCCACGTGTTAGTGCTTTGTGTGTGTGTTTTTTTTTAACAACTTTCTCCAGTATTTTGAAAACGGATTGTTGAGCTATGACTTGAGCTGTTGAGGTTTTTAATAAAGTGAAGACATGCTTTTTAGATTTTTTTTTTTTATTTTATTTTTTAAATATATTATAAAAACGGATTGTTGAGCTATGACTTGAGCTGTTCACTTTTTAATATCGATTTTGATCGTTTTGTAAGATTCTGCACTGACTCTGTGTTGCTGCTACCTTGGCCAGGTCCCTTACAAAAGAGATCTGTGATCTCAATGGGACAAACCTGGTTAAATATAGGTTAAATAAAAATAAATAAATAAGGACATAAATTGTGCAGAAAATCTCTCATGCAGCCAGAGAGCCATTCCACAGCGTCTTATTTTCTTTGTAGTGAACATAAACAAATATGCGTGAATTGCCCTTCCTGCTGACTGGCAGGACACAAACCCCCCCTATGCTGCCCCCCTCCCTGCCCTCTTTCCTGGCCGTTCCCCTACGCTGCGTTCTGTGGTTTCATGCCACCTGCAGTACACCTGTTCAGCACCGGCTCACCTGCTCTGTTTAATATCCTCCTTTTTGTTTTTGAACTCTGCTTCTGATGTCATCCATATTTCTCCAAAACCCCTTTGTAGTCTGGGCCCCTGGTTTGTAGCGTGATCTGGAAAGGTGGCTCTGTACTGAGCCGATGACTCAGTCTGCAATGACGCTGGCATTCAGTGCCTTAACGAGTCCTTTAATCCACACAGAAGCATCATTCAGTTACATAGTTTGGTTCCTACTGCTTTCTTGCAGCCGCGTTTCTCACGCAGGTATTGTGAAATGCAGTGCTGTCATTTTTCTGGCTCCTAATGCTCGACAACTTCAGTGTTCATTTTGTGCTGTATATTATGCAGCCTATTCACAACAATTTATATACGCGGCTTGTGTATAATAAGGGGCCCGCATTAGTAAGGTGTGTGCTGGTCACTTTTAGACCGATGTGTTAAATGGCGGTAGCTCTGGCTAAGAGTTTAGGGAATAAATGCGTAAAAACAGTGATATTTGTGTTGAAGATCTTGTGGGTTTAATGGTGCCGACTCCTGGGTACTGAGGCAGGTTGCTACACGTTAGAATGGCTGGAGCGTGACCTGCTGTGGCATGACTTCAGTAAGCAGTTCTGACTTCCAGTCTCTCTCTCTCTTTCCCTCCCTGCAAAACAGTGTCCGCTGAGAAATGTCCACTCCGGACCCCTCTATGGGAGGGACTCCCCGGCCGGGTCCCTCCCCAGGTCCTGGACCCTCCCCGGGGGCCATGCTGGGTCCCAGTCCGGGCCCCTCTCCTGGATCTACCCACAGCATGATGGGGCCCAGTCCTGGACCTCCTTCCTCAGGTCACCCCCTCCCACCTCAGGGACCCACGGGGTATCCCCCGGACGGCATGCATCCCATGCACAAAGTAAGTCATGGCAACGCAACAGCGTTTAAGATCAGCGTCATGGTAATTGAGTGTTGTGGCTTTTTGGCGACAGTTATACTGACCCCATGTCCAGATATAGTACGTTTCTCCTGTTATCTTAGCCCGGTTTTTCCCCAATCCAGTCCAGGGGGACCTGCAGACAGTCCATGTTTTTGGACCGGGAGGTGGGAGGGAGCAAAAACGTGGACCGTCTTGCAGGTCCCGGGGATCGGTTGGGATGCACTGTCTCTGTGTCCTGGTTCCGCCTCCGCCGCCTCTCCTCAGTGCCTCTGTTTTACTGCATGCGGATGTCGGAGCTCGGTCACCGACTGCCGTCTTGTCTTCCACCAGCCAATGGAGGGGATGCTGGAGAAGGGCATGCCTGACGACCCCCGCTATGGCCAGATGAAAGGAATGGGCATGCGGCCGGGGGGGCACAGTGGCATGGGTCCCCCGCCCAGCCCCATGGACCAACACTCCCAGGGTATGTAGGGCTGACACTCTAGGTCTGTGGCGTTTGGGGGGAGGGGGGGTCAGACAGTGGTAAGTGATGAGGTCATAATCCCCCCCCGCCTTCTACTTCCTGCTGATCAGGGTGTCTGTTTAGCAGGCATGCAGGGCTCGCTACTCGTCTTCTATGCCTCGCCTGCTTCCTCAATCCAGCTGTGCTGGCTGGAATCCCTCCAGATGCTGCCAGTCCCCCTTTCATTGGCGCGGGACAGTGGAACATTCTGGAAAAATGTGCATTAGTCGGGGAGCGACAAAGAGCACCTGATGGTTGTGTGGCTGAGGGACGCGTTTGTGTTCCTCTGTTTACTCTGAGGGGCTGAGATCAGCGGCTGCACTGGGTGTCTGACTCGTTGTCTTTCTCTAGGTCGCCATGTGGGTAGCGATTTTTGTTTTCATACCTACCCCCCCCCCATGTTGACACGTCCTGCATACTCGTATTTCTATATTTCCATTTCGGCATTAATACTCGAGTCCTGGCTGGCAGATGGGCTTGTATTGTTTTTTTACATGTAGGTTAGTGTTATGGCTCGGGTTCCTTCATGAATGAATGCCAGTTCTAGCTGTGATGTTAGTGACCGGCTGGATGTTGTCCTCTTAACTCCCTTAGGCGAAGTTACTGATTTACTCATGGTTTAATAGAGGTTTTTAATAAAGTGAAGACATGCTTTTTAGATTTTTTTTTTTTATTTTTTTTATTTTTTAAATATATTATAAATATTTTTTT
>JAODKE010000050.1:2704388-2719196 GCA_026779605.1 Mormyrus hasselquistii | reverse complement strand
TTTTTAATTGATGGCTAATCATACACGTCTTATTTGAATTGTTATAACATTATTTAGGAAAGTTTTCTTTTTTTTTCCTGTTTCCTCATTCTGTTTTAATACCCATAAATTCTTGCTTGTGAATATAGCCCTAGTTAACACCCCCCACCAACTAAGTAACGAGTTTGCTTCTTCTCCCAGGCTACCCGTCTCCCCTGGGGGGTTCCGAGCACGCTCCCAGCCCTGTTCCAGCCAATGGCCCTCCCTCTGGCCCGATGATGCCCTCTGGCCCTGGTGGGGTGCCCCTCGATGGCGGTGATCCCCAGTCTTTGGGCCCGCAGGCCCGCGGTGCTGTTCAGAGCGGCGCCAACGCCGGGCCGGTTCCGGCGGGCGCGGGGGCAGCAGGGACCGGAGGTGCTGCCGGGCCCACACCCTTCAACCAGAACCAGCTACACCAGCTGCGGGCCCAGATCATGGCTTATAAAATGCTGGCCCGCGGGCAACCCCTGCCGGACCACCTGCAGATGGCAGTGCAGGGCAAGCGGCCCATGCCGGGCATGCAGCAACCCCCCATGGCTAACATGGCACCGGCCCCGGGTCCTGGGACAGGCCCTGTATCCGGACCGGGACCGGCACCTTCCAACTACAACAGAGCTCACGGTGAGCGCATTGGCGGCATGTGCAGGTGCTGTGGGCCGCCAGGCTTTTCATACCGACTGTTAGTATTTGCATGAAAATCAGATTCATTTAGAATTTGATAGTTAAAAAATAAAAGCCATTCCAGTGTTATAGTGCCCTCTGTTGGTCAGCTTCTTTAAAATGGCTGGATTATAATAATTTATCCTAATTTCTGAGGGTATACTTGCATTCATAATAGTTCCTGCTGATTTTTGTAAATGTCGATGAAATGTAAATAAAATTCTCATATGTTGTATGTTCTAGCTATAGGGGAATCGCCTTGTTTTCTTGACAGTCTGGCTTTATTGCTTTGTGACTGGGGGGCCTGGGTTGTCTTGGCCAGGTATGGTGGGACCCAATATGCCACCTCCAGGACCATCTGGTGTACCCCCAGGCATGCAGGGACAGGCGTCCAATGGCCCCCCAAAAACCTGGCCTGAGGGTAAGGTGGTGGGGATTTTGTAGGATGTCTGTACTTCACTGGTTTACCACTCAACTTCCAAATGGGTGGGGTGGGGTGCTGGTGATAATGTCAGATTCGGAAATGGCTACCATGTTAGTCAGCTAACATTACATGTGTGAGGCGTAATGTGAAGTTGGCCTGTTTAGATAGGTTAAAGCAGTGTTTCCCAGTGTGCTCCTCCAGGACCCCCAGCCCACGTGTTTAACTGGGAGCTGGGGGGGGGGAGAACCAGATTGGGAAACTCTTGCTTAAAGGGTTAAACTGCTGCTTTCCTTTCCCGGCCTACTCTTAAAAGGACCAATGGTGAACGCAGCCGCCCCATCCAGCACCCCCCAGAAGCTAGTGCCCCCGCAGCCCACAGGACGGCCATCTCCGGCACCGCCCTCTATGCCGCCTGCCGCCTCGCCTGTCATGCCGCCGCAGACGCAGTCCCCCGGACAGCCCACTCAGCCCACACCCATTGTGCTGCACCAGAAACAGAATCGCATCACGCCCGTCCAGAAGCCCCGGGGGCTGGACCCAGTCGAAATCCTGCAGGAGCGCGAGTACAGGTCTGGGAACCCCCCCCCCCAACTTCCTGTTGCCATTCTCATATGGTCACTCCTTTACAGGCCTGCTGATGAAGGGGTGGGGAAAAAGGGGAAGTCTTTCAGGTGCCTGGACACTAGGGGGCGCCCATGAGTTTTTGCTCCTATGTGGTATTCAGTGATGGCAGGTGTTTGCTCCCCCCTTGTTGATTTTGGAGGTTGAATATACTGACTTTTCTAAGGGACTCATGCCTGAATGTGTTGCATACCTTTGCATGACTTGCATACCTTTGAGGACCATGGTCCTCTTTGTCCTCTTGCTGCCTGTGAGGTAGCCACCCGCTTTGTCCAATAAGCAGCCACCTTCTATACCATGTGGTTTCTCCAGGCTCCAGGCACGTATTGCCCACCGCATCCAGGAATTAGAGAACCTCCCCGGCTCGCTTCCGGGCGACCTGCGGACCAAGGCCAACATAGAGCTCAAGGCCCTCCGGCTGCTCAACTTCCAGAGACAGGTAGGGCCGGGAACCAGCTGCCCACATGGGCGTCATTTCAGTTTCTTGATGGAAATGCGTCAGATATGGTGAAAAGAGGGAGCTGCCATGAAGTTACGTCTCGTCCCGCAGCTGCGTCAGGAGGTGGTGGTGTGCATGCGTCGTGACACTGCTCTGGAGACGGCCCTCAACGCCAAGGCCTACAAGCGCAGCAAGCGGCAGTCGTTGCGGGAGGCACGCATCACAGAGAAACTGGAGAAGCAGCAGAAGATCGAGCAGGAGCGCAAACGGCGTCAGAAGCACCAGGTATGAGGGGTGCAGTCTCGTCATGGAAGCGTTAATGATGCTCATTTAGAGCGCATTCGAGTCTGGACTGCATCTGGTGGATTATACCTCATGTTGCGAAGTAGGAAACCCAGTGTCAGCATTGGGTTTCTTCTTTAGTGTTATGCTCTTTGGACATATTTCATCCATATAAAAAATGTGCGTTACCATGGAGATGGAACCACAGCCCGAACTATGAAATCGGTTCTTATTTAGAGCTTGCATTCCGTTTCTAGGAATACCTCAACAGCATCCTTCAGCATGCCAAGGACTTCAAGGAGTACCACCGGTCCAACACGGGCAAGATCCAAAAGCTGACCAAGGCTGTGGCCACCTACCATGCCAACACGGAGCGTGAGCAGAAGAAGGAGAATGAACGCATTGAGAAGGAGAGAATGAGGAGGCTGATGGTGAGGAGGTCCATGAGGGCTCATGACGGTGTTTCAGACGTAAGGGGTGGTGAGATGGACATGTGTGAACAAACACCTTAACCCTGTCCAGGCTGAAGATGAAGAGGGTTACAGGAAGCTGATCGACCAGAAGAAAGATAAGCGCCTGGCCTACCTGCTGCAGCAGACGGACGAGTATGTGGCCAATCTCACGGAGCTGGTGAGAGCCCACCAGGCCGTGCAGGCGCTCAAGGAGAAGAAGAAGAAGAGGAGGAGAAAGAAGGTCTGTAATGGAGGGGTGTGCGGGTCCTACAAGTCGTTCTGCTTTTTAACTTTGTTTTACAAGTGTGTTTTGAGGAGGCGATCAATTGTATTGCTAGGAAGTGCCAGTTCAGTGCTGCATTCTGAGTAGGGGACCTTTTGTGTAAATGGGACCGACTGTGCTCCTTGTCCTGGATAAGGTTTGTCTCCATGCACTGGGAGGACTTTATTTCTCATTCTTGAACCTAACCAACAAGGTTTGGTGTCTTGACAGAAGCTCGAGAACTCGGAGGGCCAGGCAGCAGCTCTGGGACCTGATGGCGAGGTGAGCACGCAGGCCCTGGGGGCTCGTTTGGGTTTCCTCATGGTCAGGAGCTTAAATACTGGAAATGTTGGTAGATAGGCTTTGATTGTTTATATGCGACAGACACACCAAAAAATGACCTTACTTGGTCCATGTTTTGATGTACAGCTGTGAAGTTACACCTGTTTCAGCCTTCTGCCTTAAAACATTACTGGTATTTATCCTGTAGATGTGGCCAAGCACAGTGTTTCGAAATGCAGTTCTCGGGGACCCATCTGAGCTCCCTGCCAGACAGGCCACAGGGAGCAAAACTGTGGACTGTGGGTCCCTGAGGTCCAGATTGGGAAACACCGGTCTAGTCTCTTGATCCGAACTCACTGCTAAACTGTTGGTTTTTCTGCTGGCCCTACAGCCTCTGGATGAGACCAGCCAGATGAGCGATCTGCCCGTCAAGGTCATCCACGTGGACAGCGGCAAAATCCTGACGGGGGTGGACGCCCCGAAGGCTGGCCAGCTGGAGGCCTGGTTGGAGATGAACCCTGGGTGAGTGGTCCAGCTGGCCGAGTGGGCGCCTTCCGCTGCCAGATGGTCAGAAATCAGGCCTGCGGCATCCAGCTCCTGGTCCTGCCGGCCGCTGCTGCATTCTCAGCTGCCGTGGAGCATTTTCATTTTGTATTCACTTTTTGTTTTATTTGCATCTAAATTCTGCCGTCCTCCTATAGGTACGAGGTGGCCCCCCGGTCCGACAGTGAGGACAGCGGCTCAGACGACGACGAGGTGCTGTGTCGTTCTGCATTGTCTTTCAGCGAACTGCTACATGATTGTATCACCATTTGGTTGTTTGGTTTGACCTTGAGCTATACGTCGAACCCCAGGATTGGCTCAGACAGCTTAAGCCTCTGTGTCTGTGGCCAGAAGGTTGCCGGTTCAAGCCTGGCCTTGGCCCATCTGCAGGTCCTTAATCGAGGCCTTTAAGCGGCAACTCCCTGGGTGCTGCTCTGGGTGGCTGCCCTTCATCAGCTTGCTCTCACCTACAGAGAGCAAGATGAGATCTTCCCCACAGGGATCAATAAGGCATAATAATTTAATTTCTACATTAGTGTGATGTCCTGTTTAAGATGTATTAGCTCCTCATTCTTGGTCCCTCCTATAATGAGGATGTCATGGGGGGGTGGGGGGTAGGTATGAAAACAATGATCACTCGGTCTTCTGTGTATTCATTGGTTGTTGCTCCTTGCCCTTGGTTTTTATTGGTTGATGACTTAAAATGGCTGATTGCCTCCCTTTGCTGATCGATTTTTATCAGCTGTCATTTCCCTACCTATAGGAGGATGATGAGGAGCAACCTCATCCGTCACAAGCCCCTGTGGAGGAGAAGAAGAAGATTCCAGATCCAGATAGTGAAGACGTATCAGAAGTTGATGCTCGCCACATCATTGAGTAAGGGCGCCTCTTGTTATCGAGTGTTGCTGTGTTTAGCGTGTGATGGACTTTAGTGAACCAAAGCACCGCCCCTCCACATTCTTCTGCGATAGGCACGCCAAGCAGGACGTCGACGATGAGTACAGTGGCGCAGCTTTCGCCCGCGGCTTGCAGTCCTACTACGCGGTAGCCCATGCCGTCACGGAGAAGGTGGACCGTCAGTCCTCCCTCCTTGTGAACGGGCAGCTGAAGCAGTACCAGGTAGGAGCTTCTGCACACCTTTTACACGCTTAACCTTGGGCTGCCCTGTTCGCACTCTCCTTTATTTAATTCAGGCCAGTTTATGGGCTGTTTTCAGTTTGGGAATTTTAAGTGGTTATTTGCTGTAGAAACTAAACTGTTACAGTATCTGTAAGGGTCTTCAGTCCTGCAATATCTGGCTGAACACCAGCCGTGATTGTGATGGCGGAGGACGTGTAGAATGACTGCTGGCCTGTCCTCAGTGAACCTCACGAGTCGTTCTTTTCGACATCCCTCAGATCAAGGGCTTGGAATGGCTGGTGTCCCTGTACAACAACAACCTCAACGGGATCCTGGCGGACGAGATGGGACTAGGAAAGACCATCCAGACCATTGCACTCATCACCTACCTCATGGAATACAAGCGCATCAACGGTCCCTTCCTCATCATTGTGCCGCTCTCGTGAGTGACCCAGTACCGGAACCTTCTCTCCTGTGTTTGGCTAGATTCTCAGTCTCTTGGATGTCGCTGGAGACCTACATTCCTCTGTCTTTTTGGTCCACAGAAGCATTTTGATATGGGTGATGATTAACGCTGAATGGGCTTCTTGTTCCTTTACAGGACCCTTTCCAACTGGGTGTACGAGTTTGACAAGTGGGCGCCCTCCGTAGTGAAAGTATCTTACAAGGTACGTGCGAGGCCCCTTAGAAGCCTGTAGATGTGGGCTGGTGTCAACTGAGCAGCACCAGGTGGGTCTGTTTAGCAAAGTAGGGCTGTGAGATCTCATGGATGCTTCTGTCCCCCCGCCCCGTCCAGGGCTCCCCAGCCGCAAGGCGAGCCTTCGTACCCCAACTGCGAAGTGGCAAGTTCAATGTGCTTCTCACCACATATGAGTACATCATCAAGGACAAGCAGGTGCTGGCTAAGGTATGACGGCAACCATCAGGTGTGACTGTCTGAAGTAGATAGCTATCTTATCTTAATGGGTAACTAGCTGTTAATGGGTGCTGCCACTTTTATTGCATGTTGTAATGCAGTTAAGTCTTCTGATGTCACCCTCAGATCCGCTGGAAGTACATGATTGTGGATGAAGGCCACCGGATGAAGAACCACCACTGCAAACTGACACAGGTGTTGAATACACACTACCTGGCTCCACGGCGCCTCCTGCTGACGGGTACGCCTCTGCAGAACAAACTGCCTGAGCTCTGGGCCCTGCTCAACTTCCTGCTGCCCACCATCTTCAAGAGCTGCAGCACCTTCGAGCAATGGTTCAACGCGCCGTTTGCCATGACCGGGGAGAAGGTGAGGGGCAAATCTGAGGACAGGTAGGGGGCGCTCAAGGCGTGTGGGGAGTGGGCGAGTCTATGAACTGTGGGTCCGCTTCCGCACAGGTGGACCTGAACGAGGAAGAGACCATCCTGATCATCCGGCGTCTCCACAAGGTCCTCAGACCATTCCTGCTCCGCCGGCTCAAGAAGGAGGTGGAGGCACAACTGCCTGAAAAGGTGCTGAGATACTGTGTGCACACGCGTGCGCTCATACACACCCACACGCATGTACACATTTCAGTACATGAAAATCCCTGAAGATCGGCGAGATACACACTCGTACATGTCCGCCTGCTGTGAAAAGAGTGAGATGCGAAAAGTGAGTCATCAAAAATGTGTTGGGTGGACATGTACGAGTGTTGTCATTTTCTGTTTGGGCCCATGACAACGCATGAAATGCACATCTGAAAGCTCGAGATGACAGCATGGGCTAAAAACGACACACGAGTCACCGGCAATCCGCGAGACTCGACACCTTTGGCAGTGTGGGTTCTGAAGCTGTTAGGTTGGGTTGCTAGGAGAGTGAGCGGGTTTTACCGACGGCGCGGGCGAGCATGCTGTGCTTGACCGCCGGTGTCCCTTCCTGTCGGCCCCAAGGTGGAGTACGTGATCAAGTGCGACATGTCGGCACTGCAGAGGGTGCTCTACCGGCACATGCAGGCTAAGGGGGTTCTGCTCACCGACGGGTCGGAGAAAGACAAGAAGGTACGTAGGGCGTCCTTGACGGTGTTAGGGCCGCAGGCCACAGCACGGAGTCCCCAGACATCTGCATGTGCCTGTCTCACTACCTCCAGGGCAAAGGTGGCACCAAGACCCTGATGAACACCATCATGCAGCTGCGGAAGATCTGCAACCACCCGTACATGTTCCAGCACATTGAGGTAGGTGCACCTAGCGTGCATGCTGAGCTAAGCTAAGCTTTGGTCTGCCTTTTAGGGTTTGTGATCGCATCTATGAAGGGTTAAGGGCCTGCCTGTATGCCTCCTGTTTCATGGCCTGTAATGTGTACGCTGGAGCTGAGCGCTGTGTTATTCCTTTCACAGGAGTCATTTTCCGAGCACTTAGGATTCAGCGGAGGGATAGTACAAGGGTATGTGTCCTATTTCAAGTCTGGCATGAACCTTCTGTTTTGAGCCTTACTATTGAACTCTGACCCCTGATGCCCCACCCCCCAGGCCGGACTTGTACCGCGCCTCCGGGAAGTTTGAGCTGCTAGACCGTATCCTGCCCAAGCTTCGGGCCACGAACCACAAAGTGCTGCTCTTCTGTCAGATGACATCTCTTATGACCATCATGGAAGACTACTTCGCCTACCGCAACTTCAAGTACCTGCGTCTTGACGGTGAGCTGATGGCTGGGCCAGGCTGTGTCGGAATGATCCAGTCAGACCAGAAGCTGAAGCCTGGGCTGGTGGAAGTGTAATTTCGAGATTGTGAAGATGGTTTGATTGCAGATGGTCCTTCCTCTCACATTATGTCCCACACCTGTCCCGCCCCCCCAGGTACCACCAAGGCGGAGGATCGTGGCATGCTACTGAAAACCTTCAATGATCCCTCCTCCCAGTACTTTGTGTTCCTGCTAAGCACCAGGGCCGGTGGCCTGGGCCTGAACCTGCAGTCGGCTGACACCGTGGTCATCTTCGACAGCGACTGGAACCCCCACCAGGTAGCCAAGCCCACCCATCTCTCACTGCCGGCTGTCATTTCATGGTGATCAGAACAGTGGGAGGGTCTGCTTGAGTCTCCCAAATCTTCAGCTATGTTTCTGAATGCGCTCAGAGCGTTCACCTCACTCTTTTGGTGCGAAGGTGTATTTTCTGCAGCTTTTCCGTAAGAGAACTGTTTCCCCCGCCTATTCCCCACAGGACCTGCAGGCCCAGGACCGCGCCCACCGTATCGGGCAGCAGAACGAGGTGCGTGTCCTCCGCCTCTGCACCGTCAACAGCGTGGAGGAGAAGATCCTGGCAGCCGCCAAGTACAAGCTCAACGTGGACCAGAAGGTTATCCAGGCCGGGATGTTTGACCAGAAGTCATCCAGCCACGAGCGACGCGCCTTCCTGCAGGCCATCCTGGAGCACGAGGAGCAAGATGAGGTAGGGGCTCTCTGGGGGGTGCTGTTACGGAAATCTGGGGTGTAGGTGCATGGGCCTCCAAATGGGACTGAGTGCCCTTTTTCCCACGTCGATCTCCCTTCCCCTTTTTGCTTTTTGATGGTCTTGGTCTTTTAAAATGACTGCCTAACAACAAATTCCAGTGGTCAGCTAGTGGTTCTGTTAACCTGGTGCTTATTGGAGTGGTGTGGCACTCACCTGACCCCTGACCTATGCGTAGGAGGAGGACGAGGTGCCAGACGATGAGACTGTTAACCAGATGATCGCCAGGAGTGAGGAAGAGTTCGATCACTTTATGGTGAGGCTGATCGCCGATCTCCGGCGCCAACCAGTTCTGTCACGCATGGAACTCCGGTCGCTGACGCTGTGCCACCCTGCCCGCACAGCGCATGGACCTGGACCGCCGCCGGGAGGAGGCGCGCAACCCCAAGCGTAAGCCGCGCCTCATGGAGGAGGACGAGCTGCCCACCTGGATCATGAAGGACGATGCCGAGGTGGAGCGGCTCACCTGCGAGGAGGAGGAGGAGAAGATGTTCGGCCGCGGCTCCCGCCAGCGCAAGGAGGTGGACTACAGCGACTCACTCACTGAGAAGCAGTGGCTCAAGGTTAGGGGTTCGGGGCTCACCTCGGGGCATTGTCCTTTTGTTTTTTCCATATCTACATTACTTTGCCTGTGAGTAGCAGACCTCGCTCACTTTTGCCCGTGAGTAGCATAGACATGTTTCTTGTCTGGACAGGCCATCGAGGAGGGCACACTGGAGGAGATTGAGGAAGAGGTCCGGCACAAGAAGACCACCCGCAAGCGTAAGAGGGAGCGGGACATGGACCTGCCGGGCCCGGCCACCCCCAGTGCCAGCGGCGCACGCAGCCGTGACAAGGACGACGACATCAAGAAGCAGAAGAAGCGCGGGCGTCCCCCTGCCGAGAAGCTGTCACCCAACCCCCCCTCACTGACCAAAAAGATGAGGAAGATAGTGGATGCGGTCATCAAGTACAAGGACAGGTGTGACATTTCAGTGACCTTTCCAAGCTTATAATAAAATATGCTGTTGTTTCATGTAATGTACAATGAACAAGTTTCGCTCCTAATGGCCACTGCTGTGTGTAACCGGGACCCCCTCCCTTTCCTGACAGCAACGGCCGTCAGCTGAGCGAGGTCTTCATCCAGCTGCCATCCCGCAAGGAGCTGCCCGAGTACTACGAGCTCATCCGCAAGCCCGTCGACTTCCGTAAGATCAAGGTGGGCGGGGCTTCTCTCGGCTCCTGTCAGTTCGTTATCCAGGGCAGTGATTCCCAATCCAGTCCTCAGGGACTCGTAGCCAGTTTCCTCCTCGCTTTGTGATGCCTCTGTTGGCCCTTGATCTGCTCCTCACACTGCTCTGCTTCCCCAGGAGAGGATCCGGAGCCACAAGTACCGCAGCCTTAACGACCTGGAGAAGGATGTGATGCTGCTGTGTCAGAACGCACAGACCTTCAACTTGGAGGGCTCGCTGGTGGGTGTCTGAAGCGACCTCTGCCCTTTCTGATCTCACCCCCTTCCCCCCAGTCCAGTGTTCCATGTGGATTTAACGTCGCCATTCTCTCCTGCTCCTTGCACTCCTCAGATCTATGAGGATTCCATTGTGCTGCAGTCTGTCTTCACCAGCGTGCGGCAGAAGATCGAGAAAGAAGAGGACAGCGAGGGAGATGACAGCGAGGAAGAGGAGGAGGAGGTGGACGAAGGGTCTGAGTCAGAGTGTGAGTGTCTTTCATGGCCTCCTCTGTGCCCACCGTCTTTAGTGCCCGACCCGAGATGCTGTCACCTAGCTCTAGGCCAAGGTCTGTCTTACTGTGATTTCGCTGTGTTTCTGGACCTCCAGCCCGCTCGGTGAAGGTCAAGATCAAGCTGGGCCGCAAGGAGAAGGGGCTGGAGCGAGGCAAGGGCCGGAGGCGGCTTGGCCGGGGCCCCCGAGCCAAGCCCGTGGTGAGCGACGACGACAGCGAAGAGGAGCAGGAGGAGGTGGGTGCCCGCCCGCCTGGGCCGTTCGCTCTGGACTGGTGTGCCACCAGGCTCGTCCTGTATCGCTCCCCAAAGCAGGCCCGTCATTCCTGACAGATTACCATGACCGATTGTCCTAGCACTAGGCTTTAGTGATCTTGGTGCTATTAGCAGTGCTTTTATGCTCGCCTCTCAGTACAGCCTCAGCACTTGATTGGATGTTTTGCAATGCGGTCTGGTTGTGATTGGCGTGTGAGTGAGGTATGCGGGGTCCTGATTGGTCGTAAGTGAATCTGCTTTTGCTGGGGTGGTTTGCTTTATGGGTGATGTTTCAGAAGCTTTGGCGGGGTTCAGGATGAACATTTTCTTTCCAATACTCCTGGCTTCCGAACAGATCTACCCTGCAAACACACATGTAAAGTAGCGGCACAATTCAAAAAACATTTAAAAAAATAAAAATAAATAAATAATAATGTAAATACAAATAAAATTAGTGGCTAAGTGATTAGATGGATTCCTGCATGTGTAGTGGTATAAAAAGCCAATTCTTTTACATTAAGGTACACGATGCACCGATATCAAATAAGACTGGTACTTATTGATGCTTAAGACTGAATCCATTAGCCATTATCTACCGATGTCATGCTGTGTTTCTCAGCATAATTTAGTCTGGCTAGTTATGCCTGTGCATGAGAACTGAATCGTTCATTGTGAGGTGACTGACTTGCCCCGCCTTTTTGCTTGGGTGGTCTTGCCCCCCCCAATCTCGTCTTTCAGGAGCGTTCAGGAGCCAGCGGCAGTGAGGAGGACTGAGCCACACCGAAATGGACCAATTTCCCCCACGGGGTCCCAGCGGCCGGAGCGTATATTTTATTTAGCAGAATCACAATGGGGTACTTTTGCGGGCAGGGGAGCGGGTAGTTGTGCCTAGACAAGCTGATTTTTAGTGTGAAATGTTATTAAATGATGAAATAAAACTTTAAAAACGTACAAAAAAAAAAAAATCCTACTTCCATATTTAAACAGCGATCTTGGTATAGACTGTAGGACTGTTAACGTCCCTCCCCCTCCACCCCCCCAGCGCTATGAAGTTTGAAAGGGCTTTTGCAGATGAATTGTGGACCACAGGGAGTTTACTTGACCTTTTTTTTTTTTTTTATGTGAATCTTTGGTTGGATTTCCCGTTCGGTGGCAGATATGTGGAGTTTCTGTCCCAAAGACATGAATGCATGTGTCTGTAGAAGTGCACTCAGACGTCCCATCCGCCCTTTCTCACAGTTTAATTTAAAAATAAAATTTAAGAAGCATAAACGGATGTGGTCACCGTACATCTCATTCACGCCTTTTCATGCCTGGACTGGAGCAGGGTAGCTGGGCTAGAACTTATTTTTGTGTCAGTATCACTGGATTTCAAAACCACAATAAAGACATCTCACAAAGTCATTGTGTCCCTTTAATTAGGGTATTCGGAATGAGCAGTTTTTCAGCTGTCTGGGCTGTCTCCTCTTTTCCTGTCCTCCCTTCCTAACTTCTTCAGGTCGTGCCTTTAATTCCATGCCCTTCAGCGTAATTTTTTGTAATGTTAAGCCTTATTCGTGAATACATTATATTTCCTGTTGGTGTAACACATCCCTGTACACTAGAGGGAGACCTTGTCTAAGCTAAGGACGGCCGTGTTACTACTGCCTTTGGGATGCAGATCAGCTTCTTCGGTCTCATTATATATTTTACATCTCCCAGGTTTGTAAAGAATGTTGTGCATTCATCCAGGTCCTCATCGGTGGGTTCAGAGGTGAATTTTAAAGCTCCAGTTTTAAGATTTTATAATGTCCCTCATATTCATACAATTTCTTAAAATTACTAAAGTAACGTTTAACCAGTTCAGTTACTAATGGGACCCGTTTTACCCCACCCCTTCTAAAAGGAGCAGCGTAACCAAGGAATGTTCTAGACTATCTTTCTCGACCTCCGAGCCTGCTTGTTTATCACAAAATCTCCTGCTGCTATTTTCCCAGGAGAACCTGAAAGCTGCGTTTGTTTTGCTGTGCTGCTCTGCCTTTCAGATGGGAAATCGGGCGTCTAATATACGAAGTGTCAACAACGTTTGAGTAAACCCACTGAGCGTCTACATCTCCAGCATGGTTAAACATACAGTCTTCATGCAACATTAGCACAGTACTGTAGAAGGACACGATTCCCTGCTGATTCGTAAATCGTGAGTGCAGTTAAGTAGAATGTTCTGGCTCCTCGTTCAGCGCTAATTGCATAGTGGTCCTTGCTCGGCATGGGTGCTATCGTTACGTGTGTTAATGACTCGTTACAGGTGCTATGCCTATTTTCCCGCCCCCACAACCTGATTCTGAGGATGCATCGAAACCAAGTTTGTGAACAATGCCCCCCTTTGTTTCCTGTGCTGCTGTTTAGATAGATCATGACTTTCCTTAAGGGTAAAATTGCTAACGCCTGTATGGACCTATGCTGCTGGTGTGCTTTAACCCGTGTGAAGTCTGTTAGAACCCTAATAGTACATCCACTGCATATATACAGTACGGTTCAAAAGATTTAGGCAGTCAAAGGTGGAAGTCAGAATTTTTAAAGCTTTAATTTAATATTAGAACATAAGCAAACAGTAACAATAAAAACGAACAAGAATTTCTTCTTTTCTGGTTAGATGATATGTTTTTTTTATTAATTGAAGAGTTTCAGAAGACTGCTTTGCGATACAGAAACTAGGGAAACAAGAGATACAAGTTTTTTTTTTCTTCTTTGAGCTCAGAGGAGGAGGGGCTGTCTGTGTGGGCTAAGTGGGATCAAATGCTGTGGAGCGAGAGTCTGCGGCGCCTGTTACCATACAGACAGCTTCAATGGAGTATCAAGGAGCCGCCCATTCATACGCCCTTCTTGTGAAAGTCTGACTGTTTGGAACACAAGAATCTGAAGAATGCCGTCTAACAGCCATTTCTACATGCTTTAGATGCCCAGAGATCTGGACTTGTTTCCACTAAAAATATTGCACATAGTTACAAGTGCAAAAAACCCCTTTCAAGAGATTTTATCTTTTACTGCTGATTGACTGCAGTAAAAGATTTTGTCTCATACAAGATGTGGATGAGATGTCCTGACCTGTGGTGTCATGTGTGTCCGCTTCAGATTTTTCAGTGAATGTGTCACAGGGTCACCTGTCCTGCCTTTGGGGCATCTGATTGGATGTGTCGGGAGGCCAGTGCTGGTCAAAGTTCATGTGAGACTCTGGACAGACTTCACCACCCAATTTCATTCTGTCTCAGATGGTGCATGCTGGAGGGCAACGTAACTGCCTATAGGTTACCTTGGTCTGGGTTTGGGGGGGGGTGCTATAGACTTCCCCGGGAAATGCCGGGCACAATACCGGGGTACCCCCTGGGCAGGATGAAGGTAAACAGAACATAATTAATGTGTGAGCAAGTAGGGTAATGATTTTTGAATGAGCCCAAACGGCTGAGAGGTGGTTCTCAAGTCGGGAAAACACACACTGGCTCGCGATACATTATTCATGCCCATTATCCATCAGTAATAAGCTGTGTCTCGTGAAAAATTTAAACCACGTCTTTGAATGGATTTTCACATCTCGTTTGATTAAATATGTATCTCTCCCGTACTTCAGCACTTCCTGCTGCGGGAGAGTACCTGCATAGACACAGAGCACGGGTAACAAGTTTAACAAATATCTATGGCCTTGTTTAAAGATTTGATATCACAATGACGCTTGTACTGGCATCCTGGTTCAAGGCTAGTGTTCTGATCTTCGTTCTGTTTTTTCCCTCTGGCAGAAGACATCGGTCTACATTAGCCTCTATGGATATTGGAAGGCAATCATTTTATAAGATGCATTACGGTAACCTTGAGTTTAGTTGTATAGTTTTACCCCTGACCAGTAAAAGTTATTAAGAAAAGATTAAAAGCAAGGAATGATAGATTGGTGTATTGTTTTATATGCAGGAACGATTTTTATTCAGTTTTGCACGGCAGGTCTAACACGTCAGCCTTCTTGCAAAAGTAATGCGTGTCACTGGACAATTCAGTATATGCATTTTATGCAGGCCTTACGGTGTTACATAAGCAAACTGCAAATTTATAAATACGTGTACACTTTAACTTGTAACATTCTTTGGCGCATGCAAGTCTGAGAGTAGAGTTAGTTCCCATGGAAATGAAAAACAATGATTTAAATCCCGATTTGCATCTAGTTCGCATGTAAGAAGGTGTTGATCTAGTCACATAATGCTGCCAATAACTCTAACGCATTTACGTGCAAACTTGCTATATAT
>JAODKE010000050.1:2688661-2704288 GCA_026779605.1 Mormyrus hasselquistii | reverse complement strand
AATTACCACATGAAATCCAAATAATCAGAAATGTAGATCTCCTGGGGAGTAGACCCCGTTATAGGAATGCGCTTTTCGTCACGATGAGGTCCCGCATCATAAGGTAGGGCCGCACCGTAGGGACCCCAGCTGCTCACACGGGAGAGGATGCGAGCCCCCGTTAAATCAGGAATCATCTCGAAAATCTCCGGGGACATAAAAGCGTTTTCATCAAATCATATTTGTGAAATACATGACTTCACAAAAATATCTTTCACAAAACGTAAATTCGCAATCGATGGTTTTGCTTGATGCTGCACTCTACCCCCATCGTAAATCATACAAATCCTTTGGTTATCATTGTGTTCCTTACTGGAATGGAAAGCTAGGCGGAGTTTCGGCATTGAAATGCATGTGTAATATCGTGCGCTCGGCAAACCCCGCCCTCGTCTGAGAGTAGTACCAGAGAAGGTCCCAGAAAGGCTGTGGCAGCACATTTAAAATATCACACCACTCGCTGGACACGCCTCCCTCCCCGGCCACGCTCAAATTGTCATATTTCCCCTTACTTCTCTATTACACTTAGCATCCTCGTCCACGGTACAGGGACGCATCACCCGTTTTCAGTGCCTTTGCATCATATAACAAGTTTATCTTCCCTACGGGGCTGTAATAGCTGCTGTTGACTTGAAAAGTGAATTCTACAGCAATGATGTTAACTGCAGGTCTCGGAAGAAATTACCTGGTATTTTTATTGATCATCCTGGTTTGCTGTGTCTTTCATACACGTGAGTTGATTCTTTATTTTTTTTTACTTCTAAAATAATTTATTTGCCAGTTAAGCATGGAAATGGAAGCATTTATTTCTCTAACTGAGTTAAGGAGATAAAATAACGGACCGGATAATATGTAGTGGCTTAGTGCTGGTCTTGGCATGAGCGGCTTTACTTTGTAACTTAAAAAGTTTTGTCTTACTGTGTCTGTCACACTATAATGTTTGTCATATGCAATATATTTTGAACAATAGTTTTTTTCTGGAATTAGGTATATGTTCTTATATAATTTAATTTTTATTTTTAATTTAAAACACGTCAATAACGTGCTTCACGTGTTGTTAGTATATTGTCGATGTAGTGGGTTGTTTTTTTACTTAAGATATGTTGCTTTTTATGTTACTTTCTGTACAAATCAACTGAGCAGACCAGAGCAAAACTATGCGCGGGTGGGACTTTAAATAAGTAGTCAATTGTATTTTCCCTCAGGCGTTAAACAGCAATTTATTTAAAGATGTATCAGTTATAATATAATTGTAAGAATGAATGTAGGTTGCATAAACATTCTTAAAATCACCGGTATGCATTTCAAGGCTGTACGGTTCTTCTTTTCTGAATGATTATGGGTTTTCCTGGGAGTAACGTGAGACGGGACAGCCAATCACAGAGAGAATCGTACGTGACGTAGGCGGAGCCTGTGGCTGGCTGTCAGCCTGCACGGGGCGCGCCCGGCTCCGGGTAAAGCGAGCAGACGGGAAACTACGCGCGAAGTTCTGTAAACAGGGATCTTCCCATATCTTACTGTGAGGCTTGGAAACGTATCGGAACAGGGGGATGATATTCATGATTTTGGTGGTTTGGTGATTGAGTTTTTTTTTTTATCATTAATGCGTGTAATCAGCGTTCTGCCTTTTAAATGGAAATGCTAAATATCGGGAGTGCGTGCAATTAACTGTGGTAAGGAAAGTAAACCTGCTATGAACTGAGCTTCTGCAATTCTGAAAAGCAGATGTGCTTTATTGGTCCAAGGGGAAATTAATTTGCATTCAGAAGCAAAGAGAGATAATGTCTGCATACAGACACAAGGCAAAGTGTGAAGACAGTATACATACTGCGATGATGTATCTGGTTGTATAGAAATACCTGTAATGAACTTTTGGTAGCGAGATGCATTCATATAGGGTTTAATGGGTGATATTTCCTGTCTTTAAGTGCTGTTCTGGCACGTGATTGGGTGGTCATGTGATCCCCAGTAGCGCTTCTTAGGGGACCAGCAGAATTATTCATGACCCAACAGCAGCCATTATTCGCTGGTAAAATATCACGAGCAGCTTTTTGCACAACACAAAAGACCAAAACCCTGTGTTATCTGACCAATCCAGGCTTTTGTTTAAATTGGACCAGCCCAGCCATCCGTCTTACTGCTGCTGAGTTACAGGTGCGCTCTATTACTCTTGACTCACCCTCATTATTGATATACCCTATGATGGAGCCATCTGAGAACTTCTCAGGGTAGCAGGGTGTTGTGCTGCAAGTCTATCATGTAGAGGGTGAACTGGAAGGGGGATCAGTTTCCAGAGGTGCTGCAGTGTTGCTCACCACCTTCTCAGGCCCAGTCCTGCATACTGACAGATAATCCATGATCCAGAAGGGTGCCGGGATACCTGTCGGAGGTGTGGAAGCAGCGGAGGGGACCGCCTCAGTCGGGATTGGGCTGAGCTGGCAAGTGAGAGTCATACCTGCTGGAGAACATGCAACAGAAGCTGCCTGTTACCCCCCTGGGTTGGTAGCTGGCTCATAGTTCACTGATGGAAAAGCGGTTAGAGACATTCCCAGATGGATTGCATCATGGGCCCAAAGGCATTTCCTCGATACAAGTGTAACTGACTTCTGAGCATCTAATGGCCGACGTAGGAGTTTGTCTCACAAGGAGGGCGTGAGGCAATGGCTCTGATTTCTCTGGTACGCTGTAAATAGCTTCTGCTGGGCAGTGAGTCAGACAAACATCGAAATGCTATTTCCCCGCCTCTCCTCGGCTTTTATATAGGATAACACTTACTAGGTCACTTTTTGGTGACTCACATTAAATACTTGGGATTAAACTTGTATTAAGCGAGGTGTGATTCTGGTGTGCTTGCAGTGTTCTGTTTGCCTTGGGGCTGTACACGACTGCGGCGTCTTTCTTAATGTGTTTCATCACACCCGGCCCATTACAAATGGCTGGTTACTTAATGAATGCAGAAAGGTCATTAGCCGTGTCTCTGCTGAATTGGCTATACTGTGGATTAATTAGTCTGGGACTATTCAACTACTGTCGGCATGGTTTTCTGATGAAGCAGTGTTGCAAATAGTTAGATGAAAATGAAATAGCTTCACTCCAACCTTTCTCACTTCTCCTGCCGGCCGGTTTCAGGACTTAAAGACGCATATGAATGGACGATGAGGTCATCTCAATGAGTGCAGTGTTTGCCAGGTTTTGTTCGCTGTGTACATCTGTAAGTGCTTTTGGGGCATTACCCTCCACAAATGCACCGTACCAAGGCTTAGAGATTCCGCATTTTTGTAAGTGTGCTTCCTAACCCTGATTTGTCCCCTGATCACAGGTAAAAACTTTTTTTTCTTTACTTATGATAATTTTGTCACTGGAAAAAATGTGGTATTTTTTGGAACTTTTTATTTGCGTGGGGTGGTGTGATGTGACCCGCGGGGATGTGAGTGGATGTGAGCTCCGGCTTTACTGAATGAGGATGTGACCTCCAACTGCCCACATAGGAGGAGCCGGTGCTTCAGTGCCTCGTTCATCAGTGACTAACTGCTCTGTTTCCTCTTCTTTATCTATATCCACACTGCATCTGAGAAAGTGCTGTTAGTTTATGGCTTTATGCATTCTTCCACCTGATGGGTGCATTTGGGCATGATTATGGCTGTAGTTCAGCTATTGTTTTAATCAGTATTCAGGGGTTAATCATATTTCAGGTGGTACGAACACACTATACAATGGAATTATTGACATTGATTAGTGACACTGATATTGTCATTAAGTCGATGTGCTGGTAAAAAACTAGTATCACGGTGAGGCGTGGCTAAGGCGTGTGTTTTGCCCTCTGTCCACAGGGGCGGCGACATGCGGGGAGAGACAGTTCCAGTGTGATAATGGGAAGTGCATCACGAAAAAGTGGGTCTGCGATGACATGGACGACTGCGGGGACGGCACGGACGAGCTGCCGGCCAACTGCTGTGAGTGAAAGCCCCTCCCCCCACAATGAAACACATGCAGTTCCTGTTCACTGTGAATGTTCACCTGCATAAGCAGCAGTGCTGAGCATTACTGCGTATCAGTGTATGCTTTATGGTAATTTTAGTTCCTGAAACGGTATGCCGTTGTGAGATTCTTCAGCGATAATATTCCACTGCATATGTTTCACATTTTAACGTCTGAACCTTGTAGCTGATGTTGTCCTTCCGCCTTTACCAATATCACAGTGGCCAAGACCTGCTCCCCCACTGAGTTCAGCTGTGGGGGGAGACTGAACCAGTGCATTCCCCGTACCTGGCGCTGCAACAGCATATCTGACTGCGAGAATGGTGCAGACGAAGAAAACTGCGGTGAGCCAGCTTCTTGTTCCTGTTTCTACTAATACCCTCCTCTGCATTTAAACCTCTACTGAGATTTTTTTTTTTTAACAAACTGACCCCCAACTGACCCCACCAATGGCCGCCTCTTTTTAGCTCCCATCAACTGCACGCAGGACGAGTTCCGCTGCGGCGATGGCCAGTGTGTGTCTCTGGCATTCATATGCGATGAGGACCATGATTGCGCCGACGGCAGTGACGAGATCCCCTGTCGCCCCGCCACGTGCAGCGGCAACTCATTCCAGTGCAACAACTCCGTGTGCGTGCCGCAGCTGTGGGCCTGCGACGGCGACGCTGACTGCGCCGACGGCTCCGACGAGTGGCCACAGAACTGTGCTGGGCACCAGCCAGGGAAGGAGGCTGCCTCCTGCCGGCCTGAGGACTTCCGCTGCGACAGCGGGGACTGCATCCACAGCATGTGGAAATGCGATGGCAGCGCCGACTGCCAGGATGGCTCTGACGAGGATGGCTGCGGTAAGTCCACGCCTGCTGTTCTCGCTGCAACGCCAGGAAGCTGAAAGAGCCAACTGGAAATCCCTTCCATCCCCTTTTATCCCTCAGGAAGTGCAGCCTGCAGATATTATTGTGCCTTTCAATTAGTGCCTGATTTTTATTGTGGTAAATATTTAATAAAGCAATCAAGACATGCACTTAAGAGTTGACCTTTCTCCGTATTCATTTGCATTACATTTGATATGCAGTTTATTGTTGTTTGATAGGCTAGCATGACCGTAAAAATCATATCTGTAAACAATATTCCCGTAAACAGCATATTGGCAAACAACATTTCTGTAGACATGTCGAGAAACAGCATATCTGTAAGCTACATGCCCGTCTTGCTGTCCCGCCCGCAGTCCAATCCACATGCCGCCCTGACGAGTTCCAGTGCGGCGACGGATCCTGTATCCATGGTAACCGCCAGTGCGATCGCCATTACGACTGCACCGACATGAGCGATGAACAGAGTTGTGTCAACGGTGAGTGCCACCCTCATGTCCTGCGCCCGCCATCCTCCTGGCCCGTCTCTGCCCACTGGCCCCCTAATGTGCTGCTGACGTCCCGCTGCAGTGACCAAGTGCGAGGGCCCCACTGACTTCCGGTGCCACAGCGGCGAGTGCATCAGCACGGACAAGCTATGTGACAACAAGCGTGATTGCAGGGATTTCTCTGATGAGCCCTTCAATCTGTGCAGTAAGTAAGGCAAGGCTGAGAAAGTGGGCCTCTCCACCTAAAAAAACCGATTGACCATCCCTGTAACTAGCTTACTCCCTCCCCTACAGACACCAATGAGTGCCTCACCAACAATGGAGGCTGCTCCCACACCTGTAAGGACCTGAAGATCGGTTTTGAGTGCCTCTGCCCATCTGGGTTCTTCCTGAAGGAGCAGAATCACTGTGAAGGTAAAGGAGTTGGGCGGTTTGGTGGAGTTTGGTTATCTGAGGAGTTGATCTGATAGTTCATTATAGAAGGCAGTAGAAATCAATTATTTATTTGACACTTTTACCCAAAGGAACTTAGAGCAGAGGGAAAGGCTACAATTTCTGTGTGCTTTCCGGGATTCAGACCCAGATCTTTGTCCCGTCAGAGCAGTTCTCTACTTGAGCCACAACAACTGGTCGGCTTAAATTTAATTTCTGACAGAAGTATCCCACCAGACTTTGGACCGCGAAGTGCTCTGTCCGCACACTTGTTTGCTGTAGTGGGGTTAGGCTCTGTTCGCCGGACTGTGTCCCAGAACGCCCCCAGGATGCCCCTCTCCCGTGACCCGTGACTCAGCAGTATATCTGGCAGCTCACTGTGGCCCCCTCTCCTTTGACACAACTTCTCTCGCTGTCCCACAGACATCGATGAGTGTGCCAACCCTGACACCTGCAGCCAGATCTGCGTCAACACGGCGGGTGGTTACAAGTGCGAGTGTGAGGACGGCTACCTGCTGGAGCTGAAAAGCAGGGCCTGCAAGGCTGTGGGTGAGCGTCAGCCCCCATGGACAGCAAAACACACCCATAACTGGCAACAAAACCACTCCCTGAAGTTTCCGTTGAGAATTTTCCATGAATTTGCTAACACACGCCCAAACTTTTACACAAATTCAGTGCACACAGAAAGTCTTTGGCACACTTGCGTAATTATCTGAAGTTGTTACAAATTTATAGGTTTCGTAACATAAGTCCATTGACAAGCAATGTTTAACATACCCCCACATTTCTTCTGCATGGACATTTTCTTTTTATTAAGTGTCATAATTTATTTCACTGACTCATTCAGTTCTGTTCTTACCATTTTGTTATTGCAGTTACCAACACTGGTTGTGAAAGTAATACTGAGCACATATGTTTGGTGTTTTATGTTACTGCAAAAGTGTTACTAATTAAAAAGCACCCAGTGATGCTTGTCAATGATCTTTTTACTCAGAGCAGCTCTTTCAGAGCTATAATTTAGGTTTCAGTTTATTACTACTTGAAATGAACGTTTTACTTAAAACAACTGATTGTTTCTAAGGTTATTATTATATTGGAAACAAATGAATAATGTAATTATTTTCGTTATAAAACCATTATGTTTTCAACATTTGTACTGATGTATGCAAGCATACCAAGACTTTCTGTATGTGGTGAGATTTTATACTATACAACTACTAGTACCAGTACTGTAACCTAGTCCTGGGTTGTATTTTGTATTCTTAGCGGTATGTGGGTATGTTTAGTCCAATCAGTAAGCGGTGTCTGCCCCCCCCCCCCCCCACGATCGCGCAGGTACTGTGGCATACCTGCTGTTCACCAACCGGCATGAGGTGAGGAAGATGACACTGGACCGCAGCGAGTACACTCGTGTCATCCCCAGCCTGAAGAACGTGGTGGCCCTGGACATGGACATCCCCACCAAGAAGGTCTATTGGTCAGATCTCTCCCAGAAGAAGATCTACAGGTGAGACCCTTTCCCCTGCCTCCTGGCCCATTCCCCCCGTTTCCATGACAACTGCAGTTTATAACGATTTTTACACGTAGTGCTCGTGGGCACGTCTTTTGATCTTCTGTTTGATGTTACCCATTTTGTATTTGATTCCTTCCATCGTTTTCATACATCAGACTATAATAATTCGTAATTTATTATAATGGCGCCGTAGGTTAAGGAAATGCCAAATTTTTTAGTGCTTGACTAAAGAAATCAGCTAATGATTAACTAGCAGCTGGAACTGCACAGAGGACTGCTTTCCAAGGAAAACTGGCGGTCATACCACCTGTCCCCTGTCCTCGTTCTAATCTCTGCGCTCCCGGTTTTCCAAAGCTCCCACATGGACAAGGCCGGCAACGCCTCCCACCACAACACCGTAATCCAGGACCAAATCATGGCCGCGGAGGGCCTCGCTGTTGACTGGGTTCACGGACACCTGTACTGGACCGACAGCATGTATGGCACCATCTCCGTGGCGACGTGCGACGGGGCTCGGCGTAAGACGCTGATCAAAGAGGGCCTCATGAAGCCTCGTGCCATTGTGGTCGACCCTCATAACAAGTAAGCATTGCTTTGACGTGGCAGCCAATAGGTGGATGGAATCCATTAAAGGTCCACGACTGTCATTTGCCCTTTAATTTGGATTTTAGTTTGTAACCCCGTTGGAGCCGTTGAGCTAAGAAAGGGAACACAAGGCCTCACTGATTCTGATTCAGTTGATTTTGACTCTGTGGTTTTGACTTGCTTTTTCCCTCAGTTTCATGTACTGGACTGACTGGGGAAACCCGGCTAAGATCGAGAAAGGAGGGTTGAATGGTGCCGACCGGTACGCTCTGGTGACAGACAATATCGTGTGGCCCAACGGCATCACTCTTGGTAAGAGCAGCACCATGTCAGGGTAGTCAACTAGATCCCCATCCCAAGCAGACGGTCAAACAGTTGCAGGTTTAGTGTCCTGGATTTGTTTGCCAGTTTGTCTTACTTTTCTATCGCCATCAGACATGCTAAACCACAGACTCTACTGGGTGGACTCCAAGCTGCACACGCTCTCTAGCATCGATGTCCAGGGTGGGGGCCGTCGGACCCTCATCATTGACGAACAGAAACTGGCCCACCCGCTTTCACTGACTGTTTTTGAGGTGGGTGTAACATAAGGGATCTGTACAGAGTACAAACCTGTGTCCTTACAGGGTCAGGCGGCGGATTTTTGACTTGAGGCGCATTATTCAGTCCAAACTGACCTAAAACTACTTAATGTTTGTACAGCTCGAGACATCTCTGAGTGCTTTGAGTATGAAACATTGGAGTTTGACTACATTATCTTTGGACACTTTAATGGTATGTTGTATGACATGGTTGTTATGTTCTGTAGGAGAAAGTGTTCTGGACTGACGTTGGCAACAATGCCATCCTGAGCGCCAATCGCCAGACAGGAAGTGACATCACCCTCCTGGCACAGAATTTGGCCTCCCCCGAAGACATTGTGCTGTTTCACAACCTAAAGCAGCCCACTGGTATGGAATCTTAGATGAGTCTCAGTGTACTGAAATCACACACCAGTACCTGGTGTACAAAGGAAATCATTTTTTAACAAAAGGAAAATAAGTCACCTATGTTACATCAGCTGTCAGGAGTATTAATTATTAATTAAGTAGAGAGAGGAGAATGGCTGATCTCATATTTTTATCCCTCAGGGAAGAACTGGTGTGAGGCAAGTAATATTTCCAATGGAGGCTGCGAGTTCCTCTGCCTTCCTGCTCCCCAGGTCAACAGGCACTCACCCAAGTACACCTGTGCCTGCCCTGATCATATGATGCTGGGCCCAGACATGAGGAAGTGCTTGTCAGGTAGGCAACAAAGCAGCCAGCCAGGTAGTGGCAGAAAACCTGCTAGCCTGTTTGAGTACCAGGCTCTGCAATTATGCTTGTGGGAATGTTACTTACACAAAAATGTTCTGAGGGCAGAACAAAAAAATGATTGGTTCATAGGCATAACCAATCAGATTGTAGAGGAGGTGGGTCCAAGCAACTAGAGGAGGCAGTACCAAGCAATCAGATGTAATAGTCAGAAATTGCTTGGACTCACCTCCTCATCTCATTGGTTATCTCGCTGAACCGTTTTTTTTGCTCTGCCCATCCAATATTCAAAACAGTGGTGTTTGTCCACTCACTGTTTTCCAGGATTTTGCTTTTAAAAATATGAATACATTTGTTGGGAGAATTTTGCTGTCATCTAGCCAATTGACTAAGGGGAAACAACTTTTCAGTTGCATAAGTAAATATATACAGTCACTATCGAAATGGACAGGTAGCCTCTACGTAGGTGCAATTTACAAGATCATACAGGATAATGCAAGGACGAATTTCAATCAGTCACTTAATAGATCCGTCCCTGTTGCCCCCAATAATGAAAACACAATGACACCCTTGGAATATAGTGCTTTGGATATAGGAGCAATATTACATAAAACCCTTATATAAGGTGCATCCTTAGAAGTATCTACAGGCAACTGGTATGAATTTCATAACTTTATCTTACTGGGAGATGAAAAAGGTCTGACTGAAGAACACACTTCTTAGTTGTATCGTTGTGGTTTGTCTTCTTTCTCAACAGGAATCTCAGGTCCTGGGACCAGAGCAGAACCAACCACAGGGTCCGTGCTTGTCGCCAGGCAGGACCATCCACAATCTACCCCAACTGCTTTGTATGTCGTGATACCTATAGGTCAGTACAGCGCATCTTCATGTCAGCGTAATTAAGCGTATTTATAGCGATGACTCATATGTGATTCAAGGAAGTTTTGCTTGTCCTTGACATGGCCCCTCCCACATTTGCAGCCATCCTGTGTCTATTGTCCTTTGGCGCTTTACTGGTGTGGAGGAACTGGAGGATGAGAAATACCAACAGCATCCACTTTGAAAACCCAGTCTATCAGAAGACCACAGAAGATGAGGTGCACATATGCAGGAATCACAGTCCGGACGGCTACACTTACCCCTCGGTGAGCGCAGCATCTTCCACTCCTCGTGCTTTTCAGTGTCACAGTCGTCCACACGTTGTTGGTAGGACCAGGCAGGGTGCGTTCGACGCAATCGGTGCCTGACGTTGAAACGTTTTTACTTTCTTAACGATTTTTCTTCCACTCTTTTGAATTCCTGCAGCGACAGATGTTAAGCCCCGACGACGAGATGGCGTGACCTGCAACTCAGCGTTTGCAGGGCTTAGCGAGACCGACAGAAAGGGACACGACGAAAATGGGTGAAGGCCTTTTTTGATATGCTGCTCACTGACTATTGAGATTTAAGAAGAAGAGACTGAAACCACTGTGCCGTCCTTTGAGCTAAACCAAGAAAATAACAAAAAGAAGCACAAATTCTGAAGGAAGACTGAAGTGGATGAAGAGATTATTATGAATGGTACCAGACCTACGTAAGCCTTTCACTGTACAGTAACCCTGCATGTATGGCTGTGCAGGTCATAGGCATGTAGGCCCTGTTGGCAATCATGACCAAAACCTCACACATGTAAATAAATGAGGGAGGACTGATAGAAAGTACTGTGAAAGGATCTTCTCGGAAAAACAAAGCAAAAGCCACTTTTTAGGGAGAAAGTTTGTCTTTCAATGTCTTTTGTGTGTGTGAATATGGCCTTAATGCCTACAGTCACTGAAAGTTACTTCTAAAGGAGTATGTTTGTAGTTTAATTGTATTGACTTTTGAGGTTTTGTAAATAATTTAGCTTTATATTGATTGTATTTGCACTACATTTAGTTGAGGTGAAGTATCTTCTTTGACCAGGTGAAATGGTATATTATTTAATTTTAACTGTTCTTTTTCCTTATCGTGTGTGGTTATACACTATAATATTTGAACCAAATGGAAATTTTGCAGTGAAGGAGCAAGTAGTTGAATGTCTTATGTGACACGGAGCAGGGATTTTGTAACCATCTGACCTCTTATGCTGAATCTGAACGGTGCATTGGGGACCGGGACCCGTCAGAGCCTGGGAGTAGCCCCCTGTGGCTGCCTTCAAGGGCCTTCTGAACCATGTCATGCACTGAGAGTGAAACAGCCATCAGCACCGTGTGTTTCCTAGTGCCTTAACTGACACAAACTCAGGTTCAGAGTAGGCTGGTGATTGCCAGTCCAGGCCTGGGGGACCCCCAGACCGTCTGCATTTTTGAGGGGGATCCCTTAAACATGGAATGTCTGGCAAGGAGCTGGAAGGGAGCAAAAATGTGCACTGTCTAGCAGAGAGCTGGAAGGGAGCGATAACGTGGACTGTCTAGAGGTCCCTGAGATCTGGGTTGGGAAACACTGGAGTAGGCTGATGCTTAGGCTATGAACGGACACATGAATGAGAAGCCTTTAAGCTGAAAGTGTTAAAAAACTTATCTAAACAAGTTGCTCTCCTGTGAATGATGACTTGCGGTTTAATGTTATTTAGAGGTGCTTTATCCTTACACTTTACACATCTGCGATGATTACGATGGCATAACAGCGATTTTTCAGACGTGCTCCAGGTTGAGCCCTGGTTCTCTGAACGCACAGAGTACTGCAAATCGAGAAACCGTGAAACACGTATGTAAGCCTTACACCTCTTCCCACAACCAGTCAGACCCCATTGGCGGCTCAGTCAGAATAGCTCCCTCAGGGTAAGTGTGTCAGAGTTGCCTTGTTTTTGTTATAGTCTGTAGTTTAGACAGCATCCCTTCGAAAGAGAACGATTTCAGCGTAGTGATGGACAAAATGACGTTTCATGAACCATTTGCTGAATTTTTTGATCCCATTAGATGGTGCTTTGGGTTTGCTTTGGCGCATGCTTCATGCCATTTTTTGAACACAGAGCACCATCTAGTGGGGTCAAAAAGTACAGCAAATGGTTCATGAAGCATAATTTTGTCCATCCCTGCTTTAGTGGTATACCGAATAGATAGATATGGTTTCGGTGCTATAGTGGCCTGCTATTGGCAAGGACGGTCACCAGATCCTGTGAGGTATGACTAAGCACAGAGTCTCCATTCCCTCCTTTTTGTATCTAATGACCTTATTTATCGCTGGGCAGTGGGTTGAACCTCAAAGCCATGTTAAAGCAATGCAAAGACCAGCTGCTTCCCAGTGACATACATACGTGTAAATATGTTTATATGTAAATACAATACATTGCAGATCTCTGTTACCCTGGTTAGTAGGTGTGTTTCTGAATTTTAAATGCTGTACATAACCAAATGGGTTTTTGTATTTATTGCAAGAGTCATACCCTTTGTTAAGTTTGATTTAATGTTGTTTGGGTCTTTCTTGCATGAGAAATCACCCTTAAAACTTTCATGTATTGATGTGATTGACATACCACACACACACACACACATACAGTTATTCCATCCTGGGTTAAAATCTGTTAAAATGTTATTTTAAACGGGTGTCAACATAAAGGTTTGTGATTTTTTTTATCACAGTTTACGGGATCTGTAAGGTTCGGTATCACATGTATGTAAATTCAAAGATCTCTGGAAATAAAGAGAAATTTTAAGGTGGAAGCAAACGTCTTTCTCATTAACAGCTACTAGCAGTACATTGTAGCTTTGCTCCCAGCTACTAGCAGTACATTGTAGCTTTGCTCCCAGCTACTAGCAGTACATTGTAGCTTTGCTCCAACGTGCTTTGTGTCCTCCTGTGTCGTACTACTACAGAAGTAATCCAATGCAAGACATAAATGTCATATACACACCAACTTTTCAATACAATAAACCTCAAAAGGAACGTGTTCAGTTAATAGACATAATGCATTATGATTGTTTTTTAATATTAGCTTGAACCAGATATATAACTCAGATAGTCTTATTGAATGAAAAGTAGCAGTGGAAAGTATTTTGACAGCCATATTGTATCTGAGTCTGCCTGCACTGATAGATCAGAAGAGGAGCTTCGAGGGTTTTAGCTCTGCCTGATTCCCACAGTCATTGTTTGCACAGAGAGGTAGAGTTTACTGATTGATCCAAATGTGTCATCAGTAGGCTTTCAATGAGGATCATTGACATTATTCTGGGGCAGGTGACATCTATATATGCTAGATTAATGGTTTACTATTTCCCGGAATGCACATAATGTTGTCTCTCAAATTACACATTCTCAAGTTACATATTCTGAACATTTGTATAAGCCAAGATCTACTGTACCAGTATACTTTTATACGTATTTTTAATTTGAACGTTTATAACTATCAGTTCATTTTCAGTCATTAATAGGCCTCAGGGAACTTCAGGTGATGGACTCACAATGGTGGCATGATATATGTGTTTCTCAACAGTACTTTGTGAGAAATAGCCAGTATGATAGCTTTATAATCGAGCATGTGGACTGAAGCACTCCTGATGGACTTAGACCGTGCCGGTCAGCCATCCATGTGACTCTGTGGTCACCTGACGCCCACCTCCTCCTGGCCAAAGCCCCAGATTTAACTCAATAAGGGGAGGACACAGATACTCATGAGTCTTTTCATACACCCACAATCCACCCCCCAGGCATTATTTCTCATACCACTTAATCAACGAATATCAAAACAAAACTGACTTAAAAATGGTTGTGTGAGTCTAGGTTGGCAACACAGGCCCCTAGTTTGGTGTTTCTATATACGGCTAGAATCAGGACATCTTTCCCACATTGTGCTCTGTAGATCAAGATCCAGACATCCATCCTGTTCTCCTCAGCCAGTTTTATTTGTTTCCAGTCACCCCCTTGCAACCATACTGCTGAAATGAAAAGGAAAGTCAATCATTCACTCATTTTCATTTCAGCATCATTAATATATCTAGTAGATGCTTTGTATGTTTGAGCCTGTAAGACTTTCCTCTGCACTGGTCTCACCAACAATGAAGAATGAAGTTCTGAAATGTAGGAGAATGTTGATGACTGGATTTACAAGGCAAATGTAGGCAGAACTCAGGAAGTGCTGTGAGCAGAGCTGTTACGGGTGTAAAACTGAAAATGAGCCGTCCAACAAGCCACTAAAATTATCATGGAAGTCCCTGCCGATTCCTCTGAAGGTGATTCACATGCCAGCTGGTAACACGTCAGAAAAACACCCCACATTTCCTGCATTTGGCTTGAGCCCCTGAAGTTAATCATTTGGAAAAAGGCCCTTTCAAATATTAACTGGATCACCACTGGTTCTGTGCAGCAGAACAGCAGTTCATTGCATGCATTGAAAATATATATATTTCTGGTTTCACCCTGAAATTCTGCCTTAAGAAATATAATTTACATATAATCCCACTATGGTGAATTACACATAGATGGACAAGCAAAACCTTTAATGGACAAATGTTATCAAATGGTTTTAATTCACTATGTTTGCTATAAATCTAGTACAGTTTTATTGTGTGAAGTCCTACCATTTCAGTACTCAGTTACTATTCAGTTGCAAAGGCAGCATATTTCTACATACTACACTATAAGAGGTTGCAATTATTTTGCTGACTGAATTTGTATGAGGTTACTGAAGCCACTACAGGGGAGCTTATGAAATCTAGACAAGCCAAAGAAATTTCTTGTAGGATCTCTATTCGCTGCATCAGACATTTTAAGTATATATAGTATCGTTAAATCTGCTTATAGATAAGTTTTCAAATTAAAGAACAATCAGGAACTTATGATAACCTACGTCAACGTAAATCATTTCTGTTGAGTTAATCCTGCTGTTGGGAGGCATATTTCTTATAAAAAGTTTAAAATTTTGTGTAAAAAGGGTTCGTATAAAAAGCTAAATCTTCAACCTACACCTTTTTTTTGCCAATATGTATGTATGTTTATGTATGTGACAGAAATAAAGAATTTTGTTAGATTCAAATTCAAAGCTAGGCCAATGCATGGTAGGTCACTTTACCAAAAAGACATTTTGCTGATAAGACACTGTAGAAAAACAAAAATACTATACATATGAGCGCATACCCAATCTGTCTGGTCTAATTCTGACACTTCCCATTGGCTGGTGTCATGAGAAGAGGGTGGAGTCTAACTATCACACCACTATGTATCTTATGGGATTGCAGAGAGGACAGGAAAGCTGATAAATTGTTACACAGTCAAAAAGAAATTACAGTACTTTCATCTTAATATGGCTAAATCCATCGGCTCAATACAGAAAAACAACATTTCTCAATTTTGCAAATGGATTAAACTTAAATTAATTAAAAATTCTTGTTAGATATGCCCGTAAATATATGATGTAGAAAGACTCCAATAAGAAACAGGTTCCACCTTGATCAACAGACCAATGACAAACGTGGGTGGTG
>JAODKE010000050.1:2669953-2680720 GCA_026779605.1 Mormyrus hasselquistii | reverse complement strand
ACCCTCGTGAGTCTGCTGGCCTTTGGCTCTCCGATACGATCTAGCAGATGCACCATGAGGCGGAAGCTCAACAACCTCATGAAGCTCAACAACCTTCCATCAGATTCAAAGAGCTAATTAGGTGTAGTTTCCATAGCAAACAGAAATGACCTTGAGAACAGCAGATCGCAAAATGCCATCTGTAAATATCTGGTGATCAGAATTATTTAAGACAATTGGAGATGCTGGAATGGGAGGTACGACTTTGAAAGCCACTGTGAGCAGAATTACTTGGGCTACGGATCTCTGCTTTAATAACTGCCTGCTTTAATAACATCAGCGCTCCATTTCTCCATCAGAAACAGATACTCTGTCGTGAAGGTCATATCCATTGCTAGTGGGTTACATACGGCTCGTGGGAGTCGTATGTAGCAGACGTTCCCACACAAACACAAAAATGTTCTGAGGGCAGAAAGAAACATGATTGGTTCAGAGAGATAACCAATCAGATTATAGAGGAGGTGGGTCCAAGCAACTAGAGGAGGCAGGACTAAGACATTTGATTGGCTGAATCAATCTCTGAACCAAACATTTCTTGTTCTGCCCTCAGAACATTTTTCTATAAGTAAAACTCTCATAAGCTTGCGTACATGTGGCCAGTTTATCAAGTAGTGGTTAGGGGTTGGATATACTATTTCATACTTAAATGTATGATGACTAGCATCATGCAGTCGCCCCTGTTTGCACATCATCACACTTGAGCTTTGGGTTTCAGAGGAGAAGACTTTTGAGCAGTACTTAGACGAGTATTACCAACTGGACTATGAAGACATCATCGATGACCTGCCCTGCAGGTTTCGCTACCGGCAGGTCGTGCCAAACGACTTTGGCCTGACCACAGAGGAGGTGAGACAGATTCTTTTGGACCTTGCAGGGAGTGAAGGCAGATCACTGTGCAGTGCTGTAGCACTGATGAGCGGAAGTATAGTCTGACCTGGTATTGCCCACTTATAGGCTTTGACCAGGACCTGAAGACTGTAATCTTCTCTCTGAGCCAACACTCTGCACATGAATTAGGTCATCGACAGCTGATTACATTCACATTGTGTGTTGACTTGGTATTTACAGACTGCAAGCTTCTAATCATTTTACTACTCATAAATGTAATGACTTGCAACTGCACCAGGATAGATCTAGGAGAAGATGGTAGATTTTCAGGATGACAGGTTTTCAGGGAGACAGTACATCTTCAGGCTACAAATCAAAACCCTTCATTTCATTGTCTTATGCCCTTTAATTAAAATGCCCCGCCCTCCTCCTACTCTGCAGGTACTGGGTTCCGATGACAAGGAGCTGAATCGCTGGTGTTCGCTGAAGAAGACGTGCATGTTCAGGTGGTGGCAGTTCTGCGGTTCAGCCTCAGCTGGAGGGCTACGGGTGCAGCAGAAAGGCACTGACACTGTTTCCCTTTCTCTGCCTCAGGTCCGAAAGGGAGGAGCTCTGCGATGTGAAAAACTACAAGATCAAGGCCCAGAATGACAAGAAGAAGAAGGATATCTTGAGCTCCCTTTTCAAGGAGTATGTATAAAGCAGAGTGTTTATTACCGTACTGACTCTGTTGCGTTTAATGTTGCGTTGACCTGATATCTGCAAACTTTTTAACAGTGAGAATGATGCTGAGGGACAACCGAAGGGAAAAGCCAAGGTGGGGAAGAAGAGGAGAGATCGGCTGAGGAAGGGGGACGGCACAAGGGAAGAGGAAGATATCAGCAAGGAGGACACCCCGCCAGTTCAGGAGCCAGTGGCAAGCCAAGCTGAAGGAGATGTTCTTAAAACATTGATAGATACCGGAGGTGAAGACAGCGAAGGGGACGAGTTCCTGGTACCTAAGAAGAAGACGAAAATGGAGGAGAGTACTGCGGGTACCAGTGAGATTAAACCAGGGCACTCTGCTGAGAAGCCACAGTGGCTCAAGAAGAAGCACAGGCACCCGGGTGGACGCCTCTGGTTGGGGTCCTTCAGGGTGAAGATGGGTGGCAAGGAGTTCAGTGGGCAGAGACTTAAGGCCTATGGGCTAAACCCTAAAAGGCTGAGATACAAGCAGCTCAGCAGACAAAAACGAAAAGCTGAGGGCAAGAAGATGGAAAAACATAAGGAATGAATGTCTGGATTGCTGTTTTTTTTTTCCCCGCCCTCTGTTCCCTGGATGTAGTCCTACTGGGTCAAACTGACTTGACTATGCTGATCGAGCCGTCAGTCTGTTTCCTAATTAAAGTTCTTTTTCATTATATGAAGAACATAAGAACGTCTCCCCTGATGCCCTAACCTCAGTACACAATTCAGCTATATTAAAGCAGAAGTGCTCCACATTTAGTGTTTTTTTTTTTTTTTTTTTTTTTAAATGTGTTCTGTCAATGATAAAATGAAGTTTTTCACCCTCAAGGTTCACAGGCTTATTCTTGTCTTGTAGCCTTGCTGCCTCTAAATGGGTGACTTTAAAGGACACGTCGAACAATAAGCATTTTGTTAATTTTTGTTACATTTTTGTAGTTGGCATGTTGTCTTTATTAAATTCTATGGTAATCCAAGGAAATATATTTGATGTCCCCATATAATGATTCTGTATTAGTATTTAATTACTGGAAATGTACTGCATTAAGTAAAAAAAAAAATCTTTTCTGATTTTTGTCATTAGATTTGACCTGTTGCATTTAATTTACATTCAAAGCAGATCTACAAAGCGGGTTACATTGTACCCCTTGGCATTGCAGATTACCTCACTGCTCTGTCACTTACTGTAATGGCACAACAGAAAGCACTGTGTTGGGATTGCTGCCGTAAGCTGCCCCAGACCCGGCTGTTGTATCCACTCTGGCGGTTAGGATGTCGTGGCTATGATCAGAAAGTTACAGGTTCTAATCCCGCCATTCTGTTTTCTCATTTGTATATCTCGATTGTACACAGATAGTTGTGGTTTGAGGAAACACCTGCATGCACACATGCACAAAGCTACAGCGGCCAAGGTAAATAAGCACACAAAACGCCAATGTGAATTTATGGAAACACATTAGACGGTTGGTATTTTTTTCTCCACTTGATTTGGATTAAGGATATCAACATTTTTTGGAAAATGGGTGAATCTTAAAGTGTTGCTCTTGTGTTTTTTTCCACGTATTACCGCAGGGAATAGTTAAAATAAAACTGGGTGTTTGTTAAATTCATGGTTCGTCCCACACCCTGAACATGTCACGTAGTCTTCATTCACGTTTGAATGTTAGCAGCAGCAGCTACCTGTCATAACGATCCATAAATCCCAACAATCAGCTGTGCATTAGCGCCCCCTACGGTAATTTGATAGCAAAGCACGAGGCCGCGTAAAAAAAGAAAAACGTTTTAGGTAGCCAGAACAAGTGCCTGGACAAAAATTTTTATACGCGACAATGGAGATTTATTGATATAAAAGAATATAATATCATGTATATGTATAAAATGTGTATGCGGGATAAAAAAATACACGTTATTGTTATTAATATAGGTTACAATGATGACGTTTTGAAGTACTTATTTTAAGGACCCCGTGGTCCTTCGAAGGCGGGTAAACAAAACGAATTTGAATTTCACTACCAGGTAGAGTCGGTTGTGTTATAATAAAATGTTCCATTTGTTATGTGTTACAGCTGTTTAAGTCGCTGAGCTTCAAATTGTATCTGAATAAGAACAGGTAGCCGCCTGTTTTCTGGGAGCGGACGCTGTCATGGTGTCGCTGGATAAGGGACTGCAGCACTTAGAGGAGACCGGGGAGGATCTGGTGAGCATCGTCAAGAGCAGCAATGCCGAGAGCATCGCGCGGGCCGTGGTCGAGAAGCGCCAGCAACTCTTCGACCTCCTCATCACCACCAGGAAAACCACCTCCCAGCTTTTAAATGGTAATCATTTCGTTAAATTGTATTATAAAGGGGCTTACAAGTATTTTCCTTTTGTTTAGGACTCATGTATTTTAATGATCGGTGATTATCAAATCCCTGCTTGGATTTCTCCAGCTGATCTTGAGGCAGCATTCAGAGCTGTTCTCCATGCTTTCTCTTAGATATGATGCGGACTGAGGAGCTGGTCGGGCAGAAGCTCCTGGACACGGAGGCTCGGAAGAGCGAGGCGGCGCGCGAGCTGGAGAGCCTGCAGCAGGAGCTGGAGCGTTGTCGGGCCCGCAAGCACACTATGGAGGCCGAGCTGCAGTATCCTCTATGAAGGGTAGCCAGACTGGGTTAGATCAGCATCTGTGGCATGGCAGTCAGAGGCATTAAGGGTTTCAGCTGGAGGCCGTAACAGTGCTAATGTAACGCTAACATGGTGCTTATTACTGGTAAGAAGACCATGTAAGGTTAATACTGAACTGAGAGAAAATGAAGAAAAAAATACAATTGGTAACAGAACTAATAGGTTTACTGTGCAAAAGTCTTAGGCAGTCAGAGAAAATGTTTAAATGATCTTCATGTTGGTGAACTTATATCTGTGTGTCAGCTTAGCCATTTCCTAACTTCTACTAGTCACCCCAGTATTTGCAGCAATACGCCCATGTACACCAGTTCAATGGACCCATGTATTTTTTTGTCTTGACCCCACCTTATTTGGCTAATTAATACCTGTGAGTTATTATTACAGTGAGTTATTAAATGAATTAAGTTAATTGAGCTGGTGGTGAAATTTAAATGCATGGAATGGCTGAGGTGCCCTGAGGGGAGGTTTGGGAACTGAAGCAGTGAAGCATCTAGCCGTCCAGCAAGATATCAGTAACTTTTTGGAGAACAGAAGAAATTCTTGTCTTTTATTATGGTAATGTTCTAATGTTGGTGTTGGTTTTCTTTTCCTGAACAAATAAATGCTTCCCAGATAAGTCACTTTAAACATTTTCTTTGACTGCCTAAGACTTTTGCACAGTGCTATGTATTCCTGTCACTTCATTGCTGGGTTTAGTCCGATTCATGCACCGACTCCCTTGACAGCACCATCAGATTTCTGCAGGGGGAGCTGAAGAGCTTACAGGACTCAGAGGTGGAGATCGAGGCCCTGCAGCAGGAGGTGGATGAGGACACCACAGAGGTCATACCGTCAGCCATGTACGAAGATGCTGTGATTATGCTACTCCTGCCTTCTAGAGCCTTTTGTGTGTATGTGTGTATACACATACACACTAATATGGGGGGGGGGGAAGAGTTGTATTTACCTCACTGTGGGGACCAAACTCTTGTTATTCATCTTATGGGGGCTTCTCAGGTCCCCACAATATAAACCTCAATTTTAATCCGAATACCATCAGAAAACTAAAAAATGCCAAAAGGCAAAGTGGAATGGTGGCTCAGAGGCTATGGATCTGTGCCAGCAACTGGAAGGTTGCTGGTTCAAATCCCGTGAATGCTTGGAGTGATTCTACTCCATTTAGCCCATGAGCAAGGTCCTTAACCTGCATTTATTTCATCCTTGGTATGACATCTTTATCCAGCTCTATAAAGAGGTCCTCCAACTAACTTGGGGGTTGGTGGCAGGATTGGCGCTCCAGCCACCGGAAAAGAATCGCACTGGTCCATTTGGACTCGTGTAGTGCTGAGATCACTGGCCACATGGCTGCACTCAGGTTCTTATCCCTGCGGTGGTTTGTCATGTGGTTGGTGCGGCAACACACTGTAATCAGTGCATGCTCCTTACCAAAAGGCTAGTATCTGCTTCTTAAGGTTAATGTTGGGACTGGGTAGGGGGCAGAGTTGTCATTGTTAGAATTAGGGTTATGCCCATTGAAATGGAGAATCCCCACAGTGATGGGGAATATACAAGGGTTTGACAATGAAACTGACACCCAGTTTTAGAGCACAGGTTCTTAGTATGATGTAAGGCCCCCTTTTGTAGCCAGTATCAGTTCATCTTTGGAGTGACAGACACAAGTGCTACACAGTGGCCAGAGGGATTTTGAGCCGTTCCTCTTGCAGAACAGTGGCCAGGTCACTATGCGATGCTGGTGGAGGAAAATGTTTCCTGACTTGCTCCTCTAAAACACTCCGAAGTAGCTCAATAATATTCAGATCTGGTGACCCTGCAGGCTGTAGGAGATGTTCAGCTTCATTTTCACGTTCATCAAACCACATTCACCAGTCTTGCTGTGTGCAGTGGTACATTATCCTGATACATGGCACCACCTTCAGGGTACAATGTTTGAAACATTAGGTGAACATGGTCCTCCAGAATAGTCTGGTAGTCCTTGGCTGTGACGCACCCATCTGGAACAAGGGGTCGGCCCAAGGAATGCCATGATGTTACTGCTCAAACCATCACTGATCCACCCCCATGTTGCACTCTGGGTACGCAATCTAGGTGGTAAGCCACTTTGGGGCGTCTCCACACAATAACTCTCCTGGATGTGGGAAAGACAGTGAAGGTGGACTCAGCAGAGAACAATTTCACGTTGTCCACAGCACAAAATTTGTGCCGCTGGCTCCATTGAAACCGACCTTATTCAGGTGGTGCCTTTCTACTAAATTTTGACTATGAGAGTGAGGGACGCTGAATGAGACCGAGCATGGGAGACAATTACCCACAATTCCGCTGCGAGAGATGGCAAGGACCATTGGCTCAGTTGTGATCACGTGACACTCGGCAGACAAATATGTATACGTAAATACATATATGTAATACTCGTATTGCAAAACCTTGCTTGTTTATCAAGTTAAAATTTATTGCAATTTTTTGCTCGCCTTGCAAAACACTAGCAATCCTAGGTTTGACTGTAATGGACGGCAAGGTCTCTTGGACGATCTTGTTTCTCTAAAGACTCGGACTGTTTCTCTTATACACTCTGCTCCTTGGTAACCCCACTGAGTTATGACAGCTTAAAGCTATGGGCTATAGACTGGAATGTCTACGCAAAGGCTGGTCTTGCTGTGAATGAGAAATGTATAATGATCATTTATGAGGATGCCCTACCTACAGCCCAGTCAGTCTATTTTGCAGGTCAGATCGGGTTGAGTAAGGGGGATACAGTCCAGTTCTCTACTGTTTATGTTCTTGGGCTACTTGATGCTTTACCATTTCATTTGTATTTCACCGTACAATGTAACATTTTTAGTGATTTCTTTAATGCTCAATAATATCTATTAGAAATTGATCTCTGGTGTAAGTAATATTCATTGTTCTTGTAAGCTACTTATTTTCTTTTTAGCTTTCTTCTGTTTCTGATCTTATTCAGCTTGAGCATATGCCAGACACCTGGTAAAAGCGTCTGTACCCTCCTTCCTCCTCAATAGCTGACATTGTGCACCGATCATTCACCTCTGCTTTTGTTCCTTCATTTTTGAAAACAGCTGCTATAACTCCTAAGAGTTTTGTAGAAACACACAAGTCGAGGTGCACGTTTAATTCTGCAGTTGGGCAGCTGTGGTTTAATGTTTTTTGGACACAATCCGGGTTTGTTTCCAGTCATCCCTGTCAGACAGCTTCCTCTTGCATCCACAGTTACTCCTGTTGCCTGTGGTCCATCCTTCAGGGTAGCATACTGACATTACCCTCGATACCATGGCTCTCAAAACACCACAAAGACTTACTGTCATGGTCACAATATGCACTGGCGAAACACTCACCACCAATTTGTCCTCTTTTGAACTTTGTGCTGTTGCTCTGGTAATTCAACCTTCACACTCTGTTCTAACTGATGGAATGCGCAGTCAGTGAAGACTGACCACCAGGCCATGCTTATATAGGCATGAAACCCCAATCACTACTGGCCAGGTGTTAATTTCATTTCGGGGGGAGGTCAGACACTTGTCCACCTGCTTGCTTGTCTTCCATAACTGATTGTGCCATCACATGTCTGTGTGGAATCACTGTTGACCCCGAATACCGTACTAAACACATCTAAGGATATTTATCAGTAAACAGTGATTTGTAAAGTAAGAAAATCGATGTATCCAAACAATGTGTCCTGCCGCGATCGTCCGCTCCTTCCATATGCCACACCCCCTCGTTAACCTCGTGTGGAATCCTCGTGTGATCAGCAGTTTCTGGTTGTTCTCATTAGTCCTCTGTATTTAGTCTGCGTTTCAGTTTGTTTCCCCAGTTCGGTCATTGTATCGTCCGTCTGCGGTTTGCCTGCCTTGCCTGTTTTAAACGCCATATTCCCCGATACCCTGACGTCTGCAGCTTTGTCTCCGTTCCGTCCCGCTCGGCACGACCGTATTATTATAGTTAAATGTATTACTGGTTTATTGTTGATATTAAAATAATTTATAAGATCTTTTTTTAAAATGTATTTCATTATAATAATTACTGTTACTGTCTATCATTGTCTAAATGTATTTTTGCTGTCCTAAGCTTTACCCTATGTTTCCGCTGAGAGACGTGCCGCGTGACGTTCCCCGCGCATCTTAAGTCGGCGTTCACGGTTTGACTTCTGAGATTCAGGGGTGAGTTTCCCGAAACCATCGTTGCTAACTACGTTAGCAACTTCCGTCGTTCGAGCTATGTAAGTACGACGCAGGTGTTTCTCGAAACCATAGTTCGAACGAACGTTCGCAAACACTGTCGTTAAGTTGCGTAGTTCCAGGTAAATACATCAGCGATGGTGGGAAATGCAGTCTAATAAGGGTATAGTCACCGTGTAAGTAAGAAATTTCTTAATCTGTAATGCCTAATAAGGAATAAATTAGCTCTACGATCACATGTAATCTGAAGTTGTCCGAAAATGTAGTTTGAAACGTAATTGTTGTGTGGGTCTCTGGTCATAAGTACGGTAGCTGTCTAGTGAGCAATAGGGACAAATCTCAGACTGCAAAGTATTGATTAGTACAGGGGTGACTAATTTTGTTCAGAAAGGGCCGTGTAGGCATGCAGCTTTTCGCTGCACTTTCGTGCTTAGAGTAGAACGTAGAGGACCGATCGACTTAAGAGTTTGCACAACTGGGTTTGAGCAACTGATCGAACGGTTATCCCGAAAAAACCTGCAAACACACCGGCCCTTTCTGGATAACATTACCCATCCCTGTAGTGGCATATGCAGTCAGTGTGCATTGCTTGGTGAAGGATGTTGTGTACCCTATGGTCATTGTGCTATATGGTACACTTCGCCATACATAGTAAAACACAGAGAGAGAAACATTAATAAAATAAAAAGAAAATAAAACCCAAAAATAATAAATCATTATCCCTTGTATGTGTACGTATGGGTATTTGTAGACCATTGCAGACCATTGGGTGTTGTGCAGTTTCTTCATTACACACAACTTCAGAGGGACAACAGTCGCCTTAGTAAAGCATAGATTAGAAATTAGATTAGATGGTACTTTATTAATCCCTCGGGAAGGCTCCTCTGGGATATTTAGTTCCAACAGCAGTATACCGACACAGAGCAGTTACAAGAATTAAAATGGAGGGTGGGGGCCTTTGATGAAGTACTCATTCACTGACAGCACTCATTTCCAAAATGGAAGAGTAGAATGACACTACAGCGGTGGCAAAAGACTTCTGCGATGTTTGGATATTACACGCACCTGTCTATTCCAGTCAGCTACTAACATTCTGTAAGCGACAACGTCGGACCAGGACTTTGTAAGTGTTCATAGTGTGATTGAAACGCAATGAACTGCAATCAACGTAATTACAAATGGAGCGTCTTTCACAAAATGTATATATACATACATGTTTGTGTGATTATTTTATATTTTACACTGTTCATGAGTTTTTGTACGCGACCGGCTGTGAAAGTTTGTTGGTTGTTGTGCACGACTTACCGTGAGTGACCAATCAGTGCTGGAACCACTGTAGTTTCAACTACGGAAGTCCTAACTAACGTGGTTCGAAGTACTGTGGTACGACGGTTTCGAGAAACAGTCGTCATTCTGATGTTGGTTAGTTTGAACTACCATTGTACGATGCATCGTTAATGCTAACTTCCGTCGTTGTTCGAGAAACGCACCCCAGATCGAGTTCTAGGTAAAAAAAATTTCGAACTGGGGTGCGTTTTCTAAACAATGAGAGAAGTTAGCATTAACGATACATCGTACTATGGTAGTTCAAACTAACCAACATCCAAAGTACGACTTTCCCAAAACTGTCGTACCACAGTAGTTCGGACCACGATAGTTAGTTGGGACTCCCGCAGTTCGAACTTCGATGGTTCCAGCACTGTTTGGTCAGATTCACGGCGAGTCGTGCGCAACAACTAACAAACTACTTTCACAGTGGGTTGCGTACAAAAACTAGCGAACTGTGTAATATCATATAAATATATAATAATCACACACACACATATATCCAAACATTACAGAAGTCGTATCCCGAGTACAAAGGCATGGATTCGTATCTGACCGCTGTAGTGTCATTCTACTCATCCATTATGGCAATGACAGCTGTCAGTGAATAAGGAGTACGTACTTAATCAAAGGGCTGTACTCTTTACTAAGGCGACTGTTGTCCCTATTAAATTATGTGTGTAATGAATAAACTGCACAACACCCAATAATCTGCTTAGGGCTACAAATACATGTACACGTATAAGGGATAATGATTTATTATTATTATTTTTGGGTTTTAGTATTTCTTTGTGTGTTATTGACCCTTGTGCGTTCTTTGAGGTACTTTTGTTTATTATTATTATTATTTCTCTTTTTCCCTATATATGGTGATATTGTGTGCAGGTTTGGTCGCCATATCTTAAAAAGGACATTGCGGCCTCAGAAAAGGTGCAGCGTAGGGCCACAAGAATGATTCCTGGTCTTAGAGGAATGTCATACGAGGAAAGGTTAGTTGAGC
>JAODKE010000050.1:2652393-2669853 GCA_026779605.1 Mormyrus hasselquistii | reverse complement strand
AAGGGTGGGCAAGCCTATTCCAAAAGGGCCGGTGGGTTTTGAGGTTTTTTTTTTTTTTTTTTTTTTTTTTTTTTTTTTTTTTTTGGGATAACCGTTCGATCAGTTTCTCAAACCCAGTTGTGCGAACTCTTCAGTTTTACTCTTAAGCACGGCGTTACAACGAAAAGCTGCATGCCTAACGGCTCTTTCAGGGTAAAATTAGCCACCCCAATGCTAATCAATATTTTGCAGTCTGAGATTTGTCCCTATTGTTCAATACAGACAGTTGCCATACTTATCACCAGAAACCCATACGACAATTACATTTCAAACTACATTTTCAGACATTACACACAAAAAATAAAAGTACTAACTAGAACCGAAAATGGTTTTTTAGAGTGATGCCATAGAAGAACCATTTTTGGTTCTGTAAAGAACCTTTTAGGCCAAGGTTCTTTAGAGTACCATTTCCTTAAATTTTCTTCTAAAACGTACTTTAATAATCATTCATAATTGTTGTATTTACAAATTCCAAACATCTTTTTTTCAGTGCAACTCATGGAAAGGTATAATTTATTGTGCAAATATTATACCACCAATAACTCAAAAAAGAATTAAGAACCCTTTAATGTCACAAACAACCATGTGACTAACACATAGAACCATCCACTACATAAAAAGGTTCTTTAGTAGGTGATAGGTCTTTGTGGAACCACACAGTCTTTTAAAGAACCACTTAAGTACCATTATTTTTTGTGTGTATATGTGATAGTAGACGTAAATTATTCCTTATTAGGCATTACAGATTAAGAAATTTCTTACTTACACGGTGACTATACCCTTATTAGACCGCATTTTCCACCATCGCTGATGCATTTACCTGGAACTACTCTTCTAATTACAGCTCGCGAGCTGTCGGTCGAACTACGCAACTTAACGACAGTGTTTGCGAACGTTCGTTCAAGCTATGGTTTTGGGAAACACCTGCGTCGTACTTACATAGTTCGAACCACGCAAGTTGCTAACATAGTTAGCAACGATGGTTCTGGGAAACGCACCCCTGGTTGGTTCGACTTTTAAGAAATTCGAGTCCTAATGAGTTTGAGAACTGAGGTACCACTGTACTGTTATTTTGGTCACCGAAAGCCTTATAGTTTGTAAGCAATCCTGCCCATTGTGGCTCAAACGTGACCACAACTGGAACAGTTCACGTGATGAGAAGCCAGAGCAATGTGGGCACCTTATACCTTGTCCTGCAGTCATTCGGACGAAGGGCTGTTTTCTCATGGATGGAACAGAATGGTTATTTGGCTTTACGACTACAGTCTGTCATCACCCTTTGTGGCTGTTGAGAGTCTCCTGTCTTGGCAGATACCTGGCTCAGCTGTACCACAAGGTGACCAAGATAAAGTGGGAGTATGGCACTGAGCCCGGCATTCTCAAAGGAGGTATTATGCGTCACTCTTTAAACTTCACTGTCGCTTGTCATAAGGGTCCTGTAAGCTCCATCAAGTTTACTTTGCTGTTCTACTTTGTGCAATGTGTAGAATACTTTTGGACTCACAAAGAAAGACTGTGTATGATGTGTCTTGGTTGAATAATATTTGGGAGTGATGCATACAAATCGACCCTTTAACCTCGCCTCTTCCCACAGTGCACTATGGAGATGATCTCGCCACTCCCATCAATATCGACACCACCAGCCAATCAAAAGTTGCCATCAGCAGTTACCTCTGGAATTTTGTCAGCACAGAGTGGTAGAGGCACAATCGCTGCTTTCACTTTTTAACTGTTTTTTTCTGTTTTGTCTTTTTCTGTTCTTTTCACCTAAATAAACCTATTTATGAATTACTGGGCAGGTGTCTTTTTTGTTTTGGCTGAACAAATATTGTTTTTGGACAATAGAATTTATTGCTTTTTTTTCTATGATGTAGCATAAATGATTGTGTACATAGTGCAAAATAATTACACCCTCAAGATCATAATGCCAAATAAATACAAGATGGTTTGATAGTGTGAGAGAGAATACATGGGTAAAAGGTTTTGTGTTTGTGATAAAAATATGAATTACTGTCATAGTTCTGGTTTAAGTTTACTGCTCTTCAGGAAACCACATATCTGCCTTCAGACATAGATGTTATCTTCCCACTATAAACTAGGCGTAAGTCACTAATGGTATTTTTATTCTTTAATTGCTGCTGTTTGACTGATGATCTCAGTTTCAGATTTAGTTGTACGGTGCTTTTGGACCAGAACAAGCCATGATGACGGCGCCAAAAATGTTCTGTAAGGTATAGTAGCGCGGAACCTTGAGAGGTCCCACGGCTCAAAAAGGGGAAATGATCATTTGATCAAAGAGATACCTACACTGCAAAAAAAAAGCAATGTATTCATTACGGGCAAAGGCAGAATGGTGTCGGCTTATCTAAATGTTTAAAGGCTTCAATAAAAGTTTTTAGTCTAGATATGAAAGCTGTGAGTGAGTTTGAATGTCACACATATGTGTGAAGAAGGGATTTGGTGACAGTTGTGACATTTTAACTTTAGGTATTACTAGGTAACCTACTCCTTGTGAACAAAGTGCTTGAGAGGGGTTAAAATGGACTTTGAGAAACAATTTATACTCAATGCAGAACTGAAGAGGAATCCAGTACACAGGGAAACAGGAATGAGAGAACAAGAGTAATTTGTCATAAATCTGTTTCCTTTGTCATAAATCTGTGTCCTTTTTGGAAAAGGACACAGCATAACATTAATCATATCTTGGAGTAAGATAGATTAATTTGGACATTGCATCATTCCTCTTTAAAATGCGTGCTGAGAACAAACCTAAATTATCCCCTGTGTTTGTTCCAATTACCCCAACGTCTGCGCAGCCGTCAGATAATCTTGAAAGTTTCTTATATTGGCTTCCTGAATTCTACCACAAGGGGGCACCAGAATGTACATTTTATGGTACTTTTTTGTCGTTGCTGTTCTGGAATAATACTGTTTTAGTCATGTAGCCTATGCAACGCGAAGGGGTCTAGTGACTGCAGAAACTTCATCGTTAAGGGACCAGTAAGTTTTCTTGTGAATTATGTGAAAATACTGGAAAATTTACTGGGCAATACAGTGATTTCATGATACTTTGTAAGCAATTTCTAACATCTATTGTGGGTATTGCGTAGTCATCAGTACCACTAGGTATTTTTCTGATCAGAAGATCCTTTGCAACCAGTGTAGACCAATAAACTGACTTCAAAGCCTCACTTATTTGCTTAATGGAATTCCCGAACATGACGGTTTGAAAAATGTAACGCACGGCTAAACATAGATATACATTATGCATTATGACATTTATCAGTTGCAATAAACTGAGTTTATCGCATATACTGTACACGAAAAAGTACGTGGGTACTGTCACGGACCATACCTAGTTCGGCTTTTAGAGAAGCCAGCTTTGCTTTGGCGACGTGATGCGTGCACCCTTGCATACGTGGGCTATTTTTTTACCTGTCGTTTCATATCATGTATCTTTTGAAGTGACAATGAACTAGAAAATAAACTCAGGGTTTGCATGAGATGACAGAAGCTTAATATCTATTACTGATGCATTTAGAATATAATGATTTTTTGGATATGATGGTTGGTGTGTGATATTCATGTCTTGCCTTTTCTCTGAATAAAATCAGTTCCTATAGCCTCCATGTTCATATGCCTGTTCACTCCCAAATATTAGGCGTACTATTTGGCTGGTATTTAGAAAATATTTAGGATTTCTATAGCTGTTTCAAATTTTGTTTAAATAAAATGCACTGTATATTGTATGTGTATCTTACAAATTATCCTTACAAAAAAAGGATTATGCATTTAGTCATTTCATTATACCATAGTAATTCTGTGCGGGATGCCGTCAGTAAGTCCGTGTGAATTAGAACTTATTTTCCATACATTAATCATTCTTTAGTATGACTCTAGTCTCTGATTTCCTCTGCCAGCACCACCTAGCTGTGGTGAAGCGGGGGAAAGTTTCGCATCTCTTGAAGGTATGAGAACGGGCTCTGTTGGTGCGATTTGGTGGCTTTTTAATGCGAACAGACGAGTTTGTATTTTAGCTGAAAACGTCGTGGGTGTTGCGGCCGCACTTTTTGTAGCGAGGCGCGTGGCACCGGTCGGCCAGCACGAGGCAGCCTATGTGTTTAACGCGTCGCGACCTGCGGTTTTGGTGTAACTGGGTGTCATTAGGGAGGGGAAACCCGTTGGTGCATCTGATTCGGGGTAATTTACGATAACCTTGACCTCATCAAGTAGCCAAAAACATACTGTTTCTCATGCTTATAGCCGTCATTTTTTATTGTGCTTTATATTTATCTTAATGCAATATGTATTTTCCAACTGGACCATCAACAAGATTTTCCTGAAAATTGCTGGTAGGCCTATGTAAACAGGCCTAGCATATATATTTCTGTCCGAGATTGTAGGAGGTATTTCGTTTATTTTTCAATCCACAGGCTTCCAGACATCTATAATATAAACAAAATTTATGGACAGCTATTAAGACCTGCAAACAGGTCCAGCGTCGAAACGGACGTATGTCAGAGCAGGATAATCGCACTGACTTGTAGGTGTGAGAATGAAACTGGAAGATGCGTGTGCGGTTGGGATGGTCATGTTGCCATTAAGTACTGTACTTTCCCGTGGCAACCGTCGTACAGCGGGCAACTCGCAATAGGTACAGTGGAGCTGCGGGTAGAGCCGCCATTAATTTATGTTAACATGCATTAATGCGTTACTTGTGTTTTTATAAACTTCGGTCGTATGTGCGAGTTGTCGTAAGCCACGAGTTGGGGGGAGTCTGTAGGCTATTTTACGGTGTCCACAAGTATGCTAGTATTATCAATAGTAATAGTCCGTTTAATCTACCAATAAGTTTATCATCAAACAAAAAAAAGCTTGCGTGTAGAAAAATTGTATGGAGAGAGTTCTCAGGTAGGGCATTACTCTGAAGCTGTAATATTCACTTTCTCTTGCTCGTAATTATACTTAAAACGCTAGTAAGTTAGAAGAAAAGTACATTATTACCCTGAAACTACATTCTGCGTGTAGAATGAAAAGACAAATAAATGTATTTATTGATAATAAATTAACTCCGACAAAGTCAACAAAATGAACTGTTTAAGAAAGAAAACAAATGAAAACATAAACACTTGACACGTTCTAAAATGGATTGTTGAATTTCAGTGATTATAAATTAGGTTAAATTATGTCATGATTGAAAATCTTTATCTGAAGCGGTCGTGGTATACATGAATGAAAAAGACAAAAACAGTTAAATGTTTTGTAAATATTTTACTAAGAAAATAATATATTATGAACGAAAAGATAAAACTTTTATTTACACAGTTATAAGCGTTATCTAGTTGTATTCATTCACAGGTATCCGGAACATCAAATCCTACATTACATATCTAACATTAGATATTGAAAATATACAAATGGAGTACAACTGTAATTTAGTTTTGTAACATGCACCCAAACACAAAGACCCAAACTAGAGGTGAATCTGATTTAGCCATTTTTTTCCTCAGACCATAAAACTATTTTTTTTCTAAAACCATTTAGCGATTTGTCCTGTAGTTTTGAATATATTTCATCCCCCCAGTTTGGCAAAACGTACAGTGGGGAACCCCCACACCTCTCGTGAAGTTTTAATTGTGTGGGATGAGGGAGGGGGCTGGTTTTCGTATCCTGTGTTTCTTCATGGGACTGAATCTATCATCTTAGAATCAGTCCCGGCACAAAACCCTGCAAAATTTTATTGCAAAATGCAATAAAAGATCAAACTTTGCATCAAGGGCTGACGACGCATCGTACAAGTGGATGGAAATTTGTGTACATGTATGACTAATTAAAATCAGAAAATATGGGTTTGTCTTCTCTGCATTGTTATGTATGGGGTTGCTGACGTGATAAAACAAGCTAATTATTGCTCCCTTGATCTCGTTTTCTTTCCTCCGTGGATGAATGATTTTGTTTATTCGTCTACATTCAATCCTGTCCTTTCTTGTAATAGAATGTAAAGCTGCTATTTTGTCTTTTTTCCTGCACGTGTCCCTGTAACCTTGACTTCAGGGTCTGTGGGATCAGAAAAGGACCAACATGAATCGACGCTCAGCTGTCTGAAGCCAAAGTCACTTTCTCACTTTTTCACAGTTCACAATAATTTAATCTGTTCGCTCGGCACTTCACACAATTATGTGTGAAGTGCAGGGGCGTTTCTAGGTATTGAAAAGATAAAATTACAGCAGGGGCTGTCAGGCTTACTTACGACTTGTCTTTTTTGTTTTTTTTTCTGAAGGAAGCTTGGCATCGGGGCTGAAATACTCAGGGCTAAAGTACTCAGGGCTGTAGCCCCCGGTGACCAATCCTAACGACGCCCAAGGTCAGGTGTCCCGCTTTTAAAACACTGAAGTTTGTTTGTGGCAGGTACACTGTTCCTTTCTTTAAAAACATTCCTGCAGTCATGCAGTTTTCTGTGAGTCACTCCGTCAATTAAATGATAACAAAAAGTAGATGAGTGATCCCCATTCCCTGTCTCGAGTCTTTGCCCCACGTCCCGGTGCATTTGAATCCACTGAGGCACCAATCAAGGGCATAAGTTTGGTTTCAACATTAGAAGGGACCAAATCAGCCCCACACTCCCGCCCCCCCCTAAACACACATGGTCCTTCAACAATATTAGCGGGGATGTGTCCATACCCATATCTACGTCATTGGACCAGACTCACGATTTGGGTTGAGAATCCTTCACTGGCGATGTGTTGATGTTGCCTGTGGAGACGGTGGTCTCCAAGCCCTCCTGCCGGTGAGAGGTCATCTCTATTCTACTGGTGCTGCACTCAAATAAGGGAAGGGCGATTTTCTTGATGTTGCCCTCCTTGGTGACGAGGCAGCGGCCACAGAGCAGGCGCACGATGGCTCTCCGCATGTCCCTGCTGGTGAGCGTGTAGATGATGGGGTTGAGCAGTGAGTTCACCATGGCCAGGCCCAGGAAGTAGTCTGCTTTGAACAGGATGCTGCACTGACGTGCCTGGCAGCACACGTCCAGCAGCAACAGCACGAAGAGCGGAAGCCAGCAGGCGATGAAGACGCCCAGCACGATGGTAACCGTCTTTAGCAGTGCCATGCACTTGCGCGATTTACGGGCCTGACCAGCGCGTTGGGTGCCCAGCCGCCGCGTGTTGGCGCGCACGATCCGGAAGATGTGGACGTACAGCGCCGTGATGGCCAGGAGCACCGTGCTGAACACGCTGATGCAGAAGAGGATGTAGCTTCTGGCGTAAAGCGGCAGCACCGTGGAGCAGCTGTCCATGCTGCCTATGCAGTTCCACCCGATTATAGGCAACACCCCCAGGAAGACGGACAGCAGCCAGCTGGCCCCAATCAGAGCAAACATGCGCCCCCTCTTGGTGCCCTGGTACGGCTTCATCTTCACCATGGTGACATGCCGCTCAATGGCGATGGCCAGGAGGCTGACGATGGAGGCAGCCAGGGTGATGAAGACGCCGCCCTCGCGAAGGAACCACAGCAGGGGGGTCAGTCTGAGTGTCTTGGCACCCGAAAGTACGATGTTGACCATGTAGGTGAACCCCGCCAGCAGGTCGGAGAGCGTCAGATTGCCCAACAGGTAGTACATGGGCACATGGAACTTTTTGTTCTTCCAAATGGCGACTAAAACAATGGTGTTCTCCAGCACAATCAGCAGGCAGATGATCAGAAACAAAATAGCTTCCGGCTTCAGGCCATCTCGGTACTTGTCATTGCTGAGCTTGCCGGTGAAATTGTAGTGTTCCATGATGACAGAGTTGTTTCGGTACTCGCGGAACATGCGGAAGAGGTGCCCTGCTGGAAGATTTTTGGATAAGACTGCAGGGGGATCAGTACAGTAGGTGGAGCGGGTGAAAGCCATTGCTCAGTAGGGGGCTGAACCCTGTTATTTACGAGAAAATTGTTCTCCCGCTAGTTCTGGTCATCGTCACATAATCAGCGATTGTTCCATCATAAATCCACGCGCAGTTTCCACGCAATATCCAGATGTGCGTTTTGTAGACTTCAGCACGGGGACAGAAATACGATTCGGACGAAGCAGGACAAATCCATGCCAAGATGCATCGCCTGTCCGCTTGCTTGAATCGTAGACGTGCTTCTTATGTCCACCAGAGGGCTGGAATCTACTGAGTCTAGGACACCAACGACCGAAGTAAGAAAGATGCATCATTTGAGAAACTTCTAAAAACAACGTATCAACAAGTTACATGTTAATATGCAACATTTTCATTTCCATTGATGTTCTATCGTACATTTAAATCGCTCTTTCTTTAATAAATTCAGAATTTTGATCATTTCAACTTTTAACAGCATTCAGCAAAAGTTAAAGTTTTTCCCCCAGATTATTATACTTTATGTAATATACGGTAATGTAAAAATTATTTTAAACCTCCTGAAGCAGCGGCGATTTTAAATTAAAACATTTATAATTTATTTCTTGTGATTTAAATAGGCTTAAATTAACCTGGCCCGGAGTCTTTACTACATGTAATTGCAGAAATCTTAAATTTCAACATTTTACTAAGATAACAGATTTGGTGTACATTTCTGGCATAGTGTCTGAAATTCCGCCAAACATTTGAAAGCGATAAAAATCTTACATGCTTATATAAATTCTTCTGTTCTAGATGTTTTCTTATTCTGTATCAGTTGATGGACAAATTGGAACCAAGTTCTCTTAGGAAGCGGTTAGTAGTTCTCTAAAAGTTTCAATTTGATACAAGGAAATGAGATGCCATTCGATAAAAATATAAAATACTTTCCTTCAATTTCGCTGTACAATAAGCAGCATAGTCTATCGGAGCAATGTTATCGTTTGTTATTGCATTATTAAACTAAGCTCATGCTATTACAGGCTACCGCCGCAGAACCAAAATCGCGAAACTTGCTTGAATGGGCTACATCAGTATTGTTGAACTCCAGTGCGCACGGCGTCGATGTACAAAAGAAAACATCGTCCGTCTTAAATGTGTTATTCAGATAAAGGTGATAGAGGGGACATACCTTTCACGATCTGAAAAAGTATTTCATGTTTAGAGCAGACGTTTTTCAAAAGCTGCACAAAAAGGTCGCAGAGGAACTAAACTGACATTACAGAAGACCGAGACAGGACTAGACTTGAAGTGGGCAGGACTTCCATCTCCGGTCTCCCACCCTCTGTCAAAGGAGACCGACTGGCCGCACTTCAGCGGACCTTCTAACATGCTGTTATTCTCCTGGCCTATTTCGTTAATTGAGATTACGTAAAAGATTTTCAAGGTTATTTTACTTGACTGGGAAATGGCTGTTTTGAGCTAAACTAAGATCTCTTAAACATATAATAATAATAAATAATAATGCACGTTCTTCCTCTGCGTGCCAGTTTTGTGGAAATAGGCAAAGAACGATGTGAGCATTATGCAGCGAGCCGTGCGCTTCTTTTGTCGTCTAAAGGCGATACTTTAATTTTTTTGGTTTCTTGTCACTTCTCGCAATTTATAATTTTGACAGTAATACTTCTTTCGCGCTGTGGTTGTCCTGTCAGTATATGAGAAGTATGCTATACTTCTAAGTATTTTTTTCTACTGTAGAATGTCTGAATTTCACATAATTTAGGAGCTGTGCGTGCTTAAAGAATGCAAAAGATGAATGAATGTCAACGTGTTTTTTTTTAACCCTTTTTTATTTTTGCGTATTGCTTTATGTTTATTACAGTGGGCGGCAGCATAGACAGGGTGACAGTGTGTATGTTTGTGTGCTTTGATATGACCTAATACTTTTTAAGGAAGTTGTGTAACTGGAGGGATAGATTCTTTCCTATGAAACAGGAAATACTGTCATTGTGTCTTCCAGGGACAGGGATATCCTACAGAAGTATCTCAAGGCACCAGACTGGGTGGTGGTGGACACTGGGATTAAGGGGAAGAACACAGTGTTCTGCAGCTTCACAAAGTTCACAGCCTCCAACCTCACCAGCCCCTCTGCCACCACTTTCCGGAAAAAAAACCTGACAGTGCAGGATGGATGCAGACACTCTGCAGAACAGTGTCTCCTTCCGCTCAGGCAGTGATGACGGCTCGCCAGTACTGCATCCCTGTGGGCTGGCCTGGGACGTCACTGGCACAGCCCCCCCCCCCCCCCCTTACACACACATACGTACTCTGTACGTGAGATTGTAGCGAGGACCATACAGCTGGCCCACTGTTGTGCTCATATTTAACTCTTAACTCTATCAATAAAAACATCATGTGCTGCAAAATGTAAACAAATGGCACTAACATCACAATAAATGTGTTGGATACACAATAAATAGGTGGAACTGCTAAATAAAATTATGTCATTGTCTTATAATAATTTTATTAATTTATAGTTATAGTGATGTGAAGCTTCCCTGGTTAGTATGGGTGACATTCCGACATTTTCAGTAGATGGACAGTTTTAACTTTTTTTTTTTTTTTAAATATTCCTTCTTTTAGTCTACAGAACTTGAGATGGTTTGACAAAACAAAGGTGTCTCTCTCTTTCTATTCTCTGCCCTGGCTGAGACTCCCTCCTGAGTCAGCATTTCCTTTTGAGGTCCCGTCCTGTGGGAGTTAAAGCTGGTTCTTATTTTTAGATGTTTTCTGGATATGGAGAGGAGCAGGTTAAGGGGCTTCTCAAGATGTCTTATCTGCCTCACACAGTGCCCTGCGGTACGATGGGTAGATGTGGCTGCAGATTAGTTTAATAATGTTTATTTTTTTCAAGAGTGCAAAAGGCCAAAAGGAGTCGTTATTTTGAAAACTGATGGGGCCGCACCAGCTACAACAGACACTATCTGTTTGTTTTAAAAGTAACTTATGGGCTTTCTGTGAAACAGAGCCACGCACTGTTTTATAGTCCCGCCGAGTTTCATTTATTCACTTACTCACTCATTAACTCAACAAACCGAAGCCCCCGCCCCAATTTCCCATGGTAGATGTTTCGTAGCGGCATTATGAAAGCTCCGCTGTCTCGCCCCCCCCCCCCCCCAATAAATTCGCCCCACTTGTTATAGGCTCCCCCTGGACGTTCTCTGGCTAAATTTCTAATTGTGATGTATAGGACCCTGTCCACGTTTAATCTGTTCCTGCATTAGCTCACAGCGGCACAGAACCGACTAAGACTAAACGCTTTAACAGAAGAACAACTTCACGTTTAGATTTGAGCACGTTTATGTTACAGAATGTACAGTTCCATACGCAAACTCTGAGCACTTTTATTTTTATTGCTAATCGCGTTATTTATTTATTTTATAATAAAAGCCAATGTGATTTGGTCAATCTTTCTTCCAACCGCTTATGCATGCAGTAGAGGGTTGAAAGTTTCCTCAGTGCATGCAGAGTTTCATATGCAAATTTGGCGGATTGCGGCTGCATTTGTTTTCAGTTGCAAAATAAGCTTCAACAGCGCATGATGTCAGGCCAGTGCAGTGCGGGCGGGTTTGTTGGTAAACTTTTTGCGAGACGCTAATATTCACACCCATGCATACAATAAAAACAACCTTTCCGAGGACAGAAAAAAGTACCGATCCCTCGTTTGCTGTTCTGATTTGTCTAGAAAAAAATCGACGAGTCTTTCGGCTTCGATTTTACAAATTTTTTGTGAGAATTTCACCGTAGGATCTACCTAAACCGTTTTGTGTACAGTCTTGCCGTCTTATTTCAATACTTCTTCATTGTTTTCTTCTTTACTTATTACAAAAAAATCTAAGAAGCTCAATTCGCACCATCTCACGATCGGCATCTCAGAAAATGATCTTATGGGTTGTTCTCTCTTGCCTCGTATATCTCTCCAAACGTCGGCACAGTTTATAGTATTAGTTGGTATTGAGGTTGCACACATTACACTATCTCGTGACAATAGGATCCAGTTTAGTAAACATGCGATAAGCTCTGTTTTGCCTTTCACCCTGACTAAGACTAAATGATCCAATCTGTGTTGTATTTCTGTCAAACGGCATAGAAAGATACTGTTTAGTGAACAGGGGTTTTGTGCATTGTTGAGATTCTCTGCATCGTGGTTCAAATGCCAGTTTGACAGAAAGTATTTAACTCGTATAAAAATACCCTTTTTCTATTTCGTATATGTGGTGAATATATGTCAGTAAAAGTTACAGAAATTCGATCCTGGCCACTTTGTTGTCGTTGTAAGTGTGCGGTGCTGTACAGTCATCTTTGGGATAAAGGAGTATTAGAGGATTCTGCATGAACAATACTGTCAACTGGCCGCTCCGTAGGGACACTTAAGCGGAGACGGGAATACTGGGATGCCTTAATCTCTCCAAGCGTCGTGTTATTTAATAGCTAGGCTATCAGTTTGTCAAGAAAGCCAAATAATCACTTATTAAGAGGCCTTTTGTTATTTGTCTTCCTGTTTCTCCCTACATTCAATGTTCATGATGTGGAGGGGACAAGTCCTCCCCCCCCCCACACACACGCACACACACACACACACATACACACACACTGCTGTGAATAATTCAACTGTCCATTTCAGCAATTGGGTCTTTGAGTCTCTCCTTAAACAACTTTGGCCAGGACACTCAACCTCAAATACATCCTCAAAGGTTGCCAGATGAGCTGGTTTTGAACCTTTGCTCTGTTTTGTTAATTATCAAATTACACTGGGTTCAATTCACCACTCCTGGTCTCCCAGTGGTCAGTCACATGCTAATTAATATGTTTTCCCAGTTTGAGGGTCTGGAAGAGCAGCATCATAACCTCTACTGTAGTATTTTTTACACTGGAAAGTGTTTAAAATCTCAAGCCATCGAAAAAAACAAATAATAATGCTGTTTACTGTTTTTTCCATGCTTACTGACCAGAGTGGCGTCATGTGGGATGATCTAAGACGATCTGGTTTGTTTTTTTTGTTTTGTTTTGTTTTTGTTTTTGTTCATATTTTCCAAGGAACTGAAGGCAGCTTTGAAATCCACATGAAGGGGATTTATGAAGGACGGTGCTGCTTGTGGCTGCCTCATTGAATAGTATGGGATTAACTGGCCACCAGTGAAGGAATTATGGGAAATGAATTCCCACATTAGGATAGGAGGATGGGGGGAAGTGGGGGGGTGGGTCACCGGGATGATTCATGAAACTCGACTCAAATGTCCGCTAATTTACCTCATTGACTGCTTAGCAAGAGAAAGATGGTGACCTTTCACCGCGAATAGCCATTTTACTGCTGATGTCAAGGGGAAATTATTCAGAGTCTATAGAAAAATGGTGTCTCATTTTGCTGCTTTTGATGGGTGTAGTTCACTGTTTTGGGGATATTTTTTAAGCCTGTGATGCAGGGATGCCGCTAGAAATTTTGGGCCCCGTGAAAGAACATTATACTGTTGTCCCCCCCCCCCCCCCCTCACAGCGCCCCTACTGATACAAAGGGGAAGGGGGATCAAACATCATCATTCTCTCCTGTTCCTCAGAATTTGCCGGTCCACATGAGATTCAGGTTATTTTGGACATTCCCTCCTTGTCATTTAGCCTTTATGTCATGCTGACACTCAGGTTCCAGCAGGAGGAATCGGCAATCCGTCTTGGGGGGGGGGGGGGCGGGTGTGGAAGTAAAATTGGTGCTTTGCTGGAATTGCTGGAATAGAAGAGATTTTCTTTACTCACCAAACTGGGAGGTCCAGACTTTTATTCTAAGTGACTCTCTGTGTTATCAGAGAAGGTGATTTATAATTTTTCTACCACAGGCTCAAGGCTCAAGAAGGATCAGTGTGTGTTTCCTGTACCCCCGGAGGAATCGTCTTTTTAGGTGATTTCTAAACGGCTAATGGAAGACTGTTTTCACTGCGTCAGACACAGGCACCTGAAAGTCGCAGGTCGCCGCCTTGGGGGTTACTGTAATGCTCCACTCCTACCGCTACCTGCCGCCTTGTTTTCTTTGTACGGCAGCAATCAAAGCGAAAGGCAGAGCAGCATCTTTTGTTCAGCATGTGAGGTTGGTCTGACTCACCAAAAATGCACCTGCGTGTGTCATGTTCAGGTTCCCTCTGCCTTTTCTCCGTGTTTGTTTTGTTTTTCCCGGTTCCTGACGCCTTCCGTGCGCCGGCACCCGAATTTGGAGTGACATTGCACGACTGTCAATCAGGTTAAACAAATCCTAAGTAGATTTCGGAATTTATTTTGTTATGGAAGCGGAGCATTGACGCGTAAATTTAATCCACAAAACAGGGCACTTTTTTCTCAGCGTGATGGCATTGCCATGTTTGATGAAACATCTTACACTTGGCTACTTTGTAAACGTGTGAAAATGGTGTTGTGGTGGCAGCTATGGGGTGAGAGCTGCATTTATCAAGGTGTTTCCCACGGGCGGCTCAGCGTCTCAGTGTGTGAGCCTGTTGCCTCACAGTTATTCACACATTGCCCCCCAACCCCTTGTGCTTCTGTGGGCGGCTGCTGTCAGGGGCTGTGTGGAGTCCTGCTCGCTTTAGGAAAGCATGATAATGCATTATGAATATGTAAGTGACTAAAAACAGCCTTAAATAAACTGTTACCATTACTTGCTCATGCGTCTGCCGGTGTGCATTTGTATTACCGCATATTAAAATGAAGTAGTAAGAAAATGACCACTAGGAGATATCAGAGGAATGAACTGAGACCATGCTGGATTCCACCTCACCCGTATGGATCAGAGGTCTGTCACAGCGAGGACCCACGATAATGTAATGAACTAGGAGCTGCGTCACTGGGAATGCTGGGAATGCCGCTTGGGAATTCTTTCATTACTTGATACACTGACTTGTGTTGTAGAAATCGGGAGCTGCTACCACAAGGCGGGCAGGGCTGACATGCTGCCCGTCACTGGTAATGTTCAGGACCGTCTGCATCGTCGCTCCGGCTCCCGCTGGGTTAGACGGTGGTGGAGCTGCCTGGCTCTACAGGGTCGCAGGTTATTCCTGTGTCCGGTATGTCACCAGTTTGAATCTTGTGCAAAGGCTGTTCAGGATGAGGGACCTCCTAAACATGCCCTTATCGATTTCAGGCCCCGAAAGTAAAAATCCAGACTAAGATTTTGTTTCAACCGACCAGTTGAGTGACTCTATGACTGTGACTCTTCATACTCAACTGCCAATTTGGGGGTGGCGTGTTCAGGGGGCTGAAGGACTATAGTAAGGGGTGACAGGATGACTCACTGCTCTGGATCACCAATCACTTTTTAATCGCTGCTCTTTTGATAATCCATGTTCTTCTTATAATGAAAGTATACTTGATTTAATTCTTGCTATCCCATCTTTAATCTCCATTGTGGGTGAAACTTGGGCCCAGAACACAGAGTCGGTCATGTATCAGGTTCCCAGAGCCCAGCAATAACATAATGCACAAATCCAGACCAAGATTTTGTTTCAACCAACCAGTTGAGTGACTCTGTGACTGTAACTCTTTATACTCAACTGCTTGGTTGAAACAAAATCTTGGTCTGGATTTGTGCTTTCTGGACCTGAAATGTCCACCTCTGTCTATTTTTAGAGATTTTCTGCTTTAACTCTTACATCTTACATCTATATCTTCTGTTTTCAATCTGCTATAATCTGCTTCAGCTAAAATGAATACTGTGGCATGCAATCATATACAGTAATAAAGAATGCTTTCAAAAATAGCGGTTACATAACTTCTTCACAGAGAATGAGTCAAACTCACCTGTAGTATCTGAAGAATTTCCAGAAAGACACACTGTGCTACCTCAGTCAAAACTGGCCAACAGTCTTGATGCAGGGTTTTCCTGTTGACCACTGAGGTGTGATTCTGCTCAGCGATTAACATAGAAATGTATTTAATACTTGCAGTGAGGTAGAATTCTGGTCTGACAAGACCTGGTACAGCATCACATGGATGTGAAAGTGACACCAGCAGTTTCTGTGACCCAGCTTTGAGTTTGCAGAGTGTATATTAAGCACTTAACTTGTGGTTTACAGGGTGGAGTACAAGTCAAACTTAATGCTAAATATCAACGCGGACAATTTCCTGTTCAGCTTATTGCAAGGGTACGTAACTGATGGCCTCATCTAAAGACCTCCGGTTAGGTTTCCACAAAGCGAGCCCTGTTGTCTGTTGAGCATGTATAGATCTCAGTGTCTGATAGTCAAACACACATAACTTTAACACTGCTGCTTAACAACACATCACTCATCTGGCATATATTAAGAGAAGACACTTCATGAGCTTATGCTGAAATGTTAAAACACTGAAAATAAGCCTCCCTGATAAATGTGGAAACGTAATTTCAACTTTTCGTTTTTATTGGAAACTGCCCCATAAACCCAACTCCATGTGCATCTTTGTGCGGAAAGAAACACTTTCCCCTTTCTGCCACTGCCATTGTGAGGTCAGCTTGTATCCCTTACAATACACAGGGGACCTCTGTGTACCAACTGCTATGATTTACTTACAGTTCCCCTGGCACTTTGGCCCTCTTAAAATGCAAGGCTATTTCCTACGAGGACATGTCAGACAAGGGCCAGCTGTTTATCTCCAGAGCGAGAAGAAGGTGAGCAAGATAACAAACATTCATCGAGATTTCCCGTGACATGGAAGGTAAAAGAAGAAGAAGAAGAAAACAGCAAACGTGGCTCTAAGGGCGTACTCACACTTGGCTTGGTCGTCTCATACCTCACCCGAGAACGGCTGCCCCCCTCCTTTGCACTCACATGGCATTTAACATTCTTGGCCCGAACACGCTTTCATCATCACTGTGCGACTTTTTTTTTGTGCTGAAGAAAACAAAGGAAGGAAAGTGCTATCACCCAACCGGACGGGATTCATGATTAATTACCGTATTTTGTGGCTTATTTAGAGTTATTTTGGGCATGATGCCACAGAGCTCTCATAGATTTATTGAGTATGCGACGCGGCGATTTTCATGTAATCGTGCCGCACGTGTAAAGATTTTATCTCTGAGATTTTGTGTGCCGCATCCAGTTGTTCCTGAATTCTCTCCTCAGCCCAAATTTTCTGCAAACACCAATGTCTCTGCTGTAGACCCACCATGTTTGTTTAATGCTGGTCTGTACCGTCAACCCGATCCTTTCCTTCCCGGTCATGTCTAGTGTACAGTCGCATTATTGACATCATGTCTGTGTTCTGTGTTCGGGCATGGTAGTGGATCGTGCATGAATCTCACTGAACTGTGTTCTGGTCCATCTCTTCAACTGGCCAGGGCACCGGAGTGATCACACTAGTCAAACTGAACTTTGGGGGTCAAACATGCTTGGGCATGGTATGGATCTGAGTACAACCTAAGCATCACTCTGAATCTATGTCTCTTAGAACACTGGGTTATTGCAAATGTTTGGACGTGTAAATCAGAATCAGAATCAGAATCAGAATCGGGTTTATTGCCAAGTACGTTCACACATACAAGGAATTTGCTTTGGTGGTTGGTGCC
>JAODKE010000050.1:2621655-2635676 GCA_026779605.1 Mormyrus hasselquistii | reverse complement strand
AGATAAGATTTTAACAACTCTGAGCTATTAGTTAAGTTCTCCCCAAACGAGCTTGATGAGCTGAATGGCCTCCTCTCATTTGTAAATTTCTTATGTTCTTATCGTCTAGTGTTAATTCCTGTTATTTCTCTATTATGACTTTGTTTATGCATTCTTGTATGTGACAATAAAATTAAATCGCTACTCTTTTTCTCATTAATCCAGTGGTGGTTGGTGCTGAGTTGGGTAATAGCATGACTGAGTGACACACCTGTTTACTCTGCTGCTCATTGTAGCCAGAGCGAGTCAGGGTCACATCTAAGTCTTTCATTTCAGAGGCTGAGATTCATCAAACACCTGTAGAGCTTGGTTCCAAGTATTTTTTTTCCATTGTATCGGGCACAATAAATTGTTTTGTAAATGCCTAATGCTGCCTTGTGTCGTCTGAGGGCCCGTCATGACTTGCTATTATGGAATAATGGAATATTTGTAAAGGCGATAGCATTCTGTCAGTCCCATTGAGATGTCCTCCTGAATGCAGGAGATATGTTGAATAGCCAAAGTGTGTGTTTTGGTTTAGTAAAAGAATTCACTTGCAGGGCAACCTCGGGCTTAACTGTTCTTTTGCAGTCTACAGCCCTAGACCGCAGATTTGACCAGACGGTCATGTGCATTGTGCTCTCAGGTGGAGGCCAAACGCTATCTTCCTGCTTCCTTTATTCACATCCATGAATGGACCAAAAAGTGTCTGTGAGGCTGACTGAGCAAAGGATGGGCGGGTCTTACCAGAGGGTGGGCAGGTCTTGCACCATGAATGGAACAGGAGCTGTTCTCTCACCATATGGCTATCATTTCCTGTCAAATGTGGTCCGGTTTATAGTGAACAAGTTTGTACAGTTCAATCTAGCAAAAGACTTACGCTGAATGAGAATTCACATGCCTGGGGGGGGGCAGGATGGAATCTATGGGAATTGCTGACCAGAGCCTGCCCTTCTGTTAAACTTAATACAGACTTAATGCAATCCTGGATCTCCTCTGTTTTATTGAATGCAGGATGTCAGAGTCATAAAAGGAAGGGTCTGTTTAGTTATACTATGTGTAATAATAAATTGTGTGCAGCCCGTAAACATGCTGCATTTTATGCGATCCCCAGTGGCCTGCTGTCCTGCTGGGAGTTTGGCAAAGCCGCTTTGAAGCAGCGTGACTCATTCATACATCTGTGTGCCTGAGATTGTGACGATAGATTGCAGCATATTGCCTTCCTATGAAGCACTTCCTTGATGTTTTTCTAAAATAGATATATATTATATACACACACATATATAATAAGTGGACAGTTTATGTAGGCATTGGCATGGTTATGACCCTGAGCAGGGCAGAAGAGGAGGAGGTTAGGAGCGCCCACTGACACAGTGCCAATCCTGCCACCAACCCCCAAGATATTCCCTCCTTACAGGGCTGGATGTAGATTAACATCATACCCAGGATGATGTAATTGCAGGTTAAGGACCCAACAGAGTGGAATCACTCCAGGCATTTACGGGATTTGAACCAGCAACCTTCCAGTTGCTGGCACAGATCCCTAGCCTCAGAGCCTCCACTCTACCCCAGGATAAGTAGGCGATGGATGGATAGATGGATGGATGGATATATATACACACACACACACACACACACACGCACACACACATACAGGGGTGGACAAAGTTATAGAAACATGATACAATTATGACTGAAACTAAAAACAGTCATTTCCCAGTATGTGTTAGATACAAAACATGTGTGACCGTCAGCCCTTTGAGATGTGAGCCATCGAAGCCGCGTCAGGCAAAGGAAACAAATAGCTGGTGGAAAAGAGTCTCAAAAACCGTGGCAGCATTTTCCAAACATGGACAAACTGCATCAGCAAGAAGGGGCAGCGGTGGCGAGTCGTAGCTCAGTAATGGGGAGGGACAGGTGGACACTTAACAGGCAATAACAGGCACCAAACACACTTATTTGGAAGAAGGTTTAATGCACAGCGCCTCCTGGTGTCGGGGGAGTCTAAAGGGTCCATGGTGGCCCTGCATGGTCATATAAAGGGATTGGAGGCTGTTTTATAGGCCCAGCTCATTATACATAATATCACTGCTGGGCCCCTGAGCAAGGTTCTTACAAAGGTCCTTACACCAAATAAAGAAGTGATCACATGCTCAGAGAACCAAGGCTTTGCCTTCACCTGTATAAGTGTCTGTCAAGGAATCCTGTGTGCTTGAACCAAAAGAAAGAGGATCTTATCTGATAATGCCCCCATGCGCACTGATAAACAAATTTAAAACTTGTTTCATGGACACTAGAGTGACGTCAAAAGCTATCCATGGCCTCTACAATCAGCAGATCTGTACATCGCTGAACCTTCGGGGGGCGTTTTGGAGCTGTGCACTTACGTCATAGTTGGTTCATAACACTAATATATTTCTGTACCAGAGCAAAACTTCCTGAGGCAGAAATTAAATCAAAGCCCATCATCGTTAGCTTATATTAGACTCTAATGACACAATTTAAATGCTACTGTGTGGTTTACATTTTACGTAGCAAACATATTTCAGTAGGCCTACATTCTTCCTTTTAAGGAATTCTAAGGAACGTCTTGCAAAATGTATCTGTTTTACGAGAGCGCCCTCTGCTGTTAAAAAGAGCATTTGCATAGCAAGGTATGGTTTGATATTGAATTTAATCGGGTTTAACTTAATCCAATTTAAAAGAAAACATTTTATTTAAACTATGCTTGTGATAAATTATGTTTAGTTGTTAAGGAACTAATAATTTGTAGCTGTAACACTCTTCATGGTCAGGGTCGCGGGGGACAAAACATTCCCGTCCATTGCAGGAAACTAACTCCATGCGCTTTTTCATTGGCAAAAAGTGCAAGGCTTCCAACTGTCCGGCATCTGGCGTGACGCTCAGGCTTTCAGACTCTCACGCAAGATACCTCACGGCAAATCTACACTATTCCATTACCAACCTAAAATTTGCATCAGAAAGCATCAAAAGCGTTGGGATAGTTTGTAAATCCTGCAGATTATTTACGATGTAGTAAAACTCTTACATACATGTAAATATGTGCGCGTATTTTAGCTCAATGTTGGCGTTCCCCTTGATAAATTTTGCCAGCCCGCAAACTCATCGGCCCACTGGGAAAATGCCTGGCGCCCGCTGGCCGGTCCGGCTCTGCCTAGGGTCGTTTTTGTGGAGGCTGATCATTTCCTTTATTTGTTTTGCAAATATCAATAATCCCCCCTTGTTTTCTTCTGCTTCATCACAGCTGCCTTTAGTCTATCCCTTCTTCTGAAAAGTCCCAAAGTCTCGCTGAGCCTTAACTCTTTCCCGCACGTCACGGTCACTCTTTGAGTCGAGTTGCTCAGAAGCGTTACGCGAGGAAAAAGTGAATACCTTACAAATGGGGAAACTTGACTCTGACTCCTGCTTTATATAGAACTAAATGAGGATAAATTATAACCAATACAGGACAAAGCCCGTGTGCACCCCTGGGGATGATTCACCGCCAGCGCCCCCTGTCTGAGAAGTAAAATTGGCTTTGTTGAGAAAGCCAGAAGATGGCTCTCAAAGCGGTCACCTTTTGGGTTGACTGGCACTGATTATAGTTTAGTTATCATTTTTCAGATAGTCATTATTGTCATACTTTAAATAGACGTATTACACCCAGAATAGTAGTATACTTAAATAGTCAGCTAATTATAACGTTATACACAGAACTGCCCTTCACATGTAGTTTCGAGTTGATGTACCGAGCGAATCCAATCGTAATGTTTATTACCGCTAGGTGGCGGAGTTTTCTCTTTGGACCTTCAGTGAAAATTCAATCGACCAAACGTAGTTGTTTCCTATCAGTTAATTTATAATACAAGGTTACATATAATCCAGTGATTGCCACGATGTGTGGTATCAAATAGAGAAAATCTGAAACGTAAAAAACGCCAAAAAGCCTAATAAGCCGACTTTTCGTGGAGGACACCCTGTTTAAACAATTAAAGAGAACAGAAAGTTCTGGGGGTCGGCTGAGGTCTTATTGAGATCGTGTCTGAATTTGAAGCGGTTTTGGTAACTGTGCTCTGACCACATGTACTTATGCCTTTCCCGAATTGCCAATAGGGGAGGCCGGTCCTTCCATGGTCCCACGGTATGCCTGAATTTTGCCGATAACTTTGCCTAGTGATGCATTTCCCCGACGGGGGGATCCCGCGATACATTTTGACGGCGCCCCGCGGAAAAATACTTGCCATGCCAAATGACCAGTCCAGCCCAACACCCACCGTTTTTTCCCACTCATCTTCGATCCTGTACTGGATATGCTTGATGGATGATGGTATGCTATGTAGTATAGGATGGATGCATTTATTTTGTCTTGCTACCTTAAAGAAAGAATTACAAAAAAAATATACTCTTAATAAACGGCTTTCAGTTGCTTCTCCAACATATGATCATAACTCTTCTCTTAACAGCCATTATATATATATAAGCTGTTAATAATTATAGTAAAACATTATAAAAAGTTTGGGAACTTGAATTTGCACGATTAAAGTTTTTTTGGACCAGCTAATGTTCCGTAAAATAACCCTTTTTTTATTAAACATATTAAACTGATGGGCCTAGTTGCTAGATAATAAAATGCCAAATAATAATAACTTTTGTATAATGAGCGGCATCGCGTCCGGGATGCAGTACGTGACTAAGGTATATTGCATTAACCAGCTGCTGCATCCAGTTTCATGGGGATTATAATTCTGGCACGTCTCACACCCGCTGCGACGTGCCAGAATCAGACATTCGTATGATAGATTGTCGCCTTCAACAGCGACACATGGTTATATTTTTATAAATCTAGCAATAAGCTCAATCATAATTTAATGTGACCAGTTGTGCCATCACAGAAAATGTATGACGTTCTTACATCTACTTATAAGCTGATTTTGACAAAGTTTTACGTTAGTCACTATTACGAACAAATCCGCTGGTGGGATATATGAATCTTGTAGTTAACTTGATGTTAAATTGTAAACATTTTGTAGAACCATACTCCAGGTAATGAAAAATGCATCTTTATACGACCCCGTTTTGAGACCTGTTTTCCGCTGCTGCCAAACTAGACGTCACAATAGTTCATCAATGCATTTTTATTGCCCATTTTCATTAGCGAAAACGTGTCTTTCGATATAACGTGCAGCTGCCCTCGTCTGTAATGCGTCTATGGATGTTTTCAATCAGGGACTGCACATGTTAAATTTGGGTAAATCATCTGCTGCTTTTCCAGCATGAGAGCCCACCCACGCGACCCTCACAGCATGTGCAGCCCACGGGCATCAGCATGATAACTTGCAGGAAATTTGGGGATTCCCTAAAAAGCTTCAGAATTTTAACTTAAACGACCATGCGCTGTGCATAGTGAAAATGGCGTTCTCTAACCACCTAGCTATTTTACCTCTTGGTACCCCGAAAATCCCAAATCATTCTTTTCGTGTAGTGTGACAAGAAAAACATTTTGCACCCTGACGTTTGAGGTAATTTTCTCCGAATTCACAAGCTAACCAAATATCCGGGATAACCGAGTGTTTTGATGTAAAAATAGATGCTATAAATTTTCCGCAGCAATTGACTGATCTGCATCTATAGAATCTGTTCTGTACTGCAGTGATTTAAGGTGCCTGGTGGTTAATGTATGGTTCGTATCTATATAATTCAAAGTTATTTGGGTCAGTTATTTCTAGCGTTTATTGTTTAGGTTATCTGGAAAACTATTTTTTTCCACAAAGAGATCGCAATAATTTTAACATTTCAATTGAATGTAATTATTAAGTTGTCTTGCCTATTCGGCTGCCAACTGCATACATTTAAATTATTTTATTTAAATAATATAACTAAATGTATTGCTCGTTTATTTTTAAATATTGTATATCCCCCTTAATTTATTGTATGCCTAATAAGAAATGCTTATTGTATTTCAAGTTTCATGATATTTTATGCAATTGTCAGTTCATTCTTGCATTTGGATCAGCTTTAGGTACTGTCGATTTAAACGACACAGAAACAATGCCGATGTTTATTTTGGCATCGATTTATGTAAGTGTTTAAAGAAAAGTACCCCAGCAGTAAGGACCCAGACTGCTAGCAAAAGACATCAATCACCAATGGCCATATAGTTGCTCATTTGTATATGAGGCTAATGCGTCATTAATTACTCTGAGAAGCTATTGTTAATTTTGATTACCCGTAATACAGTTTGCGGGATGTGGGATTTGGCTGAAGACTAATCAAAGTAATATGAATGTTCTAAAATAGAGATTTTAATTTGAACTAAAACATACAGAATTTGTACCATAATATCATCGCATAATAAAAAAATAAAATTGTTTTGGCCCAAAAGAGTAGCTGTGTATCCTGGCTGTGTTGATATTTTAATTAACGTAAATACCGTATTACCCACGTCTACGTATATAGCACTTTGATCTTAATAAGTATAATTACATTCACTTGGTCTAAGGTTGATAACGCATTTAATTTATACATTTAAGCCGCAGAACTAGTTGTTTTTATCCAAACCACCTTGAGCTGATTTGGACAGTTGCGTCATTTACCGTGACAAGTTGTAAGTCGTAAGGACGTGCATACTATGTAACTATATGGTGTGAGTCGAACGCAGATTTATGATCATAATGTCTTCCAACAGTGTGTCGGAAAAATGTCAAAAGATACAGGAATACGATAGAGTGCTGCCTTGTGAAATGGTAGATGTAGGTTGCTGGTCTTAAGCGGGGTGTGCTTTTGAAGAGGGCTGCTTGTCTTCCTGCTGACTATTCGGCTTCCAGCTGATTATTCGGGCAGAGTGTGCGCGTAACTTTCACCCCGATACTGTGCGACTCAATAGCCAACAAAATGCTCACTTACTGTGTATAAATGCAGTAATATTTCTTCAATTACACATCGAAAATGTGACTGCCAATTTCTATAGTTTTAAACTCATTTTAAAAACTACATTTTATAATAGAACAACATTCATGGTGCCATGTTTATAAAGTGCTTGTCTAAATTACTTTGCTTTAATATAGTAGTTTGTACATGAGAAGGAGAAACATCATTCTGCACTTTGTGAAATTAATTGGATAATATATTCTCTCTGCGAACTATACTGTGACATCACGGTCACCTGATCGCATTACAGTTACAGTTGCAAGACAGAAACCGTATTTTTTCCAAGTAGCTGTCCTAGAAGGCGCACTGGAAGACGTATGTCGTGTTTTCTTTTCGCGTGCATTTTTCCTTTTATGTCTTGTTAAAACTCGGTTCCCCTTCAAGTTTTTGTAAAGTGAAGCTTTTTCTTAACGACTGTGTTTTGGGTGCAGATGAAAAAGTACATTTTTCGTTCTTGGTTTTTGTGAATGGAGATTACAGCTGCTCGCGCTTGAGTGTAGAATTTTTTTTCTGCTCCGTATCGTTTCCATCAGCCTTTTATTCAAGTGCTGTTGAACCACCGTGGATCACTATGACTTGGGACGGGGAATGCATGGAGGATATCCCGATTGACGTGGTTTGTGACAAAAGTAGGAACTCCAGAAAACTTCTGTCTTCCACGGAGTCAGGGGTGGGACCTGAGCCTGAACTGGGCCAAAATGGCCCTCTGTCCCCAGATATAAATTCCCAGGAGACAAATCAAGATAGGGGCATGTCTGCGTATCTGCAAAAAGCGAGCAAAGGTACATCTTCGTCGAAGCCGCCCTATTCATACATCGCCTTAATCACCATGGCCATCCTGCAGAGCCCGAAGAAACGCCTGACACTCAGCGAGATCTGCGACTTCATCAGTCACCGATTCGCTTACTATAGGCAGAAGTTCCCGGCTTGGCAGAACTCCATCCGACACAATTTATCGCTGAACGACTGCTTCATCAAAATCCCCCGGGAGCCGGGCAATCCGGGGAAAGGTAACTACTGGACGCTGGACCCTAATTCCGCTGACATGTTCGAAAACGGCAGCTTTTTGCGGCGCCGGAAGCGTTTTAAGCGGCAACATATAAAAGCGAGTACAATGAAAGATGTGGAAATGAACAGAATGTCCACTTTTTCTTACGGCTCCTACGGTTTAGGGGCGGCGTGCTTACCGCTGCCAAATCTGGAGCTTTACGGTTTAGGGAACCCGTATTATCCAAATCCCCCATGCGCCGCACCACCTGTTGGCAGCATCCTGCCGGCTCTCTCCACGCTCTTTACCAGGACGTCCTTCGTCGCCAAGGCTCTTTTTCCTTCCCATTCCCTCGTTTTTGAATCCTCCTCCTCTACTAGTTGCGAAACCGTCTCTTCGGCCGCAGACCTGAAGCCCAGGTTTGTCTGCGGCGCGGCCATCCTTCCGTCCGCGGCTCCTCATCTCTTCGCTTTGCAGCAGGAGTATCAGAAATTGCAGACGCTGCCGCCTGGACAGTGAACTGTGATCCAGGCCCGGACCTAGCAGTGCTTAGGTTTCTCACGCAAAATATTCGGGTTGTGTCTCAGGTAACAGACTGTTCCGGATTTAAAATGAGAGTGTATTTTGTCAGCTATTTCCTAAATGCTTACCGTACGGTAGGCTATGTAGTTTATGGTAATTTTGAAAATGTACAGTCTACGTTTTAATATATTACAAATGCTCGCAGGAATATATTTCTTACATGTTTTTTAACCTGACTAAAATTTAACTTTTTTAAAACTAGTTTAACGGAATATCTAAATGACGAATTTCTTTGGGGCGTTGGAAAGAAATACACTTTTCAAGATGCATAAATTAGCAGGTATTTTATTCGTTTAAATAATAGTTGTATAATTTCATTTTAAACCTAAATTATTCTTGTATTCATCGTACATAATTTCGTATTAATTTGTTCATCTAAACGTTAATTTTGGATTGATTTTTTGCGGGTTTTTTTGTCTTTACCTGCCATAGAAAAGCAAAAAATCAGGATTTTGTATTTGAAATATGTTTATTTCTATTTGACTTAAGGATTTAATTTCTTATTCAAATAAGCCTAAATGTAATACTACCTTTTGTAATAAATCCTTGCTATTTCTATTGTATCTTTGATTTTGAGTGCACCCCGCATCAGCCTATAGCCTATATTACAGCGAGCGTATGAGACACTTTATAACGCACGACGGCAAAATATAGGCTGCTACTCAGATCTTTCGCATGCTTAGTTTTAAAATGACTCCTCTTTATTAACACACAAACCGTCCATATTTACGATACCTAATTAAAGTTAATCCGAGGTTCGAGATACTTAATTCTCCAAATAAGATCTCGGTATCATGATAAACCATATTTTTGTATTACATTAACGGGAACGGAGCTTTTTTAAATGGCTAATTAATTCGGGCGTGATTTCCGCTTGTACACGTGGAATTGAATATTTGAAATTTAAGTCGTGTCTGCTGTTGAGCTTGAAACGTCTTATGCTGATATAGGTTATACGTGTAAATGTTGTAATATTTAAATTGCGCGACGTATTTCCCATGTAACCTAATATTTTACTAAGACTATTTTCAATTAAAAAAAATCATCGTCAATTATTGAAATGTATTGTTTACCCATTTTACAAATTCAATTACTCCAGATTCTTGTTTAAAAACGACATGAACTGAAATATTAATATTGTTACAGTGGGAAAATTCTTGCATAATAATAGTAACGTTTTGCTATGATACCGGCATCTCGTGCTGGGTTTGCCCCGCCTCCTGCCCTGTCCTGCCTTTTATTTGGTCCTGGTTCCCGCCACCATGGCCAGGTTAGGTTCAGGTTCAGGTTACTTAATTTGTGCCCCGTGGTAAATTTGGTGTATGGGAGATGAATCAGCATCCACATAGCCAGCCAACAAAAATACACACCCACCCAAACAACCAGCAAATAAAAACACATGATGTAAGAAGCATTATCATTTAATCACAGGTATCAAATAATATTTGCTAAAATAAAAAAAAAAACATGAGGTAAGCACTATCCCTCTATCCCTTGGCAAGTTATAATGTCCTGTTCAGCTGAATGGCTGCTTCTGGAACAAAGCAAAGCTACTTTTGTATTTCTTAGTTCTGCACTTTGCATCTATAAACCTTCGTTCTGAGGGAAGAAACTGGAACTCAGTGAGTAAAGGATGGTATTCATTGTTTAAAACTGAGCAGGTTATCCGCTGTACCTGTCTAGTATACAGGTATGGTATGTAAAGTTGTTGATCACCAATTACTCTGCTTGACCATTTAATAATTCACTGAGTTTTTTCTTTTGACAAAAACGGTTTTCAAACCGTGACGCCAAAGAACGGGATAAAACTAGTTCTCTAAAAGCAGATTAAAATAAGGTCATCATGTTTTTTTCGATGTGTAAGTCGGACAGTTTCCTCAGACAAACGTTGGTGTCCCTGCTAACACAAGGTCTCACAGATTTCTTCGAAACTGAACTTTGAGTGGATAGTTGTCCTTCGGCCTTTATAAGCTTCTGCACATTCCATGGCCTGATCTTTGATAGCTGTAACTTCATGTGTGCAAGCCGTCTTCCAAGATCAACTATCATATGTTGTACACAGGGTAATGGGTGAATTTTGTCATGATTAAATTCAAAATCAGGTCATTTTTGATATTTTCTCTCTGTGTTCCATACTTTACCATTTTCAATGTCTTCTAATGACTCTGCTTCAGGAACACTGTAGAAGATTTTGATTCTGAAAGAACTGGGGATTGTTCTGGAGCAGCACTTCAGATTTACGAAAGGGGAAGCTAAGCCGTTACTGGGGGGGGGGGGGGGGTCTGATTTTTAATGAAAATAAATTAGGACCCACTATTTTAACTAGCGAATTAGTGGACACTTATTTGGATGGACTAAAGAACATTTTAGCCCCCCCATCCCAAACCAAACAGCCCCATGACACCCCTGGGATTCTCCGTCATGCTTTTTTGCATCATAGTGGAACATTTGTCAACTACAGAAGGACAGTATATTAATATATTGTCTGTAGCAGTTTCCCCGATCATGCCAACTTCACCTCATAGGGAACCGGCTCGGGAGGGGGGGGGCATTATTCGCCATTATTCGGCATTAGACAAGGAAGCCAAAACCTTGTCTGGGTGTAAGAGGTGCATCCTGAGATATCCTACTCTTACCATGTGTGTCATGGATTTACAGATGTGCCTTTGCTGTTGTATCTCGGCATCCTATTAAATCCATTAGGTGAAATTTGAAAAAGCGCAAACTGCACTGAGAATGACGGTGTTACTGTAAGATCTGCCATATGAACAAATTCTCGAGTGCTGCGGCGAATCATTACTGTATGGGATGAAAAATTTTGAAATCGCTCTGCTCCATGGAGCCAGATCACAGAGTGCTTGTCCCGCTTTGAAGGCCGGTCTCTGCACTGAGCCCTTCGCCAGTTTAGCCGTTCCAGGCAGGCCCCTCCCCTTTTGGGGGGGTTTCCTCCACTATAAATCTTCTCGCTGCTCTTTGGCCTCTGGCTCACACAGCACCCCCAGGGTCCAGTAAAACACACTGTGTCAGAGCAGCGTTTCGTAAGTGACCGCCAAGGACTCACATAGGCCGGAGGTGGGAGGGGCATTGCACGGGACCCCCCCGGAGCCGGCAGGCAGGCTGAGGTGGGGGTAATAAGGAAGAAGAAGGTGGGAAATGAAAGATTGATAGAGACCGTTAGAGAAGTTGAGAGATAGGCGATTAGGAAAAGACGGGGAATCAGTATGTCTGAAACATCATGAAAGGACGCCAGGAAATAGATGTTTGAACTGAAAACCCCCCGTGGGAGAAGTGGGAAGATGGTAGAGGATGAGATATGGAGGCGAGTGTGGATCCAGCGAATCCCCCAGACATTCACCTGAACCCTCAGCCGCTCCTCTCGTCATTGTCGGTCGTTAATTCTGCCTCGTCTTCCTCTTTAGGTCTTAAAATGTGAAACCGGTACAGACAGGCACTGAAGGATGATAATGAGTGAGAATTTATGCCTTTTGAGTGTGGGGGGTGATTTGGGTTGGGATTCGGTTCTCCCCGGTTCAGAAGCTGAGATTACAGAGGTCAAAGCTGAGTCTTTCCGGCCAATGTGCTTCACGTGCCTCCGGTAGTGCGGCCTTTCCGTAAAGCCTTATTCCGCCTGGGCATCCTCACCGTAGGCTCCCGTTTGCTTGCATGATGGTTGGATCCCGTCAGATACTGGCAGATTGAGACTGTGTGACTCAGCAGGTTAGGACTCTGTGATTATACTCAGAGGGTTGCTGGTTCAAATCTCGTTGGTAAGCAGAATGATGTCACCATGAGCGAGCCCCTTAACCCCCAAGTGCTCCAGCCACTGGCTGACCTGCTCTATCAGTCGTGTGTCATTTTTGATAAAAGTACCAGTCGGGGGGAGGAAGTGTGTGATTGGATAGCAGTGACCACCCCGCTAAACCCATGACCAAATGGGAGGGGTTATGTCACAATGCCTCAGGCTGACCTGGCGCATGGACCCATAGCAGCCTCTGTGAATGTGCAGCTGTGTAAATGGTGACTGAACTCTGCAGCGCGGTGGCCCCTTGCAGCCTGAAGGAGGCGCCGTACGTTGGCCCGGTGCTCACCCTTCCGAAGGTCCGATACCGATCTGCCCCTTGGCCTGAATTCCTGATGAGCTTACTCTCCTCATCTCCCTTGGTGGTCTCTAGTAGAAATAATGCTTTCCTCTTGTTTTTTCCCTTAATTTTTAATAGCAAATCTTGTTCCCTAATTCTTTGCTACCAAGGAGGTGATTTGTGGCTTTTGGCTGGGTGTTGCAGGCTCCAGATTAAAAAAAATAAATAAATCTGCTTTTATTGAAGTGTGCTTTTCTGTACAACTTAACTCTATGGTCAAGGGTTGGAATAAAATTTATCACTCTTTTTAATGTATCAAAATGAGGTCAGTTTTATTTCTTCCCTGTATTCGGTGTCTGAAAAATACAGAGATTTGCACGGACGGGAAAATATACTCTGCTAAACGGATCCCATCCATTTTGAAATAAGCTGAACAAAACATCAAAGGTATTGACATGGATATCTGTTGTTTGTTGTTCTGTGATAGTGCTAAGATGCACTAGTAGGTGTGCATTTCATTTTTATTCCCTGTTGGTGTGAGCTTGTTCATCCCTGCTCTCCAAATGGGTAAGATCCTGTCTGTTTCTCCGCTTTCCACAGCCCTACATCATTAGTCAAGTGTTTAAGCACTTAAATACAGTATTTGAAGGATGGGTGGGGGGGGGGGGGTGGATTAACGATTTGTGTCGTTTCACGAACATAGCACACATGGGGGAGCTGTAAGCCGGTCACTCCAGGAGAGTGTATATAATAAATCCCGTGGCTGTCGGACGCTTGGCTCAGCCTGGGAAGAGAAAACGGGAGATGTAACAGGAAACGATCTTGTGCTGACGGTAACAGTGACGTGGGACCGCTTGGTCGCAGAAGAATGGAAATCCCACGTATCCTGCGCCGCTTAAAGCTACACGAGTTGGCCATCCTCAGGGAAAAGGACAATTTTGTTAATATTTAATAGAGATTGACTGGGCATCTGAATGTCTGATTGTCAGCAGGATGATGGTAACTGAATGTGATGGTCTGAATAGGTCTGTCTGCTGTCGGCCGACGTACGAGAGGCTGTTGTCCGGCCAACTCGCCGCTGCCGTTAATGGCTTCCCCAGCGCAGTGTCCTCTCTCAGGGGCTCAGAAAACGGGCCAGACGGCACAGAATAGTTTAATCTCGTTCCTCTAAGCTTTTGCCCGATTGCCGCCCCCTTTTCCATTTCCCCATATCCTCTGTCCCTGAAAGGAGAACCGACATAACACTTCATAATTTCACACCAAGCCTCGCTGGTTTTTTTCCCTCCCTTTGGCCGCCCAGAAGTTCCATAATTTTTTGACATGGCTGTGCTCTTCTAGGAGGCTCTCTGGATGAGCTGGGGCTCAGCTGGACCGCTGGTCCTGTAGAAATGATGATGGCAGAGGTGATGCTCCCGGGGGCGGGCGGG
>JAODKE010000050.1:2609625-2620443 GCA_026779605.1 Mormyrus hasselquistii | reverse complement strand
GGGGTGCTCGTCTGGCAAACACAGATTTATTAGAAGAGGAAAAACAGCCAAATTTATACGTGCAGAAAAGCCAAATTCTTTCCAAACAAAAAGACAGCGGCAGATCAAAGAAGAGACCTAAGACGGCCATATGGCGGCCATGTTGGTCACAGATTCCGCATCGTGCAGAGCGTGTGTGTGTGTGTGAGTGTGTGGTGTGAGGCCGGTTTATTGAGGAGAATCTCATTTTATTGGAGTCCCATCACCTTGGCGTGTGGGTGGGTGTGGGGGGGGGGTAGATTCAGCAGACTGAGGTCGACTCTTCTGTCTGGCGCATGGATGTTCCCGTCTGATTAAAACCCAGCAGACACTCTTGTTTCTCTGTGTTTATCTATTCATAGATTCAGGAGCCGCCTGAAGCGGCTCAGAGAGGCTGCGGTCCGTCATTCTCCTCTCGTTTCCTCCTTCCTATGTAGGCTGGAACTCGCAGCAGATGAATGGCTGTCGCTCGCACGCATCGAGACTGCGTGTGTTGGAATGTCACGCTGCCGAGACTGAACATTCGTTTTCGCTGTCATCATGCAGTCTGTGCCCCAAAGCTTGAAGCTCTTTATGGGGCAATTTACCAGGCTGATTTATTACTGTTATGATTGCATGATTGTGTTTTTTTTTTTTATAGACGTGTAGTGATAACGTGTCAAGCCTTTGTGAGTCGCCAATTCTCTCATGTTTGAACATTGTTACGTCACTGGAAGCAATATCTCACAAGTAAGAAGGTCCATCGTGTTAAATCAACTCCTTGATCGCCTCCTGCTGGTCATCTGTGGGTAGTGATGTTTACTGTTCCTGGTCCTTAACCTTTGACCTGTATACTTTATCCATCCCCGCCCCCCACCCACCGCACCCGCCACAACGTTCTTGGGGATCCATGCTATCAAAAGAACCGCAGATCAAATCAGGGGGCGGGGGGTGTTTTTTCCAAGCTCCGGAACATTCCCTTTCATGTTAAGCGCTGGATCTTTTGGGCTTTGCTGTGGCGTCGCTCCGGTGCTGTTTCCACCGCCGGTGAGCTGGGCCATGGCGAGAGTGAAATGCGAGAGTCCGCCCCAGCCGGGCGGAAAATTCGACGCACCCCCCGTTAGCTCAAGGTCGAGTACATGTCCTTCATCCTATCCCTCGCTCTTTATCCAGAGAAGCGCGTAGCGGGGCTGTGTTTCTGCACAGAAAATCTTACTCACTCAGCAAACTGCCGCCATTCTCACTAGTTAATCATAGACATGAAACTTTCCCTAAGAATCCCGGTTTGACTCCATCGCCGCGCCGTCCGCCGCACTGACCACTGCAGGGGCTGCCTGGATCTACGTCTTCCTACCTCTGAGAGATTCCTATGATGTTGGATCATGTTCAACCCAATTTTTAATTAAAGTAATATGAATAAATTGAAAATAAAATGAGTGGATTTTCTGATTTGTTTTTTCTTTCTGGATTTTTGAAGCCTTCGTTATTGTTTTTCACATGCTTTGCATTTACTCTATTTAATATTAAACATGACTATGATAAAATATTAAATGGCTTATTTTAGATTGTAATAATGCTGTATAATTTACATATTCGCATCTTAAGCTGTTTTGCTTAGTCAGGTCACCAGGAGTTTTTCCGGAACACGCCCATAACACTCCTGCATATGACGTCCCAGTGGCGTCCCGATCATTAAAAACTAACGAGGTAGAAACCTCCCACTCTGCTGCCTGTCTGGTCCTGCTTCGGGTCACATGACTTCCTCTTAGTTGCTGCCCTGCATGAAACACTGGCAGAGTCTCTGACGAACCTTCAGCTGCTGCGGAAGGCTTTCTAGACACACCCCTCTCCCATCAGGCAAACGTCGGTCCCTGCCAGATGCACGAATAATCACTGACGGACACTGTGTCCCCCCCCGTCAGTTATTTCAGAGCAATTAGTCCCCAAATTAAACCCCTTTTAATTACGCCAGCTCCTTAATGGCTGCCTGTTGCACACGGTACAGCAAGGAGCCACAATCCACTTGGATAAGTTTCAAAGTTCATTGCTGTCACCTCCGAACCCCCCCCCCCAAAAAAAAATTCCCATCTCTACTCCCCCAGCCCCTGAAATTCCTACCACAACTCATAGCTGCGATGTAAATCCACTCTTCCGAAGCTCAGCAGCCATTAATCTGCATCTTCGTCTCCTACATGATGGCTTGGCCTGGACCTCACCCTCCTCTCTAATTGCCTCCCATCCGTCAACACCTGAGTCCCCCCCCCACCACCAGCGCCGCAGTAGCCTGCCGATCTCATACCGCATTTTTATGTTTTGCCGAAAGTTCCCTCCCGCCTTCGAATCTCTTTGCCTCCATCTTTAGTTCTCTGTTTCTGTTTAATTCTGCTCACCACGCCTAATTAGCGAGACGTGGTGCCCGCTTAGACGGCCCGGCTTTCCGGGGGTAAAGTTTCAGCCCAAACCCGGAGTTTCAGGGATATTGAATAACAAACAATGGAGGGAAATAAATCTGAAGAACGCAGAACATCAGCGGTAGTAATTAAAACCACATCCATTAAGATGGAAAGTCCGTCTCTGTGTCCAGGCTGCTGCTCTCTCTCTGCCACCATGTTCTCTGTTGTTGTTGCCGTCAGCTCTTGTGGCATCACACACACACACACACACACACACACACACACACACACACATACACACATACACACACAAACTCACTCTTCACAACCCTCATGTGGTTGTTTCAGTCCATTTCCAACCAGCCAGCTTTGAGCTGGAGGAGATGATCTCATCTCTACCCTTAGTCACCAATAGCTGGAACCAGACAGCTGAAATATCATGTGTGTGAGTATAACTGGCAACTGGTGATGCGTAAAAGCTCCTTCCATTTACTTACTGATCCTTAAAACAATGCATTTTATGTCTTTACCTGTATTCCTGCAGACCATCCTGAGAATGTATCCATGTTCTGTGGCCATTTCCCCTTCCTCTCCTCTCTCCCTTCTCACAGACCATCCTGAGAATGTATCCATGTTCCGTGGCCGTTTCCCCTTCCTCTCCTCTCTCCCTTCTCACAGAACACCCTGAGAATGTATCCATGTTCTGTGGCCATTTCCCCTTCCTCTCCTCTCTCCCTTCTCACAGAACACCCTGAGAATGTATCCATGTTCCGTGGCCGATTCCCCTTCCTCTCCTCTCTCCCTTCTCACAGAACGCCCTGAGAATGTAGCCATGTTCCATGGCCGTTTCCCCTTCCTCTCCTCTCTCCTTTCTTACAAAACACCCTGAACCGGACATCAGGTGACTTCAGCTTCTGCCCATGAAAACACCACTCTGCACTTCCTTGACTTGACACTTGTTTTCATTATCACAATGCTCAGACTTTTGTTTAAATTTTGTTCTTTTTCAAATTACTTTCCCAGTGAAGCAATAATGTATTTTAAGAATTTAGTGCAGAGTTATAAACTGTTTGGTTTTTGTGAGAGGAGTTGTTTTCAGTGAGGGAAGCTTTCACCTGTGAGGTCACATGCGGCTCTCTGTGTACCCCAGCAGCCCACACGTGATGATGATAAAATGTTGGCGTCCATCTTAATGGGTCCCCCACGTTTGTGTTCATGTAAGTGCCCAAAGCAGCGCCTCCTTTAGAGAAGTTTCTTGACGTGACCATTTTCAAGGAATTTCCCTCACAAGCCTGAGGTTCTCTAATAGAGTTTGAGCTGCTTGTCCTGCGTCTCTCGGGAGCCCTCAAGAAGATCGCAGTCAGCACTGGACTGGGAATCCAGACGCTTAATCAGCTGCTACTACCCCAGTTCTCTGAACTTGTTCTCTTTTATTAATATTCAGGGACACTTTATTGGAATGACAGATGCTTGCGTTGCCTAAGCACTAAACACTAAAGCGCCGGATCTGTGTCTCTCTCCCTGTCACCCATGATCTTCATCCACTCCCTACATACTGTAGGTCGGTCGCCCATCTGCCTCCACCCACGCACATGCCCACTGATCCGCAGCAGTATTTGCGCAGGTGCTCTTGTGTGATAGATCACATTCAAGATGACGGAGAGACCACCAGAGACAGGAGATCAGGTGTTATCAGGGTATTGCGCCACGTGCCCTTATGAAGACTCCGCTGTGTCGTCTGCTACACCATAACTGCTGTCGACTATAATCTGCAATAAAAATGTCCGGATTATATATTAATTTATCCTTTTCTTCACAATTTCTTTTCTGCTTTACTCTTCTGAGGACACATCTGGGAGGCAGATGTTTGTCCCAGAACAAGTTCTCCGTCTCTGTTTTCCTCTCTGTCTCTTTTTCTCTGTTGCTTCCTTCTCTCTTTCTTTCAAAAAAAAAAAATAAATAAAGCCCAACAGCACCACTTATCCTACCCCCCCCCCCCCATCTCTTCTTCTAAGGGGGGGACCACCCACATTCGGAAACGCCTCACCACCCTGCCAGCGGGAGCTGTGCCAGTGCTGGGCAGAGGACTGGGGGGAGCGAGGAGCTCTCTGTGTACAGGGAGACCAGGAGAAATAGGAGGAGAAAGCAGACATTTGTGTTACCAGGAGGGAGGGAGGTTCCATTTAAAGGTATCCCTCTTTTGCTTTTTAAATAGTGAATTCAGAATCGACATTTCGGGACACTTTGTAAAAGTCTGTTTAAAGTTCATGTTCCACCTCGCGTTCCCCATAAAATTGCCCCCATTAACTCAGCTTCTGCTAGTTATCTTTTAGGCTATAATTTGCGGGGGCTTTTTATAGACCTTACAGTAAGTGGACAGGACTTAAGCTTGGGCAGAACAAGCTTGCCTACAGTGGCACAGCGGGTTTGCAGTGAATCTGAAGCACGTTTCCCGCGAGACACCTCAGGGGGGCCTGTTTATGACACGCAGCCGCGCGGGTTATATGGAGTGAGAGAGAGCTTTTGCATGTATTGGATGGATATATGCTTACAGTTAACCAGAAACCAAAACCATTCCGTTTCTCAATATTTATTCCATCCATCCATTTTCCATACCACACACCAAATCAGTGCTTCATGATGAGCCTGAATCTCATTCCAGGAAACAAATGGCACAAGGCGAGATACGCCCCGAGCAGGGTGCCATCACAGTCGGGAAATATAGCGATCATTAAATAAAACATAATCATCATAACAGCTGCATCTGAAACTACTGTCTGTTACTGACCTCTGTGAAAATGTTCTGCTGCCAGAGTCCTACGTCTACGGTTATCATTTTCATAAAACTTTTTACAACCGCATACAAAACAACAAAACAAACAAATGAAAATTTGAAATGGTCTAAAAAATGTTAAATTGAAGTTACCCAGCTAGACATTAGAAATAATCACTTATTCCTATGATTTTACAGTTGCGTGAATTAAATTAATATGATAAAACAGCCTGTCATGTTACTAATGTGTAATGCATTTATTCACGGAAATCTCCGTACTAAGCAGTGACTTAGCAGAAATTTGGGCTGCGGCAAGTTCTGAAAGGGTCACGAAGCAGTTGGCATTTTTAAGCATTTTAAAACCAGCAAGCTCCTATACTGATCCACGATCATATTTCCCAGTCTTAATCCTAGAATTACCCATATATAAACGGCCCATGTGTCTGCAAATGTTTAGCGCAAAACTAGTGAACGCTCAACCAATTCAAGAAGCCAAACCACAGATGCTTAATTTAAAATTCACTGGCACATCCAATCAGATCTGTGCAATAGGTATTGATTGGCGTAAACTGCATAGTGCACTGCATGCTTGATCATAGCGTTGATTTAAACCTATACTTGATATCGGGTCATTAAGTTCGCGGTGCAAAAAGGTAGAGAACCACTGTTATAGAAGTTTACTACCACCTAGTGGAAATGTACACGTGTTGCAGGAGGTTTTTTAATTCGGTCAGTCTTTGTACTAGATGGTCAATAGGTGTTGATTTTGACGTTTCGTGGATGTGGGCTCCAAAGTCTATGGTATGTTTTTTTACCTCATTAATAATCGCTAGTAGTAGGAGTGTCACCGTCTTTGTCATTGACACAAGAGAGTAGTTCATTGTGCATCGGCCAGACAAACTGGAATTTGTCTGCCATTGTGGTTTTTGATTGTACGTGTTTGCAGATCGTAAAACTATTAATTAAAACCACAAAACTGGCTTATCTAAGTGGTAATGTTGATAAACACGTTTTGCCACTTTTAAAAAAGAGATTAATGTTGATACAAAGGTAAATAAAATGGCTTATGAATCTAGTTATTGTAGATTCCTTTTGTAAGTAAAATACAAAAAAGTACAATATGCGACAAGACCTTCCTATTCCTCAAGAGCCATGTCGCAGGAACACTGCTCGCCTCTGCACCTCACGTTCCCCGAATGCTCCGGTTTTGTACTATCTGCTGATTTGAATAACTTAGTTAGTTCTTGTTATATTTGGAAAATGTTATTTGGCTCATACTCCAGTACCGCTTGCAACTGATGAGGCGGTAAAGGGGACTTTTTATTTGATAAGAAACAGAAGTCGACGTGAAAGTGCGCTCACACCCTGCTTAATATTTAGATATTTAAACATGTGCTGTTCTCCGGTTAGCTTACCGTGCGGCCGCGGTCACGCAGAACGAGATCTGCCATCTGGCATTCGGGGCGGGCCGATGGGTAGGAATTATGGGGGCATCTTCCCCTACCAGGTCGGAAAAATTTAGCGTGGAGCCATGCAGGAACCCTGAAGCCCACGTAAAGCGGACGGGACTGAATGCCGGCCTGCTATTGGAGCGTTTTCATACATGGAGTCACATGGTCTGTTTTTGGTGACTTATTACAAGGAGTTTACACTATGGCAACAGCTGACTTTTGAAATCCTTTAATCTCTCATATATTATATGCCATATATGCACACCTATTTTTAGCAGCCTGGTAGCACTGGTCATGCGTTACATTTGTTCGTGTGGAATAATTTGTTCGATTAACTGAAAAAAATACACACACACAGACAACTCTACATGAGCCTGCTTTTAACCTGTGATTCCTGGGACTAGAATCATTTTTGTTTAGAATTCTTGCGTTTTCCAACCTCTGTTGCCACGGAGCCCACGGTGGTTCCCAGCACGGAGCCAAAGGGCCCCCCCACGAAAAGGCCGACCAGTCCTCCTAGCAGAGCTTCTCTCCTCACCAGCCCTGGGATGCTCTTCAGGAACCCGAGCAGCGTCTCCCAGAGAAAGCGGATGAACGACACATCGCGGGAAGCCATGGTGGATGGAGAGACCTCATCCCCACTTTCTTCGTCTTTTTCGCTGGATTTCACCCACTCCTCCTCTTCGTCGTTGCCTTCCTCTGCCTTCGCCTCAAGTTCATCCTTTTTGCATCCCCTCATCCTCACTGTCTTCTCCTCCTCCCCCTGCGATTTCGTCTCCTGAGAGGGGGGCCAGGGGTAAAACGTCCCCCCTGCCTTTCTCACCATGACCTCTATCTTTTCCAGCAGCTCGTGTACGCTTGCCTCCCCGGCCTCGCCCCCCCTCTCCAGTAGGTGGCGCCGGCCGCTGCAGCGCTCTGTTACCGCCAGCAGGTCTTCGCGGCGGGAGATGATATGCTCCTCCACTGCCTCGCGCGTGCCCAGCCTGTCACCATGAGTGAAAAGCACCAGTGTGTGACTCTCCACCGCGCCAGTGCCGAAGGCGTGAGCGACGGCCTCCAGCGCCTGCAGCTCCGTGACCACCGGGCGGTCCACGGGCACACACAAGAGGAGGGCGTGGGGCCCTGGAGACGACAGCAACTTGCAGGTGGATATCTGATCCTGAACATCCTCTAGGGGGCGCTCTGAGAAGAACCAGTCTGGTGTGTCAACCACAGAAACCTGCAAATGGACAGAATCAAAATACCTTTATTATCCTGGAGGAAATTTGTTTAAAGGGTGGGGAAACTTTGTCTATGGAACAGAAAATGACAGCATGGCAGGATAACTATGTGACAAATGATTAAATGGTGACATTTACCTGTCTACCAGCCACTGTGGCTGCTTTTATCTCACATTCCTGAGTGACGGCCGTCTTGCTGTTGTTTAGGGATAGGAATTCGTCCCTGCCGAGGATGATGTTTCCTGCTGAGCTTTTCCCTGATCCTGACAGGCCCAGCAGCACTAATCTTAGTTCTGGGGACACAGAGGGGGCAGAGGGGAACAGGGAAGGGCCATCCTCCTCAGCTGAGGACATACGGTTTCCAATTAGTAAAATAACTGCATTTTTAAAAATACAATTAAAGCATGATGAGAAACAAGAATGACACATTTTGGAACCGTAGTTCATTTTAATCCCAAAAGGTCGAAGTACGTTTACATGACGCTTTTTGACTAATGTTAACGTGAGACCAGAGGATGCGAGGAACCGGGTAGCTGCTGCCATCCAGTGGCACAAAATGCAATTGCATAAAACATTCTGTAGACTAAGTTGCTCCGCATTCCGTTTGGGGAAAAAAAAACATGAACGCCGCATCGAACACGTATGATGAAACTACGACACCGTACAAGTACTTAAGTATCTAACTTTAGACAAAACAAATTTCGGAATACATACGTAAGACATACGTAATACATATATTTCCAAATTCAGAAAATAAGCAATGCAGAAATTATCATGGGTGTGTTGTAGCCCAGTGCAGCTAGTTGTTAGCACGGAAGTGCAGAGACGTAAATAAGATCGACAAGTTAAATCTGCCAAAACCTAAAAATAAGAAAGACAAAATAAAACCAAGCAGTATCTAGTGGTGGAGATGAGAAAAGATTAACCTTGATCACCGGATTTCACCTGCAAAAACAGCACATTTATATGTAAGAGCCTTTCAAATAATGGTAAATTTGTAGCCTTGAACGTACGGATAATACGATACAAATCTACCTGTTTGGATGTTATTTGACGTCATGTTACTCCTTATTTAGATGCCTTTGCGACTTTTCTGCAGTACAGCTTCGTGCAGTCAGTCTCTCTAGGCGAACGCACCGCAGACTGGCGCTAGGGGGCGTGTCAGCGATGGGTGTGCCGGGAGCCGCCTGGCGCACTCTCCTCTGCCTTCGCCTTTTCGTTTTCCCAACCACAATTTTTTTTTAAATGTCTTCGACACTTTTCACCCTGTGTAAAAGCGGCCCTGTCCCATGACCACGCGTACTTTCGTCTTTTATTCTCCAGGTCATACGGATGCGATGCTTTTGTTTATAAACAGGAACTTTCTGGAACGAGGGGAGGTGCACACTGGAACAAGATGAGTTCCTCATTCCACTGTCAGGCTCTCCAGGGTGTATAAGGTGAACTTTTGTCTTGCCAATCCAGATCGGCGTCTTTACTGCACGGCCAGATTTTGTAGGTTGTTGTTATAGTGCTGGTACATTTAAACCAGATGAATCTGCGTGCACATTCACGTGTATAGATGAGTCAGCGCAAATGTATTTCGGTGTATTGTGATTTATTACGTGTTTCTATGCCTGTAACTCTAACAATATAGCCTTCGTGATCATTACTTTGACTCTGTTACAGAAGATGGTCGGGTGGGTAGTGAAATGCTATGGTAAATATGTAGCCTATGGTCCTACTCGATAGGTTTCACCGGAGCCCCCGTCTGATGGTCGGGTCCGAGACAAATGCTTACTTTGCCCATTCCTGTGTGGACTGAATGTTTTTTTTTTTTTTTTTGTAATTTCTAAGTCACTTAATTCCTAAGTCTTAAAAATTATCCAGCAATTTTACTATGCAGACATGCTGTATTAACCTTTCTGTGTGTGGTAGTCTTAAATCCAGCAAACAAAAAGAATAAATGTAGAACCTTGTGGTATGAGATTGTTTACATGCCACACCCTGAATTTTGGTGTCCTGGATTTTGATTGGCTGTATTAAACATAACTACAGACCAAAGTACCAATCACAGTACCTTCTGGTTTGTTAAATAGCTTCAGCTGATTGTCTTGTGATCAGTTATGAAGGCAAAATGGAGTGTTGTGATCCTGCTGGGTAATTTTAACTCTGTCTCATGTATTTGTGGTTATCTGATCTCTTCCAGTGAGCAGTGCTGTGAAAGGGTATCTCCCCAAGGAGAAGGATCTGGCTGTTATCAGACTGCGTGTGACTCACTGCCCTGTTGTGCTGTTTACCAGTGAGGCAAAGCAAATTGGGCTGAGACAAAAAGATTGTTGGAGAGGTGGTGAGTCACAGAAGCGTTTCGGTAGAGTAAGATGCAATGCAGCTGAAGAAGAAACCAGGGTTCGAGGGTTTGCGTACACTGTCACCAACTTGTACCTTAGAGGGTACAATCACTTGTCACTGGGGCTGTACCCTTTTTCTGGCAGTGTAGAAGAAAGAGATATATAGACTGGGGGAGAGTAGGGTAAGATAAAATAACTTAACTGGCCTGTAATACTGTCACTCGGAGGATGCAGTCTGACAGCCGCAGGCCTGGGCTGCTGTGAAGGTGCACGTTCTGCGCGGATCTTCTCCCTCACTCAGTAAGAGGCAGACAGGCTAGCCGGGCCCCTGATTGGTGTTTGTCCGCTATGGGGGTGTGGAGGGTCTGGAGCTTCAGCACAGGGCATGGGCCACTTTGCATGGATGCCAGTACATCGCAGGGATGTTACTTAAACTTTTTGTTCTTTCAATTAGATCAGTTAAATTATTAATTACAGTTAAAGTGGCGTCAGAATAGGGTAACAAACTTTAATACGGAATAGCTTGCCTGGGTGGGGGGGGGGGGGTTCTTTCTTTCTTTCTTTCTTTTTTTTTTTCTTTCTTCCCCCCCTCCCTGGTTTTGAATTAGTTTGCGTTAATAATGCAGGACTTTATCACAACAACGCCGTTTTAAC
>JAODKE010000050.1:2529073-2550310 GCA_026779605.1 Mormyrus hasselquistii | reverse complement strand
GGGGAGGGGGTCTGGGGAGGGGGGGGCCGGCCTGCCAGTCAAGCGCAGAGCCGAACGCCAGAGAAGGACAGAGAGACCGCCGTCGGCGGAGGACAAGGCATGAGGAAGCCGGCAGGGAGGAGGAGAGCAAATGCGTGTGGATCCTGCCACGGAGCATGGAGAAAATGAGGAAGGAGAGAGAGAGAGAGAGACGGGGGAGAGAGAGAGAGAGAGGGAGGGAGGGAGAGACGGGGAGAGAGAGATAGTGAGGGAGAGAGAGAAACGGAAGACAGAAGGAGAGAGAGGGAGGGCATAGAATAGGGAGTGAAAAGGCGTGCTGTGAGTGTCAGCACCGGCGTGTGAGTCTGCTGTGTGCGAGAGTCTGCTGTGAGTCAGTGCGCATGAGAGTCTGCTGTGAGTCAGTACACATGACAGTCTGCTGTGAGTCAGTACACATGAGAGTCTGCTGTGAGTCAGTGTGCATGAGAGTCTGCTGTGAGTCAGTGCGCATGAGAGTCTGCTGTGTGCGAGAGTCTGCTGTGAGTCAGTGTGCATGAGAGTCTGCTGTGAGTCAGTACGCATGAGAGTCTGCTGTGAGTCAGTACACATGAGAGTCTGCTGTGAGTCAGTGTGCATGAGAGTCTGCTGTGAGTCAGTGTGCATGAGAGTCTGTTGTGAGTCAGTAAATGTGAGAGTCTGCTGTGAATCGATGTGTGAGTTTGCTGTGAACATTCAACACTTACCTAAACTTTAGTGCAGTGCATACTTCAATTAGCCTGTATTTGTGCTAGAATTTAACTTAACGACATGCAAAGGATTTCTGCATCCTGAAACACTAAGGATGTTACAGGATATTTTAGAGAATCAGAAATGCATATATTTGTCCCTGACCACTTGGGGTCAATCAACAGAGAACAATCGAGAAAGACATGAAAGCCATTGTGTTACTGATGGACACAATCATGAAGGGATCGCGTGACTGACGGACACGGCCCTGAAGGCGTTTTATTTCCTCGGAATACAGATCATATTAATTCGCCCTACACACTTCTTTTAAGGTTCTCTTTGTCCCCCCCTCAAAATAAAAAAATGAACATGTTTTCATGGATGGGAATTCCCTGTGGCCCTTTGTGAATTATCCGTCTGTAAAAAGGGGGACATTGTCCCGATTGTCCCCGCTCCGGAGCGCCTTCCTCGGCCTCACAGCTCCAGCGGGACCCAGCGGCCCTCCGGCTGCCTGACACGCCAGCGTGAGATGAACATCATTGTTTGTGACACTTATTCCCAGTGGCTCACCACAGGCAATGGTCCAGAAGGAGGCAGCGCTGAGTTGAAGACCTGGTTTGCTTTGGTGTCTGCAGCTTCAGGGGCGTCCTTAAGCACAGGTCTGAAGGCTCGGCGTGTAGGTGAAGCACCGACTGGCTTATTAATATGAAGCCTACAGATGTTTCTGGATACCTGTTTTTTTTTTTGGCTAATCCAGTCAAATGCTGCTTGCCATGACCTAAAAATTGAACTCGGAGGCCGGGCTCTGCATTCCCTAACTCCTGCCCGCCCTGGTCGTATGGTTGAATGAAGGATTATGCAAAAAAGAGGGCACCCAAGGCTCTGTGAAGCGAACTGTCCATTTCCATCACATCCTTGACGTCTCCCTAAACGCTTTCCTGTCTCTTCTGATCGGCCAGATACTCTGGTGCTCATTAGCTATACATTTGCTCCCTGAGCCAGTCATATTTCCCATGTTTTATTAAAGTAATTCAAAGCTAATATGATGCAATTTCTTCCCTACTTCCTGAATGAAAAAAATACCTCATGAATCTCCAGGTGTGTATAAGCATGTAATTATTAATCTTATTCGTGTCCAGACTACTAGTCCAGGCCTAAAATGGCCCTTGTGCCGTCCCGCATCTTTGTGCGACGTTCTGCCCCGTTCAGACGACCAAAGCACAGCCCTGGATAGTATGAATCATCAGGTGTCAGAACACACAGCCGTGTCACGGCAGAGGAGTGGGACGTGCTGAAACTCAGAGGACCTACCTCCGTTCCAGTCTCGTTGCTGCCGTGGAAACGGAAAGGATTGCCTGACATTCAAGAGGATGCTCGGCACCTGCGCGTCCATGATGATTCACAGATCTGGAACGTGTTGCCGTTACGGCACGCTTTTGGCTGGGAGCCACCATCCCTCTGCGCTTTGGGCCGCGAGGCTCCTGAGTGACAGACGGTCCTCAGCAGATTCTAATTGCAAATTCTCCAGTCAGATTCCAAATTCCATTTCTAGGAGCTAGAAGGCTTCAAACGCAAATCGTAGAACAGACCTCAAAAGCTTAGTGGTGGAATCCTCCATTAGATTCTGGAATGTATTTCAGGAAGACCTGAGCAACAGGCAGCAGAGAGTGAATATCATAACAACATAATATGCAGACTATTATTCACTGCAGGGCTGCCAACTGTGGTCAGATGGCTGAGGTGAGACTGTCAGTTCGTATTTACATGTATGTAAGACTTACTTTGTTACTTTGTATATAGTCTGTAAGGTTTGCAAACTGCCCCAATGCGTTTGATGTAACTAATTTTAGATTTATCATGGAATTATACAGATTTGCCATAAGATTTCTTGCGCGAGCGGGGAGTCTGAAAGCGTGAGCGTCACGCCAGATACCAGGAAGTTGGTGCCCCCCCCACGTTTCCCCCCCTTAAAAAACTACCAAAATGAACCCACTTTCTATTCTGGGCCAAGAACCCCACCCGGTCCTCAGGTAGAAAACCCCCCCCCCCCCCACACATCAGCAACGTAGAGAAACGTCGGGGGGCTTCACGTCGGGAGGGGGGCAACCTCATGTCAAGCTGCGTCAGGATTACTGAGGGCTAGCCAGATTAGCATGTTAGCGAATCACACGGAAGCTGTGGCTCGCTTTCCATGGCCTATGGGCTGTGGGGCGAGCAGCGCGCATACGGTCTGAGCGTGCTCGGGCGCTCAACTGGGAGCTCCGCCCCCCCCCAGGCCCCATTCCGGCCTATGACATCTACAGGATTGGAACGCCTCTTCCTGCCAGCCGTGCCCATACTCCCAAAATACATCCGCGCGCCATCTGGCAATCCCCACGAACTGTGTAAATAAATCGGTCACATGTCCAATGGCCCTGCGTCGTTTAAACCACACCGAAACCGTTAACGTGCAGCATCTTTCGCGCTCTGACGACACGTCCCCTCCGGGTCATCCCTTCCTCATCTGTCCCCACTGACTCCCCGTGCCTCTGAAGTCCAGCAAATGAAATATTCCCCTTTCAAATAGAGTGGCTCACTGTGACGGCTGCTATGCCCTTAGACGCCTCAGTGGGGCGCCCGTGAGCAGCCAGCAGACAGTCCATCACCCTCCCACATCCCTGCGGCAGTCAGCTCTTGCAAAGACCACAGCTCATTATTACTACAGTTATTAATAAAGCTCTTGTTATGAGTACTTTGCAAATGTGACACTCGAGGTTTGGGTTATTCCCGAGTTGCCCGTGAACAACTAAAGGGGAATATTTTTGGATGATGTGAAAGCCAAGATATAAACAAGACACGAAAATGATTTGATTACTTAATCATATAATATTAATGTATTAGTATATAAATATAAGTATATAATATTATTATATTAGTATATAAATATTAGTATAATTTAATATGTTTAGTGTAAGTGAATACTATAATATTAGTTCAAAAGTTAAAAGTTATTTTTTAGTTCAAATAAAAGTAAGAACTGGGATCTAGGCATCTTGCGTGGTTTGGCCTGCATGGCTACGCTGCGCATCTTCATCTCGACGACCAGCCTCGCTCACGTAGCGGTCCCCGCGACCATGCGATCCTGCATTCATCGCCGCAACTTTTTAACTTTTCGGTGCCTTTAATTTAGCATTTTCAATGACGGATACAAGTATTATTTACGCATTTCCACATTTGCAGATGTCTGTCGTCGCTAACCCTGACGAATGTTTAGGGGTGGCTGTCATCCTCACTGTGACTGAGGGTCTCATTACAGACACATTTATCGTTACAGTTGCTGTCACGGCTGCAGTTTCTCATTGCAGCTACAACTACCATCAGGACTATAGTTCTTAACTACAATTCTCATTATCACTGTAGCTATTATTGTGAATACAGTTATTATTCCTTTCGCATTATTATCTATATATACACAGAGGATTTGCATGCGTGTGTATGTGTGTGAGTGTGCAAGAGAGAGAGAGAGAGAGAGAGAGAGCATTTAACCAGCCATTTCTGAAGTGTGTTATGCAGTTAGACAGCAGTCTCTCCCTATAAGGCTCAACTGGGCCCACAGGGACGTTAGAAGGTTCCCCACCAGAAGAGCAGTTTGCTCACTCTATCCATTAACCCCCCCCTCCAAAAAAACGCAAATGCTTCCCTGCTTCATCCCCAGTCTGCAGAAACATCATCATGGGGCGGCACTGACGCGGGGCTCAGGGCACTGGGGGAGCCATCAGACGTGAGAGACAGGTGCCGTCAGCCAGGGAGGGAGAGTGGGAGCCAGAGGGGGGCACATCTCAACCCAGGCAGCAATATCGGCTAGTTACACATCATATAATCAGCCCAGTACCTGCAAGCATCCGGAGTTACACATCACATAGTCACCGACCCCAAGCACCCAGAGTTACACATCACACGAACTCCATCACCCAGCTCCTGGAGTTACACATCACAAAATCTCCCCCAAGCACCCAGAGTTACACATCACATAAACCCCACCTCTCAAGCACCCTGTTAGTGCGGCTTTGACAAGCTATATCCCTTCTAAGCACAAACAGACAGACACACACACACCTCAACACTTCTTTCAAAGACACAAGGATGAGGTCTGATCCAGGATTCATGACTAACTGCAAAGCTCTACTCATCATACTAATTCTCTGTGTATTTGACATTTTTCTAAACACTAAGATAAATGTGCATGAGGAAGGCTGGCACCCCCCACCCCCGACCAGAAAAACTATCCTCTGTCCGTCCTGCAAACTATTTCATTGTCTAATAAAAAGCAGTCAATCATTTCTGATCAGGAATCTGTGGCTACCAGGGGGACTGGGGGGGGAAGAAGGGGTAGCAGAAGAATGATCCGGAGAGAGATAGAGAGCGGGAGACAGCAAAGGAGGTGGAGGAGGGGAGAGGCCTGGGGGTCAGTTAATGAATTAGAGCCGCGAGGCGGCGGGAATGAGGACGGGCGGGAGACGGAGCCGCAGGGAGCAGTTGACACCTCTGGGGTGTCAAGTAACGAACGGGAGGGAGGCGGCGAACGAACGCGAAAAAGCAGAGAGCCGCTAATGCGCTAACGGATCGGCCATTTCGTGGTGGAGCGATGGGGCAGCAGGATGTAGCACGGGCTGGATCTCACCCCAAAGCTCCCCCCACCCTGCCTCGTCTTCCGAATGCTCCACCCTTATACACCTCCATCACCCTGCATCCACCCATCCTACTCCGTCACTCTCCCAGTACCCGGGCTACTTACAGAGGGATTACATCGGACTTAAAGCATTACACCATTAATCGGCTAATGCGGCTCATTGTAAGGAGCCACGACACCAGGCGCAGTGGCTTGCAGTGCCCGCATCATAGATTGCTGTAATAACTGCGTCAGTCGTTCCTTGGGGAATTATACTGCATTTACATGAGACTATAATTTTTGGTTGAAGTTTAATTATGTCCTGCATCTGAGTCTTAAATGTGTCTCTCAGGAAAAGATATCAAGCTACACTCAGCGTGAGCTGCACTGTGATCTTTCGTTACACCTTTATTATGATTTTTATGCAGCGTATTTTTTGGTGGCTCACTCAGCATAAGTGCCTGGTCCAAATTACTGCAGGGCACTGTAAGCCTTCAGGGCACCGAGCCATGTCTCTAACCGCCACGCCACCCGCTGTCAGTACAGCGTCATCGCCGGCTTCTGTGGCCCCCTGTCCCCTCCTGCGCCGGGTTACAGTGACGGCTGTACAGCTCGAGTCAATCTAAGCAGTGACACTGTAATTGCGGTGTGTCACCTACTTGTTAGTGCATCAGATGGGTGAATGCGCGGTGGCGGGGAGGGGGGGTTGGCCAGTCTGCGTCCTGCTGCTAATCGGAGTGGAGCAACGCCATGTGTTGAAAGAGGTGCATACAAACAGGAAGAGGAGCTTTGGAGGACATGAGTACGGGGGTGGGGAGGTTATAGGGCGCTGACTTGTCTGTTCCGTGTCTTTTTCTATAGTTAGGCACTGCTGTGGATGTATGTAGGGCTGTGTGTAAGTGTGTTTGTGTGTGTGTGTGTGTGTGTGTGTGGGTCTGTGTGTGTGTGTGTGCGGGTCTGTGTGTATGTGTGTGTGTGTGATGTATATATTTTACATTGTAGAGACCAAATATCCCCACAATGTGATAAAAACCTGTTATCTTTACATTGTGGGGACCATTTGTATTTATGAAAATCTGTGACTGCAATCAAAACACTAAAAATGCTGAAAGTCTTGTGTTTTGTTTGCTTACTTACTGATAAGGGGCTGGGGAGGGATTTGTTGTCATTGTTGGGATGAGGATTTTACCCATAGAGATGAATGGAGAGTCCCCACAAAGATATGCATACAAACATGTGTCTGTGTGTAATATATTGTGTGTGTATTATATAATTGCCCCCCACAATATAATAAAAATGTTATTCTGACATTGTGAGGACCATTTTTCAGGTCCCCACAAAGATCTGTGAATGAAATCAAAAAAACTAAAAACGCCAAAAATCTCATATTTTGTGTATTGCCCGTGTTTATATGTGTGTGTGCGTTTATTTGTGTGTGTGTGTGTGTGTGTGCGCGTGGGTGTTTATGTGGGTGTATGTGTGTGTGTGCCTGCATGCGTGTGTTTATGTGTGTGTGTGTGTGTGCGTGGGTGTGATTGTGTGTGTGTGTGTGTGCGTGGGTGTGATTGTGTGGGTGTGGGTGTGTATACACACGAGAAACCGTTCATCCATAAAACTGAAAGCCGGCAGCTACCCCAGTTTAAACAGGACAACAGTAACCGGATGAGCCCACAGCACCAAGGTGAAGATAAGCTTCAAGATAAGCTAAGATCAGCAGATAGCAGAATTAATCACGATGGTATCTAGAAGTTTGCTTGGCCACGGGCTCCTGCTGTAGCCCCCTTGAGCCACGGATATTAACTAGGTCAGCTGAATATAAACGATGGCTTCAGATAAAATGTTTCAGCTAAGCTAACAGATGTATTGTACATTTAGTAAATAAAAGCTTGAAGCAAAACCTATTCGACTGAACAGGCAATGGTTCTACATTTAGGTGTAGCACTACTGCCCCCTGGTGGTTTTCATGACTCATAGCGAGTGCTGATTTCTCGTATAAATGCTCCACAACTTGAATTGGCATGTCTTTGAGCTGTAGGAGGAAATCAGAGCACATAGAAGAAACCCACGCAGTGCGGGGAAAACATGCGAATACTAAAATCCAACGCCCACAGCTTCGGATAAGCAGTCGGAATATGGATGAATGGATTGATGAGTGAAAGGATGAAGAATGTCGGAAACACCCTGGATGGGATGCCAGTCCATCACAGGACACGTACACACATGTAAACATGCTCTTTAGGCAATTTAGACACCAATTAGCCAAATTCTATATCTACGTGGACTACAGGAGGAACTCAATGTCAGGAGGAAAACCATGCAACAGAGAGAACTCCACACACCCGGGGTGAGGGGCGATCCGCTGGGCTGTTGTACTTCTCCAAGTCCATAGACCTGTGTTCCCCTACCCAATTCTTGCCCCCCCCAACGTTTTTTGCTCCCTCCCAGCTCTTGCTCCAAAAATGTAGACTTGGAGCAAAACCGTGGACTGATAGGGGTCCCTGAGAAGTTCGGAAACATTCATATATATATATATATATACCATTTGCCATAAACATGTGCGTTTTTAAAATGTACCATTAATGACAAGATTCCTACCTCACTGTTCATGCAGTGACTACGACGACACAGACAACTGCAGCACTTAGTCTGAAACAGTCAAAAACTACAGACCTGCATGCACCCACTCGTCAGCTGGCATCAATGATCTGTAGTTTTTGCCAAATCCTTTTAAAAGTTTCATTACAGATCAAGTAATTCTCCTTTACTCATTTTAACCAATAGCTACTAAATATTAAAATAAGTTTCTTCCACTGCTATAGATTCATCACTTTAAGGGATGCAAGGGGCCACAGTTAAAAGAAGAAGAAAGTCAAGATTCAAAGTGAGATTAAAAGCTTTTCTGCACCCATAGCAAGAAAGCTGTGGTCTAATCAAGCTTTGCAGTCATCACGAGCATTAAATTAGCGACAGGCTGCAAATGTCGCCCGACATCCTGCAAGGTTTAGGGGGAGTTCTGTGAAAAGGCGTGGGAAGCGAGGCTGTAACGTTCACGCCGCCGTCGGAAGGCAACTTGAAAGCTGATGGAAATAAGAGCAGCCTGTGTGTGAAGCGCAGCAGCAGCTGGCGGCGGGAGGAAGCGGGGGACACAGTAGGGCGCTTTCCTACATAACAAACCCATTTACGGTGACCGATGCTACTGACTGACCGAGATCGCTCGCACGAAGCGGAGGGTCGCCCACACACGCCCACCCAAGCTGGCCTCGAGACTCACCTCCACGAACAGGAAACAGGGCAGGATGGAGGTGCTGATCTTCACACCCGGCTTCGGCTCCGCCATCCTCTCCTCCTTCACCAAGCTTTAGAAACACGAGGAAGCGGCGGTCAGCGAGCGGGAGGCAAACTCCGTAACCGGCAGATTTCCGAGAGGCAGCCGGCAGAGCCCGATTTAACCTGAATCTCCGCGGTTACCTGCGTCTCGCCGAGACGGGGCGGGCCGCGGTTTGGACGCTGCATGCCGCCGCCCGGCCCGTCTCTGTCCGGGAAAGAGGGAGAGCGCGCAAGGAGGATGAATAGGACATGAGGCTGAGCCCTGCATGTGCGATTGAAGCGCGCACTGGGCTGCGTTTATAAACCCAGCTGGCGAGACGCTTGGCAGGAACATGCTGTAACTGTCATTGCGGAGGAGAAGGCGCCAGCGGAAGCCCGAGCGGACCCCGCGGGGGGGGCAAGGGGGGGGGCGGCACGCGTGTGGGACGAGGTCGCGGATGTAGGATCTCCAAGATGTCTGAAAAACCCTCTTTCACTCCAGGGCTTTCATTTATTTCAAGAGTGGCTGCACCCCATAATGTCTAATTGGTGATTGAACACTTAGGTTTCACCCCTTGTCTAATCAAAATAACTATAAATAAATAAATTAAAATGAGGTCTGAGATTGCTCTCCATCCTTCACATGGCATTCCTAGCTGCCCCCTGCAAAGCATTGTGGGTGCGGTTATTGAGTGTCATTAAAGGAAAGCAGCAGCAGTTGGGGAAGGTAGAAGTGCAGCAGACGAACACTGTCTCCTCTCGTAAGGAAGGCGCTCATTGACCAAAGAATGTGAAGAAAGCGGCAGAGGCCATAGAGGAAATAAAAGCCGTGAGTGGGGAGGGAGAGAGAAAGAAAGAGAAGGAGACCGTAGTTGAAACCACTGAAAACAGAGAGTGATGTCATACAGCAAGAGGACAACTGGCTCAAGATCCCCCTCGATCTCTGCACTGTAGCATGAAATGAGAAAGCAGCAGCCATAGGGGCCGCTTTACCCTTAGCTGGGCTTCTTTACTGCCCCCCCTCCGTCCACTCTGCCCCTTTGTCCTGCACATCCAGCTGACGCCGTTAGCTCTCACACTGCTAACTGGGCCAGATCATGCTAACCCTCTCCCCCAGCCAGCCTCCAGCCCCCCCCCAGCACCGGCGCGGTCCACCCCCACAGCTGACACCATCGTGCTGTGGGGAGGGGAGCAGGGAAGTGGGACAGCGATGGGAGAGGTGATTGCTGGGTAATTAGTCAAGCTCTTCAGGGAATCCAACCGCCAACGACCAGGGTGTGGGGGCAGGGGGTGTTTGCCTTGACTGCAGCTCCAGTCCAGCCCTTCAGATCTCCATCAACAGAGCGTCCTGATCCTCGCAGATACAGGGCGGTCCTTAAATACACATGCTACAGATGATGCCCCAGTATCAGCATCAGCTCCATCGACCCTGCGCTCTTACCGTAGGCGCCTCAGCTCCCCGCTCAGCAGTGCTTCTGCAGGACTCCTATGCCGAAGCCATGTCTGGCTGAGGTGAAGGGAAACAGCTGTTAATTCATGCACGGGGTTTCCCACTCCAGGTGATCAGGGTGTCCTGCTCCAGATGCTCAGGGTCTCCCGCTCCAGGTGCTCAGGGTCTCCCGCTCCAGGTGCTCAGGGTCTCCCGCTCCAGATGTTCAGGGTCTCCAGGTGCTCAGGGTCTCCCACCCTAGGTGTTCATGGTCTCCCACCCTTGGTCTAGTGTCTCCTTTCCTCTCTGCCGCTTCCTGTCCGCTCAGTTCAAAGAAACCACACTCTACCCTGTCTTACGAGCTGGCAGCTAGGCTGAGTCTCTATGGCTGCAAACTAGCTAAAAACGAAAACAATTCTTGTTCGCCCCTCCCCTCTCTTGTTGAGCCGGACGATGGACCTTCACCCAACTGCCTGCTTCAAACATCTAACAACAGTCTAATTAATTGAGTTGCGTGAATCGCTGTCTCTACTGCCTCACGGTACAGCAGCATAGGAGAGGAGAGAGAGAGCCAGTGCGTGAGCAAGTGGGCGAGAGAGCCTGCACGAGTGTCAGAGAGGCGAGAACGATAGTGGTGCATTTGTATTCCAAGCAGATGCCCCCTCACAGCCAATAGCAGAAGAGAGACATGAAAAAAAATGAAATGGGCGTGTTTCGGAGAATGGAGTAGAAACTGTTATTGATCCAGGAGAGCAAAGACCTTTAATGACAATAAGAACTGAGTTTACAATTAGAGGCAGATTCGGTGCTGCCGTGGTTTGCAAAATGTTGGTTTTGTTAAATGCTGAACTATCAAAACTTATGGAAACCAGTAACAGATAGTGGCTGTTGATACAGGGAAGGAAAGTGTGTTTATGCGTGTGTGTATGTCTATGTTTGTGTATGTGTACTCTGTGAGTGTGTATGCATATGTGCATATGTTCTATGTGTTTGTGTGAATGTGTATGCTTGTGTATGTGTGCTCTGTGTGTGTGTATGTGTGTGTGCGACGATGGCCTGTTGATCATACGCTACTGTTTTGGCAGCCATCTTTTGACACTCGGTCATAGGCCGCAAACACTACACTGTAATTTAAATTCTGTCCCCTGGTAGAGCAGAGAATATTAAAGCCTGGGGCATTACAGTGCTTGGGGCAAGTTGCTCTATAGTCTTGGATCTTGGAGCTTGAGCTGCAGTATTATATGGGGAATTGGATTCCTGTTCTCTGCTCAACCAGACAAGGCTGGTTTGTTGAGTCTTGACTGATTGATACAGACACGGGCGGGCGGGGAGGGCTAGGATGCTTACATTGGCCATCGCCATGGTAACCCAGTACCCACACTACGCGCAGATAAACAGAGAGGGGAAAAAATGGCACCTCGTACCATGACACATACAGGGGCAGGAGGATACAAGAGCTTACAGGGAAATGAGCCAGAAGACGGTGAAGATGTAGCGACAGGGGAAAAAGGCACAGACACTATAGTACACACACACACACACCGAGCAGTGCACAGCCAACAACCTCTATCAAACGTACAAATAACATGATCTTCAAAAACATTACAGAAATCAGTGTGAGAGCACAGATGACTTGGCAGTATGAGAAGCAGTAAGACTGATGCGAAGAAATCATCAGTTTTTGTTTTAATCCACAAAGATCTGACTGCTGATCTCGTCATGAGCTGCAGCCCATTCATTCCTGAATCGATTCCCATTTCCAGCTTGTTTATCGAGCTGTAAGACAATGGGTGCCTCGTCAGTAACCTTCCGGCTGACGGAGAGTGGAGGCCACCTCCCCGTCCTCCTGCCCGCGCGCCTGCCTGCACCAGAGCGGCAGTTATCCTGGGGGAAAAAAGAGCAAAACAGCAGACTCTTATCTCCCTGTCAGGGCTCGGCGCAGTCAGATCTGCCGGAGGCGGGAGAGGCCATCGTAAAGACGCCCACACTCTTCAGCAAAGTGCCCCTGTCAGGTCCAAGAATATAAAAGCAACTCAGTAGGGCTGTTAGATACGCTGATGGTCTGTGATGGCAGATTCCACGAGGAGCCGCTTTTCACCAGGACGATAGAGATTGTGCATCCACTCTGCGATGACAAAGACATTCCTCCACTCCAGGAGCACCATCCAGCCACTGATAAGCAGTAACATCCATGTTGGCCCCATAGTGCCTTCGAGGCCCCGGTGACGATGTCATGAGCCATGAGAGGTAAATATTACCCAAAATGCACCCTGCTCTACAGCTCAGTGAGGCTCTAGACTGAGATTTAGAGCTGGACCCCCTTCCTAGGAGAGAACATGAACATTCTCCATGTTCCTCTGCAAAGGTAGCACTTGTCTGGCCTGCAAAATTAGTATATTTATTAAATTGAATATTAAATGTTTTTTTTTGTGCACATTATTCTCCTATTAAGACCTCAACCAGCCAATCCAGAATCATGGCCTCAACTCCCTAATCGCCATCCTAGAGATGTATGTGCTTGTAACATGCAATATTCCTTTAGTACATGTTCAAAGAGGAAAAAGGCGAGCCCCAGTAACAGCCTACGCCTTTTATGATGGAAGCCCCCCCCGCCGCCCCGGTCCCACACATTGGGATGCAGAGCCCAAGAGGTTATGAAAAGTGGGGCCCCGGCCTCTCCGCTGAGTATTTTTAGTATGAAGGAGCTCATCAGAAACAAGGTCTCTCCATCAGTGGGAAGCTAGCAGCTGTTAAAGCAGGCAGACCCCGCGTCCCAGGTGTGCTCGGCGAGGCACGTTACAGGGATCAGCCTTCATCTTCAGTTCAGGCTGAAATAGAGAAACGGCCCTGAACGAGATCACCAGTTATATGGGTCAATGACAACAGTATTATTAGCCTGGGCTGTCTGTGAGCAACCAGGATAAACAAGATCACTGCTAATAACTGCCCGTCATAGTGAACCCAACCTTCAATGCAGTGCTTATTAAATGACCCTTCATGAAGAACACTGCTTTATTTTTGGAGTATTTACCTGCAAAATACTTCTAGATTTCCTTGAAAGTTCACTGCATTCGAGTTCTGATTTGAAAGCTCCAGGGCTTAGAAATGTCTCCCTGCCTGGTTGTATTTGAAATACCTTTAGATCCTTTCTGAAACTCTCTCTTATAACCTTAACACACACGAATCACTTCAACACATTTGCACGAGTTGATGAATGCAGTATCCCGTGCATTACTACACACACTACTGTGCACGAGGCTATTGCATGTGCCAGTGGACATACTACAGTAGCAGGCATATTAAAAATTTGAACACCCCAAAAAAATGTTTTTGGACAGCCCTTGAAATTCATTTCAAGCTACAGGCCTGCACATCAGTGCACAAATTAGTGCACGCATCAGTGCGCACATCACTTTCTGAAGAAGCACGAGACACCACTCTGCGCCCCAAGGGCCATGATGGTAATACTTGTGGAGCGGGGGAGGTATTGGTTTAAAATGGGACATTTTATTCTTCAATATGGGACGATCCCATTAAAAACAGTGCAGATGGCAACTCTGAGGGTCAGAGATCTGTTTTCTGACCCTGTCCTTTATTTAAAGGATAGCTATCATATTGTATGATTGATGGTTTCATCTTCCACCAAATTCCCACTCTCCCAGCCGCTGCCCTTCCCTCCACACAGAGGTTTGAGGTGTCAAGGCACTTCTATAAAGCACTCATAGCAATCCTGTACAAATGCAGACATGGGGTTTTGTACACACAGACACAGACACACACATACATCTACCATTAGCCCCTCATAGCTAAATTGGATTGGGAGAGTGACCGGAGAGTGTTACCCCATACCGGGGGAGGTATCGCCTATGCCTGGGAAAGACAGATGAAACCTGATAGAAGCAGCATTTTTGGTATGCTCAGTAAGAGAAAAGGGATATGTTTTGTAAGAACTCCCCCTGGATGTTTATTTTTAACACACGCACTTACTGTGGGCCGTCTGCCTTTTATTTCAGAGACAGGCTAAGCGCAGCTTCAGTGTGCAGCAGAGACACTATTCAAGCCCAGTAGAGCAACACCTGAGACCTCTAAGAGATTTAAATACACAGAACTCTACAAACTCAAGCAATGTGAGGCTCAGGGCATTGTGGGAGTTGTAGTTATGTTGATGGGGGCAGGGCTTCGGTCCTGCGTTGTTTGGTAACCATTTGTAGGCAGACATGCAGCAGCAGGTTTTCTTATTCAGTCCCCCAGAAGCAACAATGACTTCACATGATCACAGCCAAGTACAACAATACTACCACCACAATACTACCACTGCTAATACAATTACTATTACTACTAACACCAATACTACCACTGCTAATACTACTACTACAGTATTACTACTAACACCAATACTACAACTGCCAAAACTACTACTATTACTATTACTGCCAATACTATTACTATTCAGTGACTCCAAATTACCTGATGCATGATTTTGGACTGTGTGGGCAAACCAAAATGACTTCCAAAAGATAGTCTGGCCTAAATGCAAGTAAATGAAGATAAATTTCATTTAAGCTGAGGCATCTCAAATCCAGCAAGTTATCTGGCCGATAACTAGTCTTGAATATTGTAAGTGGACTATTCAGGTGCTTGATTGTACAGTGAGTCTTCAGGTCAACTCGTACTTACAAATGGGCCATGAAGTTTAAATATTACAACTTGGGTTAAATATAATGGTTTGTAATAATGAATGCATGTCGTACTTTGCAACTCTCGTGAAAACTTTGAACGGCTTGAGGTTCAGTACAAGGTTAAGTTTCCCCAAGCCTCCTTAATGCGACTTCGTCGTAGCTTGAGGAGGGTTTTGGGAAACGCACCCCAGTTACTGTGGGGATACTCATCTCCTCCTCTCTCCATTAAGCCCCCTTAATCCCACAGCTCTGATGGCTTGTGTTTTATAGCTTCATCTTAGCTTGAGGGAGTCTGTTGACTGTCAGCCTGCGCCAAGGCAGATCAATGTCACGTGTCGGCTAACTGCGGCATTTTACCACTCCTCCAATGGGGGTTACCAAGAGCAGAAGGATGGAAGAACATGTATTCTTAATGAATAGGGGAAAGTATTCATAAATACATTTTTAAATATATCTTTTGGGTGTATAACAGTGATGTTAGACATAGGTGCACAGAGCTGAAGGTGCTTCAGCGCCCTCTGTAGTTGTTGGTGGTAATGCAGAGTCAGAATTCTCTTGGGCAGTCTGCCTAGAGTTTTCCTCAAAAAAAACATAACGTTATATCAATTATATCACGAATGCTCAGAGGAGACTTTATGAATATTTCTCCAAAAAGACTACCAAACAACCAAACCAGCGGCAAAAACATTTATCTTACTGTTGGCTGTTGATAGTTGCCAAACAAATTTCAGTAAAGTCTTTTGGTCGTTCTGACTTTCACTACCTTGAGTTCAAAGCGTATTCCTGGGTGTATGGTTATTATTTTTATGTGACTTTGGTGGGCACTCACGACCGAAGATTACCCCCCCTCCACACATACTCTCCACACACGAGAGTCACGGACCCAGAGGACACTTGGGGTGTTTGATGGGCAAAAGCTCAGCTTTCCTCAATGACCTCACTCTCTTCGTGCTTAACCCAGAATTGGGCGCGCGCGTTGGGTGGCTGAGTCGTTTTCTTACGTAATCGCCATTTAACCCACTCAAACTCGCAGCGCTACTGGTGCCTACGAACGTGCGGGAAACACTGACTACCGCCATGACTCTGTGACGCTGGTGTTCGTAAATGTCATTGCCATTGAAACAAATCTTAGCACTAGCTGCATGTGAAGGTATTTTATGATATACATTAATATCGGCTGGAATATTTTTTTGGTTGTATAACAGACACAAACACGCATCTGTCAACTGCAAGTATTTCCACAGGAAACACTTATCAATTCATTAATGTATATATATACATTATGTGAATTTTAAGTAAACAATACAACGATTATATCATACCCGCTCAAAATATTCTGTTAAGAAGAAGGAGTCACTTTGATTAGCCGGTAGAAGGACACAGAGATTACTCATGCGCTTTTGTTTCCAAGATTCTACATTAAATTTGTTAGTCTGACACCCAGTAACACATCGGAAAGCTTTTACTTGTATTACTTGAAGAGGCTCACTAGCGACCTCTTCAGTCAAGAAACAGCATGACACCCGTGGTTTGCTGGCACTAACGGCGTTGTCGGAGCTGGGAGCTCAGTAACCTTTTCATCAAACCTTCTCAGTCAAAGGTTGTTATCCTGAAGCCGGCTGAAAAAAGAGCATTTCCCCACAGTACACAAACAGGGAGGGATACTGGCCTCTACCTGCCATTACAATCCTGTTTGTCTGGCTGCAGAAATGTGTCATCTCTGGTCCTTACTGACCTGCCACTTTGCCCTTTGCAAATGCCACAAAGTGGGTGTGGGCTTAAATGTCTTATTAGAAGTCCAATTCAACACAACGTTGACGGCAAAAGTTGGAATTTGTTACTCAGAGGTTGCAGCACAGAATCCCAGGATGTGAAAGACTGACGCTTCAAAAAGAGGTAAGAAGCTTGTAGCGTGAACTGACTCAAACCACTTATTCTACTGTGCTTTAGGTAAAACAAAAATTTCTGTTATCCAGGCTGACATTATCCTATCAAGCCTGTGTAATCAAGGGCTTGATCACAAATTAATGCAAATAGCAGTCAGATGAACCTGCCTGCCTGACCAAGAGAATCACTGCTGAAGCTGCACTGCACCCTGGTGACACGCTTGCGGGGGAAGGATAGTCTGATCAAATGACGACGACACTTTATTGATCCCCATCTTGCTCTCCACAACACGTGAGCTTGACGGCGAAGATCTGTGGCGGCGCCCATGAAGCTGGGGGGTTAGGGGCTTTGTTCAGGGACCAGCAACCGCCCAGTCACAGGCACAGGGGTTTAGCCCACTGAGCCACTCACATGGCAGTTTGGTCGATTTGATGTATCTTAATATTAGCTGCCTAATATTATTGGAAAGAAATATATACATATATATGTGTATGTATATATATATATAATCCTGATAAATTATAGATTATAGAGATGGTGTGTAACTCCAGGGTTATACCTGAATGCAGTGGGGTGGATGCCGGCCTGCAGACGCTGCACTCCAGAAGAGCAGAGAGGGCAGTTAAATATAGATACTGTGCTTTTTGGTTCATGTTTCACGCGTCCCCAGAGGCCCTGCCATGGTGGGGGAGGGGCTGCTGCTGTGGCCTCTGCATAGCAGCTGTTTAGCACAGTCCTCGTGATGGCGGATGGCACTGGCGCAGCGAGGCTGAGGCCAGGCAGAGGCACAAACAAAAAGGTGGCGAAGGGAGAGCAGACGCTCGGGCAGAAACCCGGACAGACGGAGAGACGCAGAATCTAGATCGGCTCAGGCAGGAGAAAAATAAGCATCATGTCATGGCATAAAGTCCCCAGTAGAGGGAGCTGCATTACCTACACTCAACAGCCCGTTTATACAATATTAGTAACTACTGTGGTATTGGGCGGTTCCCACTTTTCCCTCCCATAACTCTTTAGGGGCAGTTCAGAGGAGCCCTTCTGCACACCGCTGATGTACTGAGCTATTATTTTTGCACTTCTCTTCCGCCTTTCTCTGCGCTTTAATGAGTCTGGCCAATATTCTCTCACCTCTTTCATTATCAAGGTGTTTTCGGCCATAGAAATGCCAATGAGTGGATATTTTTGTTCAACGCGCCATTCTCTGCAAAGCCCAGGCTGTGTGAAGGTCTCAGAAGCGTAGCTGTTACCGACATGCTAAAACCGTCACGCGTGGCACCAGCGGTCAGACCACATTCATAGGAAGTTTCATCAGATTTCTTAGCTTTTATAAAACTTAGCTGAACTGTAAGTAAACATCTTGACCCTGTTTGCATGCTATATCTGTTCAATGGCGGCCAGATGAATCGCTGTTTGCTAGAGCAGGCTGCTTGGCTTAGCAATCATGTCTAATAAACTCGCTACTGAGTATATATTGACTTTTGTTTCATGACAGCAGGCATTTGCTGTAGATCCAGTTTTGCAGCGCCACAATCACATTTAGCAAATATGGTAATGGGTAATGTCCCAGAGCACTGTGCAATGCAAATGCAAACCAGACTTCCTTGTGTTTGAGAGCCAGATATCATCATCAGTTGATGAGTTAACAGCCTTTCATGCAAAGGACCTTTGCTTCTGTAAGCAGCATAGGAAAGCAGATCAGGAAGATGTAAAAAACTGCAAGAGGTTTCAAAAAGATTAAAATAAGCTTTGTCTTGTTACAAAAGCTGCAGATGGCCTCACTGGACCATAGCAGGTGAATAGGCATTTATCATTTATGCCTGTAGTGATGCAAAGTGTATACAGCACACTAGAAATTAAGCAATTATAGGGACCAAAACTATCATGGTTATCAATATCATTGTGGTATTGTTAAAATGTGCTGCAAAAAAAAAAAATACTAATAAGTAAATTGAAATAATTTTGCCAAGTTTTAAGTAAAATTAAGTAAAATGAATAGCATTATGCACTTTTTTGTTTGCATGAACATAAAAATAATAACGTAGCCAATATTTCACTTTTGGCCAATAACACACTGTGTGTAGAATTCGTTGGCCTCTTCCGGTGTTTCAGAAACAAAGGATTCTCCATTAAGTGTTACATGAAGACATGCAGGGTATAAGAGTCTAAACCGCACTTTTTCCTGATAGAATCCTTGTTTGACTTCCTTGAAGGCAGCGCGCTTCTTCACTAGTGTTGGTCAAAAAGTATTCCATTCTGAGCAGGCAGAGATTTAATCTCTGTTTCGGCTATCGTAACTTTTTCGAAATTTTCTCCGGCGATACATTCCATTGTGGTTAGACAATATTCACCGTCTCATGTAGGGCATCCACTGATGTTTGTGGTGACTTAACTGAGTTTTGAAGGAGTTCCGCCATGTCGTCTAACAGAGAAGATCTTTGTTTTCCAAGCTCCGAAATAAGTTGCGGCATTGTAAGTGCCTCCGCAGTGCATTTTTCAGCTGTGTACTCGTCTACGGTTGTTTCAGTCATTGATGCTAGCTTGCCAACATTAGCCCTTGTTACCGGCGGTTGTCCTCCCATTTGTTTTTGTTTCAAGCCACTCATTTTAAGTTATTCATTAATCGTATATGATGCTCCAATACAATCACATAAATATCTACACTATGCGTCAAGTTGAGCAGTATAAACTTCAGTTTAGCTCGGAGCCCTCCTTTTTCCACGTCCGCCTCCTACATTTCAAAGCCATTCCATCAGGAATTTTACCATGATTTACTATTAATCCAATAACCATTTATTTCCTACAGCACATCATCCATCCCTCCATACATCCTTCTGTCCACCCATCTGTTCATAAATCTATCCTCATATCCTCAGCAGGGTCATCACAGCCTGCACTGGACATAAGACATGTTATAGATAGGATGCTAGTCTTTCACAGGGCACATATTCATGTAATTTAGAGATGACAGTTATTGATAATTATTTGGACTGCAGGAGGAAACCCAGGATCACAGTGACACAATGCAACCACCAGACACAGAACAGAGGCAGCAAACCAGTCACCGTGGAGGTGTGAGGAAACAGAGTTACCCACTGAGTAATTGTACCACCTGACAGCACACTTTGTTATATTCAATTGTCTGCCAGCCAAATCAGCCAGTTCGGTCTACATCCCCCACTTAGAATTTGTCTTTCCAGGTTTTTGGGGTTTTGCCTGCTTGCCCAATAAATCCAGTTAGAAGCCATGAAGATGCACTTCCAAAGTTTTGAGGCCTCAGGCCTCTATGCTGAAGTCCTACACAATTGCAGTGTAACATGACAGGCTGTCACTACATTTCCCAGCATACATCACAGCATACACTTCAGACATAAGAATGTACTTACCCACCACTGCTTTACAATGGTGAAACTGATGTGAGCAGAAGAAAAGAAACTGAAAAACCAAAAGTTCACAAGTTGAGGAACAAGGCAGTTTTTGGTCAGAGAAGACTTCAGCAAGCAAATACTGAAGTTTAGGATGATGGTAAGAGTTTGTGGTGCCAGAAGGATGATCATGTCTGGGATCTGTTATAATGACGACTCTGCGCTGAAGTCAGAAGCTCCCAGCCTGTGGGGTAGTGATGGATAAAATGACGCTTTATGAACATTTGCTGTATTTTTTGACCCCACTAGATGGTGCCCTTAGTTTATTTTAGGGTATGCTTTGTGCCCTTTTTTGAGCAGAGGGCACCACCTAGTGGGGTCAAAAGATACAGCAAATGGTTCATGAAGCATCATTTTGTCCATTACTACTGTGGGGACAAGGATACACCTGAACACCTGAACCTCTGACTTAATTCCTGTCAAGCACCGTTTCCAATAGAATGGCATTCTCAAGTATTCCAGTATTTCCAACATTGACCACTCAATGATATTGCCTTTGACATACAAGCTAACTCAAGCAGGATTAGGGCCCAACATGGTAGCGATCTCTCAGGGGACGGGGTAGTTGTTATGGTTCCCTTAACCAGGTGGGTTGTTGTTTTCTCCTGCCTCTTAAAAGCACTGGACCCCTGATTCTGGTTACTTCATCTCTCATTTTTCCCTGTCCACAAACTTGCAGGCTTATATTTGTTCAACATCAATCTGTCTCTTTAACATTTAAATCTGTATATTTAAATACATAAGTAAGCAAAGGTAATGGATTCAAGATCTCTGTTGCAAGCTAAATAAGTTAGCATTTGCCACTGCAAGGCTCTGATCCCGAGGTTTCTCTAAAAGATGTTCAACCTTATGACACAGCCATGAGTCAGAGCAGTGACTGTGACTGGGGAAATAAGCATTTAGAAAAAAATCTGTTGCTCATTGAATGGTGATTCATGGCTGGCGTTTCAAATGATGGGGCACAGTTTTCTGCTATGCTGGAAAACAGTTCCTTGGTAAAACCCCACCTAGAATATTGTGTATTATACACCATACATTGCTGCCTTGGAAAAGGTTCAACATTGGGCTACAAAAAATGCGGCCGGTCACAAATGCAAATGCGGCCCGCGATGCTGACCACGTAAAAAAAAATAAAAATAAATTAAAAATAAATAAAATAAT
>JAODKE010000050.1:2492953-2508210 GCA_026779605.1 Mormyrus hasselquistii | reverse complement strand
AAAAACGGTTTATCAACATATACCCCGCCCCCACACGAACGGGAAAAAGGGGGGACCAGGGGGGCCGGGGGGGGGGGGTCTGGGGGGGGGGTGGGGGGGCGGGGGGCTGGCGGGGGCGGGGGGAGGGGGGGGGGGAAGCAGGGGCTGCATGGGTCACCAAGTTAAGAAAAGACAAAACAGAGAGGTTATATAGTCATAGTACTCTAAGTTTCAAATCACCTGAATGCCAAAGTTAAGACATTACAAAGCCAGGTGACTGATAGCAGGATCAGTCAGACTGGGGATAATATGATAATTTGGTATTACAACAACATGCTTTAAAGTTTGCAGGATTCAGTACAGGCAGTGACAATACACTGCACTGACAGAAGCAAGAGGGAGGCACGCATGGCGTGGAAGGAGAGAGAGGAGAGGAGGAAGGAGACAAGCTGAGGAGAACTGATTTAATATGGCGGGCGAGCCAACGTCGTCCTGTTTATGTCCTCGGCTGGCCGGAGTAGCTGTACTCTTAATGGATTTGAGAGAAGAAAAAAAAAACAGAAAGAAAGATATGAACAAAGGTCATGAGGATTAGCTGCAGTGTGGTGGAGCGCCGCGTGCGTGTCAGCCACTGGCACGATCGGCCGTCTCCAGCTGCAGCCTTAACGTGCCAGAAATCCATAAAAAGTGCTAAAAAAATCCAGCCCTGAGCTCCACTGTTGTTGTTTCCTGTCGCCATGATTTAGAAGTGAAGGCGCAGAAGCAGAAGCCCCCCAAAAAAGCTCAGTTTGTTCTTGATGCCGTATGTAACCCCAGCCCACCACCCAGACAGCTCAGCATCCTCAGTTACATGACCAGTGTGGCATCTTACACAAGCGGCCCAGATAAATTAACCAGCACCCCCCCCCCCGGAGTGCAACCATCAGTGGCTGACCTATATCCTTCCACACTGCCACATCATTGAGTTTCACCTTCCTGTTATTTTTTTTTTGGTGAATCCACTCGCCATCACTCGTTTCTTGATGGGCTTCCAAACACATACACATGTCATCTCCTATAATTTTACAGACTCATAAAATCTGGATTTTCTGTTCTTGTTTTCTATGGTATTTTTCCGCATTTTAATTTATTGCTCAGTTAATGCTGCCAATCCGTATTTACCCCAGCTGGCTCACACCATCTCCTTTAATAGGGGTGGCTGTGTTTGGAAAGGGTTGTTTGGGGTTATTTCTGCTCCCCTGTCACTAAAACGCAGCTCATCGCTGCTCTGGGGAATTAATTATCCTAGCACAGCTCCAGGGCATGTCTGCTGGCCCGTGTGTGTCATGCTGTGAGGAAGGAAGAATAACAGACCAGTGTTAATCTCTTACATGCCAGCAGGCGCGAGTGTTCCGTCCATTATGATGAAATAATACTTAAATCGGAATTGAATGCCAAGTGTTTGGGGGGGGGTCTCTAGATCATGCCTGACATATTCAGGAGTGCCTTTTCAGAGATGTTACATCATGAAGACTAGACCAGTAGACCAGCCAGAGGTCAGATGTCACAAGTCACAGACTGAGTACAGTGGTTCTATGAGTACACAGCGGTTGCTAGGGCTGACAGACTGGTTCACTGGTGGCTAGGAGAGACCCTTCAAACATATGGTCACAACAAGGGGTATCTGAAACAGTGACAAGTCCTTATACGTTTTGAAAAAAAGTGAATTATAATGGAATTGGTATGATTTATGATATGAATATATTTTTGAAATATTTAATATTTACAATGTACTCTGTATCCCCAGCTATTTGGCAATTAATGTGTTTCTACTTGTTGTATTGGCAGTCGTCGGTTGCCACAGGAGATCGGAGGGGGAGATGATGTCCTCCTGAGAGCGACAAGCAGCAGCAGACGGAGTGACCTACATCCCGCAGGCAGTCCATACCACCACACGGCGCGCCGTTGTGGGAGAGATTACACGGCGAAGTGAGGGTGAGATCGGAGGTCAGAGCACAACCCTGTCCTCGGACCGCAGGATCTTCCTTGCTGTGGCTTAAGCCTGCCAGGCCCCGAGAAGACAGTGGTGTGCCACTTCCTCTCAGCAGGACAGAGGCTTTGCCTCTCGCTGTCCAGGATCCCAGACGGTTGTTAAATGCAGGAGGGGCTTTGCGAGGCTCTCCAGCTCTTCCTTGTATTTTTGGCTGACTTGGACACTTGAATTTGGAACTGATAGTAACTTTCTTAATAAGAACCACCTGACATCAGCGAAATCAATGAGGTTCATCCCTAGAAGACCCACAACACATCGAGAAGTCTTATCTGATCCTACCACTTAGAATATCCCAAAAACACAGAAGTAGTAGGAGCAGAAGGTGTAGAGTTAACAAAGTGTCATGGAGAGTCTCTCCTCCCAAGTCCCAGCATCAGGTTCCAGCTCCGGTCACAGTAGTGGCCTGGAGGGATTGGACATGTACTCAAGTTACAGTGAGAGCCTCCCATCATCGCCGGGCAATGTGCCGCGCCAAGGCCGCCTGATTAAGCCCAAGCCCAACGTTAGCTGCCGGCGCAAGCGTGAGTTCATCTCAGACGAGAAGAAGGATGCCTCCTATTGGGAGAAGCGCCGCAAGAACAACGAAGCGGCCAAGCGTTCGAGGGAGAAGCGGCGGCTCAACGACATGGTGCTGGAGAACCGCGTCATGGCGCTCAATGATGAGAATTTACGGCTGAAGACGGAGCTCCTGCAGCTGAAACTGCGCTTCGGCCTCATCAGCACATCCTCCTACATGGAGAAAAGTCAGCAGATAGGCAGCGGGGGCGGTCTGGCTGGAGCCGGAGGTGGTGCTGCTTCCGGACATTACTTCTCCAGTGCCTACTCCAGCGGTTCTCAGGTTCTGATGAACTCTGACTCCTCTGAGGCCGAGCAATCTGGCCTTGGGGAGGGCCACACCCTCCTAGCCAAGTACTCCCCACGTGGCTCGCTGTCCGACATGTCGGACGGCTCATCTCGCGACAGCCCGGAGCCTGTGGGGTGCGAGATCAAGCGTGAGAATGCGGCCATGGACATCGGAGGGCTGGAGGTGGACATCACAGGCAGCCCTGGAGGCAGTGCTGCCCACATTTTGTTCGGCATCCACTCCAGCCGACTCCCCGCTCATCACCAGCACACCCACTCGCACCATCACCATGGCGAACCCGTGGCCAGCCCCACTGCTGCTCCACCAGTCCCCCAGAGGAGCGTCATCCTCTATCGCTCTAGCAACACCCCTTACTGCGCGGACAAGACCTCTGCACCGCCACCTCCCCCAGCAGCACCTCACCAACAGACCTTCTCTGCAACCCACTCGTCCCAGACTCACATGGATCCTCTCGGTGCTAAGAACCCAGAAACCCTAGTGGAAGGGTCAGAGCAGCTGGAGAAGACAACTCTGGAGTCTCTGTCATACGAATTCTCTGAGAGGACAGAGGGACACGCTTACAGACACACCCGTCCTCTTCAAGAACAGGACAGTGCCAGCCTCATACCCGACCTACACCCGAGCCGCGAGGAGGCGCAAGCCCACTTGTACCACCAGCACTCCTACAATGGCCCTCATGACGAGGACCCTCCAGTTCTGACATATGAAGGAGGCCCCAGACCTGAGGCATACTTCCAGGAGTGTCCGGCTTCAACAAAGGACACCTCTTCCAGTGATGGGGACCCCCGTAGCTCAGACAAAGACACTTCTACTGATGACGAGAGTCCCTCCTCCTCCTGCTCGGAGGCAGCCAGTTATCGCCAGAGACTGCCTGCCGAGTCGCAGGCGACATCGTTCCTGCCACCAGGGGCTGTGCCGTTATGCCAAAGCCCAGAAGTCCAGGCGGAGGTCAGAGGCACCGCCCTGCCTCACAAGCTGCGGCTCAAGCACAGAGCAATGAGTGCTGGCAGCTCACAGTGCGATGGAGTGTCCGCCCCTCTGCTGCCTCAGCACCCCTACCTGGCCCTTGCTCCAAGCAGCCACCAGGCAACCAGCAAGGATGCTGAGAGCTGGACACCCATGGCCTCACATAAGCAGGCATCCTCTTTCCTGGAAGTCGAGGAAGGCCGGATGGACTGCAGCAAAAAGGAGATGGCCGGGCGGCCCTGCCGCAACAAGAGGCGAGACTGAGGAACGTGAAGGGGTCACTCGGACTGCAAAATCTCAAGGTTTACTGTGAGAGGCGCGGCTGACGCGACTCAAAATAAAGTTGCTGACTACAACTGGTTCTGTTTTCTAGAGAACCCTTTCCCCCAAAGTATCCTCCACCAGCATACCTGTATCCCAGTGGGTCAGCGACCCACTCTACTCTGAAGAGGATGAAGGAAGGAAGCCAAATTTACTATGTTAACTGGGGCTGGACTTCTAGCTGCACTGACTCATATCCTGTAAGGACTAGTTTGGCCTTTCTCTCCCTGTAGAACACAAGCACTTAAAAGAGATGGCAGCGGGTGGGGAATCTACTTCAGCAGTTGTGTCAGGATGACGGTCAAAAAAAAATATTGTCAAAAATTATTAAAATGCCATTTTTAAGTTAAAAATGTTGTTTAGAATGATTCTGTAAAGAATCCAGAAGTTTTTGTGAAGTATCAGTGCCCCATTTATGGTAGTTTTGACATGGATACAATGTGTTGGCCACCACGCAAACCAAATGCAATGCATTCTGGGAACACTACCTTGACCAAAGAAACAACACCATGACCGAGAGATCCGTCTCGCTCCCCCATCTCTGAATCTCCTTCACTCCTCTCTATTTTTCTCTTATTTTTCAAGCACTTGGTATGTACATTACTGTGATATAAAATATGCTTATTAAATGAATATATATTTTAAGAAAAAAAAACAAAAAAATACTCAGAAAAAAAAAATAGAATGGACCGACAGTAATGGGAAGAGGGGAATTTGAGCAGTCTAGTCATTAAAATGACTGTACAGTCCTATTCTGTCTGCAAAACCCATCAATGATTGATGTTTATTTATTGTATTTTGTAGTTCTTAAGTTTTTCTTTTTTTTAAAAAAAAAAAAGTAGATCACCGTGTTGTGTTTCCCCCTTTCCATCTTCCCATGGGGCTGGTGTCACACATTAACACTCAGCGAGGCTTGCCCTGGTGGAAAGCAGGCTCTGTGCTGTCCTCAATTGTGCCATGATCTGGGAGAGGAAACCCAGACACAGCCCAATGCGGGGCAAGTCTTGCTGAATGTCATGGAGTAAGAGGCAGTAAATAAACAAACACGAAAGAATGAGGTGCCATGTGAAAAGGCTCCTCACAAACAATTATGGGACTTAAGAGGGCTGGGCAACATGTAACCAGGCCAAACTGATCCCAGCTCAGTCTTGGGCCTCTGTCTTTATTCCTCTACATCAGTGTTTCCCAATCCAGCCCTTGGGGACCCATGGATGGTCCATGTATCTGCTTCCTCCCAGCTCCCTGCCAGACAGTCTGCATTTTTGCTGGCAGGAAAAGAGGGAGCAAAAATGTGGACCGTCTAGGGGTCCCTGAAGACCGGTTTGAGAAACACCGCTTTATATATTTACTGTGTATCTAATCCCATCCCCCAGTTACCCTGAATAAGGAGGAAATACTTTGGTAAATCTAGGCTACAAAAGCAGATATGCATTGTGCTGTCATGCAAAGAAATTGGAGGGACGGATCATTGTGTCAAAATAGAAAAATCTGTGGGGGGGGGTGTTGAATTGCACTCTCCAAATGGGCTGCCCTAGGCCCCTTGAATGAGCACAAAGGAACGCTAAATCTCCCCCCCCCCTTACCAGCACCCAGCTACACCAAGACCCCCACCCTCCAAAATTGCATGCCGGCGTTACACACCCCCTGCACCTCTGCTCACTCCCACTCAGAAATCCTAACACTAAGAGTGGACAATAACTGAATTAAGGTCTCTTCTCTAAGGGTTACTTCCCCTTTCTCCACCGTGCTCGCCGGCGCCCCCTTCCTGTACAGCTCTCCTATTGTACAATGTGAGGCAAACACTGTATTGTATGGTTTGTATCTGTGTAAAGCTGCTTCGCTTCTCGAGGTGCCTGGAATTCAGGCTGTTGTGTATAAATGTAAAGATCTCTTGTTGACAATGTTGTAATGCTTATTTTATTAATTTTTTTATTACTTTTAAGTTTATTCTCTTTTTTTTGTAAGTGTTTTTATCTTACGGTGTCTGCCCTCCTGTCGACTGTGATGAAATGTAACTTACCTTTTGACTCTGTATTTGACGGCCATGTGTGTACGCTTGCTGAAGGTTTTGAGAAAAAGAAAGGAAAAAAAAAGAACAGGAGGGTTGTGTGATGTTTACACCCCATTAAATTGTAAACAAGGGCCTAACGGTCCTTGTGACAAACGGGTGCATTTCAAACACAAAAAAAAAAGAAAATAAAAACAAGACAGTTGCTGAATTTCTTGAAGCAGCAAGACAGTTTTCTTTTTCCCTTTGGTGTTTATCCGGCTGAAAGAACCATAGCGTTGAGCAGGAATCTGCACATTTTCAGCACACAGATGGAGGTTTCCCACCCGCTGCATGCACACACTCGCGGGACACTGACACACGTCGTCTCTGCTGGGGGTCTGAGTGCTTCGCTGGCGTATCGGCACCCTGGTTATCACCGAGTGCAGACAGACAGCGCTGTGAGCCGCAGATGCTCAGATCAGGGTCCAACCCACAATGCATCAGCGACCCCCTACTTCCTCATTGGCCCATTGTTGACTAGGCTACTTGCACTGACATCTATAGACAGCTATATAAAAGAGTCACAGGGGCTTGGGCTTGTAAGGCAGGTCATCGTATGCAGGTGTGTGCTGGTGTATATTGGTGCATACTGGTGTGTGTTGGTGTATACTGGTCTGAGAATGTATCACTCCACATCAGCTTAAAACAATAAGCAGGTTTACATTGAAATCACAATGTGGCATATACGCACATCCACCAGGACCAAGCTGGAAATGTCTAACCTGTACAGCACATAATTATACATATAAAAATTAATCAAAATAGTATCTTATAAGACCATTCTAAGCAGATGAAAGATAAATGTAAGATATAGACTCTCAGTGCCTCAGGACTAGTTATTTCTGATTAATACCTGCTCCCCCTCTCTCCTGAACACATTACAAGGGGGTCATATTTGTAACTGCATGATAAGGGTTTTTTTTAAACCTACCACACCCAGCCCCCACTGTCTCTCTCTCACATACACACACACAGGCTGTTCCTGCCAGCTTTATTCTTGTAAGCAGGAATGCTGTTTCTTGCCTGTCACCTTCCTCTCCTGGTTGCCACGACACCCGCAGGCACGGCGACGCGGTGACATTCTGTGACAGGCCGACGATGCTGCTGAATCGGCAGCCATTGGTACATGTGGGAGCGTGCGCACACAAGTCACGGGAAATGTAGGTCAGCGTGCAAGGGAGGAGCAGGAGAGAGAGAGAGACCGCAGGTAGGCAGAAGGAGGAGGTTCGTGTCAAAGGCTGGGCGTGTCTGCATGGTGAGGTGGCTCCTTGTACAATATACCATCTGGAGTGCTGTGCAGGGCAGCTCGCGGGACATGGAGTTGCCCATTGCCCTTAGGACTACTTTTGCCATGAAGGAGGGTTGGAGAGGGGTGCAGTTTTTGGCACCAGGTCAAAGAGCAGAACCTCCAGCCTTGTTCCCATTCCAAACTCTGAAACAGCACTTTCCCCAAAGCTTTAATTATGCCTCCCCCCCCCCTCCGGTGCCACCCCTCCCAGCACAAAGGCTCTGCGTGACTCATAATGCTCGTTATCGTGAAGATCACTTTCATCATCCCAAAGACTCCAGCTAGATGAACAGTCATTTTGTGTCTTTTCTGCACGGGCCACGACATGACAAATCCCACGGCAACCGCGGGTCCTAAGGCTGCTCCTCCGGGAGTAGGCGACTGTGGACTGTGGGCTTATGGGGAACACAAAGCACCCCAACCCCCATTACGTAACCACGACAATTAGCAGCAAGTTGATCAGCAGGCCGAGTGTGGCGAGGGCGGGGAAAAGCCAGGGCGAAACAGCAGCGTCCCTGTGCGACTACTTCCCAAATCTCTCGTCTTTCGATGAAAGCGGATCCCTGCCGTGCGATCAGGGGGGAGAGAGAAAGCTCTGCGGCCCGTGGGGGATGCCTGGCAGGACAGCGGGGCGGCTACAACGCTGCAGCACACAAGCGAAAACAAAAACAAACGGTAAATAGCCATTTGATATCGAATTCAAGCGATTCAGGCGATAACTGAGCCACATGCAAACCTCTGAGGTCCCAGAGCAGACATAGATCTGTGTAAATGATCCATGCATCAATCTTCTAACTGCTTACCCAGTACAGGGTCCCAAGGGGCCTGGAGCCTATCCAAAGCAGCACAGGGCACAAGGAGGGAAACAACTGGGATGGGATGCCAGTCCACTGCAGGGCTCATCTTTTAGAGATACTAATTCACCTACCTGTCTAACATGCCCTAGTGTGTCTTTGGACTATGAGACCAATTTAGAAGAAAGGTGCACGATGTGGGGAGAATGTGCATGTGGGGTTTGCACAGAGTAGGGGCGGGGCTCAAACCTCCAACCCTGGGAGGTGTGACGCAACAGCGCTACTCACTGCTCAACCTGCGTGAAAGCTAAATAGGAAATCTGTTTTTAACCAAAGCTAAGAACTTCTTGGTTAATATCTCCCCCTGAACCAAATCAAGCATGAGAAGGCATTATGAGGCTGCAGGTGTGTGGAGAGGTAGATTTGTGGCGCGCCGTCAGCGATCGTTTCCACGAGTCTGGCATGACTGACCGGACGAAAACAAGGGTTTGCTTTTACTTCCACTTCCTCCTCTGTCTGGACTGTGACCCCAAGTGATAAACGTTGCGTAAGAATAAGGGCAATGACGGGAATATCGTGACGGGCAGCGCGGCTGGGGCCGCTTGAGCAAATGTCACCGATCTACACAGCCGGATGTGCGGATGCTCTGCAGTCGTCACCGCGACTAACAAAAATGACTCCGGGTCATTTGCAGATAGACAGAGTAGGAAATAGCAGATTATAGGAACCAGGCCAGCAGTTACTCCCCAGGGCACGACCATGACCGTGCGTTTTTAAGTCTGGGAAAAGGAGGGCAGTGATCCAACACGATCCCACACAGAGACTCCAGATTCCAGATCTCTGAATTTTGAATCGTTTTTGTTTCATTCTGTGTTGAAAACCGGTTTATGTGGCCTGGCGGGGCGGGTTGGGGGTACGGAGGAGCATCTTGAGGAATTGTACCGCCACCTGCGACCCATGATGGCGGCCGTCAGTCTGATACGGCGAACAGTTATCTGGCGCCCTGGGAGATGCCGGTCACAGCCAGCTCCGCTCCCCACTGCGTGTGTCTCTTGTATATATTACACTGCCGACCGCCATCCTCTGAGATGCAGGTGTGTGCGGTTCCATTGCAGCATAAAGCGATAACGCCGTTTATCAGCAAAACCCAGAGAGGGAGAAAGGGGAGGCAGATTAATAGGGGCGCACATACTCCACACAGTACGTGCAGGTGGTGTGAAGGCCCCCTGAAAAACGGTGGGGGCCACATCGGTTCAGGGACAGGCACCTAGTGGGCAGCAAGGCAAGCAGCCTCCCCCCAAAAAGCCAAAGGCAGGTGCTCCCCCCCCCCCTTTACTCGTCCCATTGTGATGGGACACATTTCCTCTATAGTGGAGCCCGGTGGGGGAGGGGGTGTCACATGTAGCTCTAACTGCAGAGTAGCTGGGCGCGTGCTTTGGCGCCTTCGGCCGAAACGCTTCGCCTGCTATTCCCTAAATGCGAATTACAGGAACAGCCGCGGCCGTTTTCATTTAAAGCCACTAAAACTGAAAATAGCCCCGGACATGTATTAATCAAACGTCAGGAATGCGATCCAGGGCACTGCACGGACATCAGCAGTCTGAGGAGAACTTTACGATAATCCATGCGGGGGCGACACCAAAGCCTCCCATATAAAACAGTCAGAGTGTCTCAGACACTTTCAGCCTTAACCAGCGGCACAGGAGCGTCGTTCAGAGGTAAACGGCAAATCGGATGTGACCACGAATCCCCGGTTTTTTGCTGCAGACGTGACACAATGCAAAGTCAGCGTCGGACAGAATGACTCCCCCAGCCGTAGAAGGTCTGAATCATCGGCTTTTCTGATTTCCCTCAATTATCCCTGATTGGTTACCCTAGTAGGCCTGCCCTCCTATTGGCTATTAATCTTCATCGACCATGCAAGCAGTCAATCCAGCCTTCCGCACACATCGAACTTTGCCAGCCTAACTTCCTCCCAGAGGGATTTGCATGGTCGTTACGACGACAGAAACCTGTTCAACAGACAAAGGAGTGTGGGGGGGGTGATGTCGATCAGAGCTCAGAGGAAGAAGCCATGTCTTATACCTTATGAAAAAATTGGTGGGGGGGTGTGGGGGTGAATTGTTTATTCTGAAATTTAACCAGAATAAAACTGGCAGCGAGGAAGGACGGGATTCCTTTCGAACAGAGGGTCAGAAACAGGAGCCGCAGATGCTGGGTAGGTGAAATCTGAGCGGGGGAGAGGACAGGCCTGGGATCAGTCAGAAACAGTGAAATATGATGCTGGAAGCCGGAGAAAAATCGACCGCAGCTGAACCACGTCACAAAATTTCAGCTGAGGCTCGGCTCAGCGGGACCACCGTCCAACAGTAACAGGCAAGCTGAGATCAATCTGGGGGCAGCCGGAGACCAATCTGGGGGCAGCCGGAGACCAATCTGGGGGCAGCCGGAGAGATCAGCTCCTGAGTAACCAGCGTCCATCAGCACACGCTCATTATTGGGTCAGTTTCCTCCAACACTGCAGCCAATCCCATGTCATCTTGTTCCATCACCATCATCATCATCATCATCATGGCTAGAAAGGTCAGGCAGAGCGCAGCAAGAAATTCTAGGCCCCCTGACAAAATGTCACCTTGGGACCCCCCCATCGAAGTGTATGTGCAATTTCACACACTCAAGGGCCCCTGTAAAGTGCTGGGCCTACAGAATCTGCCAGGATATCCATGCCTCTTACTCCTAGCTCAGACCCCCCGCCCCCAGAACATTCTCTGAACATTATGAATTGAAACTGCACCCGCATTTCAGTCCACAGTGGATCCACCTCTTAACATACATGTACAGTGGTACCTTAGCTGTGCACACTGCATGCAGGACAGGCAGGTAAGCAAGATGATGCTGCCAAATAAAACAGGATTCTGCCAATAAAAGATCATTCCAGCCCACTTAGTTTCCATGGGTGTGGGAAGGTACGACCCGACCTCTGACAACTGAACACACCTATTCACAAAAATCGCAATGCCTTGTCTTCGTGTTTCCGTATCACCGGGAAAAAGAGCACGGGAAAAAAGCCAGAGTGGACCAGAATGGGGGGGTGGATGAAATGCTGCACATTCCAGGGTGATGCACCCGTGCCTTCATGCCACAAAGAGGCTTTGAGAACTTTAAAGACACCCCCCACAAACCCAGTGCCACCGACCGGCTGTCCCATGAGACAGGACGGAAAAGCACAAAGCTGACGTCTCGTAGACGGTCTACACCTTCTGGAATTTGCGCAAGTCACATGCTCTCTCAGAGGCACGGGAATTAAAATGCTGGGTTTTTTTCCGTTCCTGGCATTTATTCTGTTTCCCACCTGCCAAGGCGCAAACAAGCAGGCCTGTGTGTCTCATCTCTGGGTTTACAAACCGGTGGAAAGAGAACGGAAACCTCGGAGAACAGGTTTCCTAACACAAATATTGCAACTATCCCCATTTATAAAAGAACAATAAAACAGTAAACCACTTCCCATAAATGGCTTTATATGATACATTAACCAAAAACAATTCTGGGTCTTAGGATTTTTTTCACCATCTCTACACACTAGAAAGACTGAACTGCAAAGGTAAAACGGTTTCTTAATTAATCATAAGTGATTTAGTACATAAACTGTCTCAGTTTCCATCATCAGTACAGCAAAGGCATTTTGGCAACCAGGGTTCTTCCCCTTGATTATGTTATTTCTCATGGCACATTTCAGTAAACAGTTAAGGTGCGGCAGTGTTGGACTCATACTACATCACAGAAGTAGCATTAATCAAATAGCCCTTTTGCATGTCTATGTTTTACTCTGCAGGGCTGGTGACTTTCACCGGCCAGTCTGGGACGGCTTTGGGGAGCCCTGCAGTAAAGGGCAAACCTGTCCGCGAGTCTACAGGGCCAGAGCAGGCCGGCTAAATCAGCCACCTATCAGACGGCAGCAGGCAGGTGCATTTACATGATCAGAGGCTCCTGGGCTATTTGAATTTTCAGAGGGCTGCCTACTATTTTCGACCTGGGGGGAGTCTCAGATGGTAAAATTTGCAAGCGGGGGGCTCCAGTAATGACATTTAAAGTATGTTAGGAAGGATCATTCGCAGGGGACAGGTGGCAACTCTAGGTTTTAAATTTTATTGAACAATGTTTGTTGAGGGTCCTTTTTAGCAAAAGACCCTGGTCCTCAGCTCAGGTACATAAAAGCGGCGCGGGGCCCTCGGCCCGGGTACATTAAAGAGGGGCGGGGCCCTCGGCCCGGGTACATTAAAGAGGGGCGGGGCCCTCAGTCCGGGTACATTAAAGAGGGGCGGGGCCCTCGGCTCGGGTACATTAAAGCAGGGCGGGGCCCTCAGTCCGGGTACATTAAAGTGGAGCGAGGCCATCAGCCCAGGTACATTATAGCGGGGCAGGGCCCTCAGTCTGGGTATATTATAGCGGGGCGAGGCCCTCAGCCCAGGTACATTATAGCGGGGCAGGGCCCTCAGTCTGGGTACATTAAAGTGGGGTGGGGCCCTCAGCCCAGGTACAGTAAAGCTGGCTGGGGCCCTCAGCCCGGGTACAGTAAAGCGGCATGGGGCCCTCGCTCCGGGTACAGTAAAGCTGGCTGGGGCCCTCAGCCCGGGTACAGTAAAGCGGCATGGGGCCCTCGCTCCGGGTACAGTAAAGCTGGCTGGGGCCCTCGGCCTGGCTACATTAGAGTGGCCCCAGAAAAAAAGAAATTAGAGGTGGGTGATATAGAAAAAATATTATATTATACTTTTTTTTTAGACAGGATCACAGTCTATGATATTATCACAATTGCTTCACAATACCAAATCTTGTTAGTATCTTTGCAAGTTACTGAACATCCCAGACAAAATCCTCTGTATTTAAAAAATGTAGCCTAGGTAACAAAAAGGGGGGGTTAAAAAGGTTTGCCGTGCTGCCCTCTGACATCTGTACTTATGTGTCTGTTTTGTTCCATATCACCAATGTCAAATTCTTTTCAGGGACTTTACTCTTCCATGTCGCCCAAGCCACTACTTCGCCAAACAGGGAATGTGCTGCATGCTGCGCTTTGCATGTTGGAATGAGGGCGCGAAAGGGAGAGAGGAAGAAACACAAAGCACTACCTACTGTTAGTTATTACCGGTTTATTGGTGTGTTGAAGCAGATTCGGTTGACAAAACAACTTCAGGTGCGTGCATGAGCAATAGAACTGCAAGTCACAGAGTGTGCACTGTAGCGCGATGCTAACGATCTCTCTGATCATTCTGATGTTTCGCGATAAATTATCGTCAACTCACACACCCCTATTGGAGAAAGAGCTGTTCATTCATGCATCACAGCCACGGCCCCACCCTGGAATACGGAGCACATGCCCAACATTTCAGCTGGTAAAAAAATTCTCTTCTGTGCCTAAGCTACTATTTTGCCTTATTAATGCTCAGCTCACTTTGCTTTCACACTAAGAGACTTTTCACACTACATTAACACCTTCGTAACGATGCCTTCCATAAGACAAATATATTCTCTTGCAAACATATTGAGTTAAACCATTAAAACTGGGAAACGTCAATCACCAAGGACCTTCTGTAGCAATCGCTCCGCTAGAAAAAACAACCAGAAGAGGCATTCATTTTTTTTCCTCGAGTATTAAAACGATTTCCTCTGCATCTAAGACAAAATAAGGCAAACCCTTCTTCTGCTGACTTGTCAGCTGGGATCTAAGTTCCAGGGCACCAGTCCCCCAAACCAAATCTAGCTTCCTGCCCCCAAAGTAGGGTAACCTGGAGAGCTCGTTCCGGGCCCTGCAATCCCACCCAGGAACAACCAGATTTAAGAATCACGCCCCAAGAGAGTGACCGCTGGGCAGCAGGGGCCAGGAAGCCTCAACCCCCCCAGGCATGACGCTACGATAAGAAAAATAAGCCTCTGATAACACCCCCACTAGCCCCGCCTGCCTGGATCACCACTACACGTGACTAGAAGAAAAAAAACAGGGAAGACTTTCAGCTCCACAGCTTTAGTGGTTAATGATTCATCCTTAAATCTGTATCAGTGAACAAACGTATACAGAGGCGTGGGGGGGGCTCAAGAATGAGCTTGTTTCGGAAAAATGACAGTGATATCAATATAACAGTGTGTGTGTGTTTGGGGGGGTAGCGGTACTCGTGATTCCCTTCCTCCAATATTCCGAGAGACGCAGGTGTCCCCGAGACATACGACCCAGACACACGCCCCGTGGCCAATTTCCTTAAAGGTTGGTGGTACAGGACGCTCTTCAGTTCTCACCAAATGCTACTGCACAATTAGCCTCTGCCGTTGCTGCACAAACAGGGGAACACCAAAAAAAAAAATAAATAAACAAAGAAAAATGAAATGAGAGGGAGAGACCTTGAAGCAGGAAAAGGAGGACTTTCATAGATCTGCGGTGACAGGAGAGGAAAAACATTCAGCTTTGCCAACCCCCCCCATTCCAAACACCTTCGAGGGAGGGAGCGGAGCCCCATGTGACCGATGGCTCACATGCTGCCACAGCAAAACGTGTTACTGTAACACCTTGACCGGGGCCCAGCAGTTACATAAACTGCTAGGCAGGGGCACGGAAAGAAGGGAGGCTGAAACAGTGAAAGCCTCTGCTATTAATATCGCAAGCACTGAAATAAAGATCCCACTTGTCTTTAAGCAACGGCTCTTTATGATCCGCTAATTTAAATTATGGTTTATTTAGTAAATTTCTCTTATAGCTGCAAAAAATGCCACACACACACACACACACACACACACACACACACACACACACACACACACAGCAAAAGCTGGCAGCTGCAAGCAGAGAGAGCAGCCTTTCCCAGTGTTTGCTGACCTTGTTTGGTGGTGGGTTCATCCGCGAAGCTGAGCTGTTGAGTTTTGGAAGAGGGGCGGGGGCAGCCCGAGGCTGGAGGGGGTGTGAGCCGATTTGAGCAAGA
>JAODKE010000050.1:2470703-2490747 GCA_026779605.1 Mormyrus hasselquistii | reverse complement strand
GTGTGTGTGTGTGTGTGTGTGTGTGTGTGTGTGTGTGTGTGTGTGTGTGTGTGTGTGTGTGTGTGTGTGTGTGACTTAACACCTATTGCACCTGTGGCCTTCCAGAGATATCCCCACCCTCGGGAATGAAATAGAGCCCCCACTCAAATGGAGCGTGACATCCAACAAAGAATGACGTTCTTCGACCTTGTAATTTTTGTAAGTGTAAAAGCATGACCCATTCTCAGTAAACCGAAGAAAACTTATCATTAACGTTATAAAGAAGGATTTAGTCATAGAATTTTTTTTTTTAATTTGGCAGACGCTTTAGTTCAAAACAACGTATAAGAAGCGGGAGAGCACAGGGTCAGGCAGTCCCTAGATGAATCCGGCCAGACACAGGATTTGAAACGGCGATCTTCTGATCATGGGGTGCAAAGTCCAAACCCACATACGCACACACCACCAGTCTGACACATCATGGCGAGGGAGAAATCAGCTAAACACTAAACTATTTGTTGTAAACGAACACACACATTTTCTTGGTATTGTGAACACACAGGCTGTTCTCAGAAATAACAGCTTCCCATTACCAGAATTTGGAAAGGGAGTGTCTCAAAACTTAGATTAGATCATACCTTACTGACAATCTTTGATCAGAGACATTAGATTGAAAAAACACCTGAATACAAAGTTCATCCGGTAACATCAACTGATTTTCTCTTTTAAATCATTTAAAATTAAAGAAGAACATTACACGTATAAAAGCCGAGGACAACCGGCTTTGGCAGGTTGTGTCGGATGGACAATGAACCGACGATCATTGGCACACTATTGCCCACTTGTGGTAAAAGACAGAAGACACAAAGGCTGTGACTCATTGAAAAAAACCGTCAAGGTACCTTTTATCCCAATTTTTCCTATTATTAATATTTTTATTTTTTTAGAGAACACCGTTAACACAAAACAGCTGAGCTATTCATTTTGGTACGCCATTTAAAGACGCACCAAAGCATCGAGCCATTATCTATTTTAATTATAAATACAATAAGCAATATTATATATAAGCTGTCAGCATCAAACCCAACAAAAGCATAAAAATACCATTTGTACAAGTATTGGTTAGAAGGATAATGACTGTGATGTACATTTGATGTATGAATTTCTAAATGATTGAAGAAATCCAGTATAATTAACAAGAGACAGGAAACAGAGTGGCCTAATTTAGTAACCACTTGGTGAAGGGTATCACGTTTGGAAGTAATGAAACGAAACAGTATTTTGCATTATAATAAATTAAAACGTCGTATTGGTAACATGTCAGTAACAGTGGGTGTAATGCCATATGAGAAAAACGAGTTTACACCTCCTGCTGTCACGACCTCGACCATGCTGCGTTATAAGAGCGTTCCTACACTTCATGCTGTCACAAACTACCAAATCTTTTTCTATAGTTTTATACGGTGGACAGACCTATTATATAGCCTAGCCTTTGACAGGTGGCACCTACTTCTATTAATGAGACATTCAATAAACTGTCAGATGATCAATTACGATTTAGGCCTAGTCTTTTAGTGAAAGAATCCGTACTGCAACCTGATGGATATGCAGTGGATGAATGTTTAAATTTATCATGTTGGCTTGGCTCATTGCTCATTAGAACCGCCGTGAAAAAAAAAAATCTTAAACCGTAATATGCCTGCTAATAAGTCTGCAGGGCTTCACTGCCATCTACTGGTTAAGGAGAAAGTTGCATTTTTTCAGAATAAAGATAAACATTGACGTGAGAAAGTTTTATTTTTTGTGCTTGTGTGATGCTTTTCGCCCCTTCAGCAATAGCCAAGGATATTATTTATTTGGTTGTTTAGTGTTTTGGTGCATGTTTTACCGGTCGTGAATGTCAATGTGATTTTATTAGTAATTACTACGTTTATAGTGCCTTACCTCAGACGCTGGGGAGACCGAATCCACCCCGCCTGGATGCTTTCTGTGTTTCTGTAGAAACGTTTCCGTAATTGACTAAATCTTAAATCGCCATTAAGGTATTTTCAACTAACTTCAGAGATTAATGCGACCGTACCCCTGAAGACGTCAAGTAGATTTTCGGCATAAAGGCAGGCGCATCAGCTTGCGCGCGCCGGGCGTGACGCTCACGCGTTCAGACGCGCGCGCACGTATGAAATCTTACGGAAAATCTGTAGTATTCCGTTATAAGCCTAAAATTAGATACATCAATAGCGTTGGGGTATTCTGTAAACACAATTTACAAGGTAACAGGAAGGCCTATTATAAGGAGAGACATTACTAAGCCGTTCAAAAGAATAGAACCTTTCAGCCTTATGTGTTTGATACCTTAAGGAACTGAACAAGACATCTAGGATAACTAACCCTTCCGTTGAGCTATATAGCTTAATGGCAGGCTCTTCTCAAAGCTCAGTACGCATGAGAGAAATTCATACTCCTCCAGATTCGTGTAAGAATTCTGAAAGCCATTGAAGCCTGACTGTTCTTTTGAGGATCTTCTGATAGCATGTTTATTGAACTCCTGCCTATATCAGCCTGTTTCAGATATCCTCATAGAAAGGGAGAAATCATGCCGTTTTTATTCTTTATACTCACAAATAATCTGTGATTTGATCATAAACTGTCTTCTGAATATATTGAATCTTATTTTATCCACTAATTTCTTTGAATTGCAATCAGCAGCTCTTTTGTGGACTTTTGCTCCAAGTGAATACAGCCAGCTGTCAATTTACACCAGGATAATGTGCAATGATGAGCGATTCTCAGATGACACTCTTGTATGTAGGGGATGTGTCGCTCCTACCACCTTACAGTTCTTTGTTTATTTTCTAGTGAAATTAATCGATGTGAAAATGAATGTTTATTATCTGCTAGTCTTTCAGCCATTCTAATTAAACTGTCTACGCAACACATTTGTGATGACCTTTGTGGAAAAATAGCTGTAAATTAATTAACACAGTTAGCAGATAAGTCTAATTACCCAAGCTCACATAAGGCCAAAAAGGCATGATTACGAAATATGCGTTCCACTTCAGTAGACAAAGACTCTTAATTATTGAAGGTTTTAAGGCTAACAAAGGTAATTCTACCAAATTCCACAAAAAAAAACTGCGTAACAAAATCAGTATGTCACAAGTCACTCCAATGCTGAAATGCAAGAGAGCATTACACATCAATGGCAGTATTATCGAAGCTGAAAGTATTCTTATTGTTGGGGCTGTAATTTGACACCAGACGTGATACTGCTACTCGAAAACATTCTCCCCTGCCTCAGTGGAATGTCATTCGGCCTGTTCGACACGACTTGTCCATCTCTAAGTGAGCCTGCCACATTGTGCTTAATTGACCGACATGTCATTTAACAGTTGGGCTGTGGTGAGCATACAGAAATCCCAGCTGGTATGACAAGCCGGCAAGCAACAGTAATGCCAATATGTTAACAGATTTCTTTATAACCCAAACAACAACACAGTCTGTAGTGTATGACATAAATACAATTTACCATACGGTTGTGTTTACATAGCATTGCATAAGCTTATATTCAATTTACAAAGCTTCTGACAGAAAGTAATTCTTCCCTAAAGAAAACATAACATTATATGTAACAACAAAAGTGTATTTTGGGAAGTTCATGTCTAAAACTTAAATCCCAAACGTATTTCAAGAATTTTTAAGCTTCAATTGCTAGACTGTATCCAAGTTAATTTCGGTTTGATTATTCACTGTGGCAAAGTCCATAATACAAATCCAACAGTTGTTGCTTTTCATAAAGTGCTTCTTTGTATTCCGTTCCTTCTCACTTCTAATTTCTTGGCTAATTCATGCCCAACTAGATGAGAAGTCACATATGTATCCATATTTCAGGTGATGTCACTCCATAGCTTACTGGGTGTTGCAAATCTTCACTACAAAACTACTTTGCATTTCAACTCACTGAAAAAATAATAACAAAAATTTTTTTTCTTTAAATATTCTTGTTTGGTCAATTTTTGTTTGGTAGTGTTATATCTCCATATAAATAAAGTGAAAATAAATAAAATGAGTGTCTTTTGTGGCAGGGCAGGCCCCAGATTAGTTCCCAAGTGCTCCTGGTGCTGTCACAGAGCCCTGGCTTCCTCTCAGTAAGCGAAAACTCCGCGATGATCCCAAGGGTCTCTTTTTTTGGCAGCTTTGCTGTTGCCGCAAAATGAAGTCATAATTGGCAGAAGTAGACATGGCGTAGAACACATTGGCCTTGTCTGGAATCAGAAGCTCTTTGTGGGACAGGGAGACAACAGAAGATTAGCAAATCCTGGTATTTGCATTGATATTTGTGCAGCGAAATATAATCATTACCTCCCATTGTGATCTGTCCTGAATATGGTGGTGTAGGTCAACTCTTGTATAGCAAAAGTACAACAAGTGGACATCGTCACAAGGCTCACCTTTGTCCTGCTGCAGGACCTGGCTGAGCGTGAAGTCGCGGCAACTGACGCCCTCCAGGTTGTGCTTCTCCAGGGCTCTCTGGATCACCTGTGCTGTCTTGTCCTGACTGGTCAGCTGAGGGAGGAGCAAAGAGTCAGGGCTCATGATGTATCCTGACCCCGAGTGACATAAAAACATACGAGTGGCTTCCCAGCGGTCTATTCTGCGTTTTACTCTTGAATGTGACTCTTGAAGCATGAAGGTCCTAAGGAGGCCAGCAGGTGGTGAAGGAGCTGGACTTGCTTTTTAAAATGCACAGACTTATCAGGTGCAGTCTGAGTGAAAATCCGAAAAATGGGGGACTGACTGCCTTATTTCTGGATGCGTAGTTCCTGCTGTCAAGTATGGAGGAAGCAGTGTTCAGCTCTAGGGATGCCTCACCAGTAACAGAGTTAACGATCTTTACCGAAAGCCATGGAAATCTAAACCGGCATGGCTATCACAGCAAACTTCAAAGGCAGCCAACAGCTGACTGGCAGACAGGATAGACCTTCATTTCTTCATTTCTCTGGGAAGCTAATGACCTTTCAAACTAATGATCTGGCCGGTCCAGTCTCCAGGCTTCGATCCCATAGAAATCGAATGGGACAAACTGAAGAGAAGAGTGAGAGAAACAACCCCCAGTAGGGTCAACCTGCAGTATATGCTCCCCCCATGGCGCTGGGCCGGCAGCAGTGTCCTATGTAATCAGTGACGATTGCCAATCATTGGTTGTGTCCCTTGAGTCTTTGTGAGTCAACAGCGAGGAAACCATGGTTACTGCCAGCCTGCAGGGTGCTGATCAACCCCCTGCTGTTGTGGTGTGGGGTGGTATGGTATACAGTGTTTCGCTATGCCAGACACTCACCAGGATGCTTTTGTACATGATGCTGTGGCTGCTGTTCTCCACCCTGACCCTGACGATACAGGAGTCGTCCACCTGCCGGTTGTAGACGGGCAGTGAAACCATGGAGACAGAGCGCCTGTGCTGGGGGGTGTGGCCGGGCTTGCGTCTGGCCGCCAAACCACAGGGGGTCAGCACCAGCAGGTCCGGCTGAGAGCTGAAGCAGGAAGCCGGCTGAGTCGTCGCCACACATGGGGAGATGGGGGCCGACTGGAAGAGTTGAGCCACGTCCTGACAGGAGTTGGAGAGACCCTGAGGGCAATTTGAGAGTGAGAACCTATGAAAATCAACACTCCTCTTAGCAGCACTCTGGTGTGATCTCCAGAACTTTTCAGCTTATTTCTGTAAAGATTATAACGTCTAGTTGATATTTACAAGTGTAAACAATATCCAGGTGAAGACCTCAACCCTCATAACTTAGCATGGACTTGCAATTCTCAAGAGGTCATCGGCCACTCATATGAAAAGAATTTACGTCATGTGAGTGCGCTAATTTGAAAATATGCTTTAAATTGACAAACCACAAATGATTTGTGTTAAAGGCTTAAAATGTGATCTACAGGCCCGTGAACAACAACAAACCTAATTAGCTCATAGAATATGGCTCTTAGATATAAAGCCTTCAGAAGGAAGTGTTGGGTTCCTGAGCAACTTCACCTCTTGTTGGCGCAGTGAGGAGGGGCTGCAGTCGTCCGCTTCACTGCTGAAGGACCCTGATGAGGAGTTGCTCATCTGATCTGCCCCGATCTTCTGAGAGGAGCCCTCGCTCATGGAAAGCAGCCTGCATGGGCACAAGTGGGTGTGTAAACACGGGCGTGTGAACACCAAGTGTTGTGCACACAGGTGCACGCAAAAATCCAAAGGGTGGAGCAGGTAATGCCAAGTGCCAGGCACTCGCACGCCAGTGTCACACGCCAATGGAGGGAGGTTGTACACCTGTGGTGCTTAGATGTCAGCCGAGGGGGACTTACGAGGATAGCTTCCTCAGGCGGGATCCCCAGGTACTGGGGGACTCAGGACAGGAATCCAGGGGAGGCTCTAGATCCCGAGACAACTCATAGCTGTCGGATGACACATGACTACAGATCACCACACAGACATGCTTATGGAATTCACTCGTCTCAAAAGAAAGTCACACATCAAAGATGGCTAATTATTACCGAACACTTCAGCTACATCTCATCACTAAAACCCAGTGTGAATTTTTGTTGGCCTTTCCATTATGTAACAGATCCTGTGTAGCTGATGGCCTTATCTTGAGCGGCCTACAGCATTACACTTCATACGGCTAGATGTTGACTCAAGCATTTCCCGCACCACTCCTCGTTCAAGGTCACAAAGATTGCCCAAAAAGCCCCTCCGTATTCATTCTGGCCCTTAACCACCATCTGCTGTGATGGTGTTGCTTTTACCAGTTTTGTCCATCAGCCCTGAGTAGAAGCATTCCTCACCTTTCCTGGTCAGTCAGCAATTTCTGATCTCGAGATAGCCAGAGGGCTATCTGGGGGCGGTAAGGAAGCAGGTACTGGCCACAGGAAGCTTGGAGCTGACGAATCTGGGAGAGGATGTCAAACTCCTAGGGTGGGGGCAGACGAGGAGGTTATGTAACAAACATTCTGCCCCAGATTGCAGGCCTTCAGCTAACTGCCTCTTGTACATAATCTCCACATTCCGATGAGGTTGTTTTGAGACACCCAGACCCCACCACCACCACCAAACCTCTCCAAAGCCCCATTGTGGATGCTCTCATCTATGAAATAACTCACCCTTCTCCGCTTCTCAAAGTTAATCAGGCCTCCCTATGGACAGAAGAAGAGAGGGATCCAATCATTTCAATCAACAGCCAGCTCACCAGTCAGTCTTTGCATACATTTGACTCTTTGTGTTTTAAAAAAAAAAAAAAATCTGCATTTTTTTAAATCCCGGTTTAAGCCTGGTTCTGCTGGCAGGAGGCTACACCGCGATGCAGGCTGTTTCCAGGCTCAACGCTTCTAAAGCAGCAGTACGCATGAACAAGGTGAAGCAGGAGACACTGGGAACGACCAGAAACCAGTGAAGCCGAGGGAGGAATGCCAGAGACTATCCGGCAGTTTCTCATGAATCGTAAAATGAATCCGAGTGACCTTCAAAAGGAATGGGAAGCATTAAGTGCTGGTGTGAAGTGCACTGCTAGGACAGTCATATCAGGCTAGAAGCAGGGCTAAGGTCCCAAAAAGCAAGGAAGAAGCCCTTCATTAATGAGAAGCAGGGAAGAGTCAGGCTGCAGTTTGCAAAAAAAAAAAAAAAAAAAAAACTATATATATATATATATTCACAGACACATATGCATAAATTGAGAAATGAGAGAAACAAAGTATATTGCTGTGATGTCTTAATTTATTTCCAGAGCTGTACATTGAGGTGAGCCAGGGTATGGATTAGGTTTGTAGTGCTTGGTTTACTCAGAGTGACAGTCAATGTTTGGTTTACCCAGGTTGCCTGTCAGTTAACTCACCTCCACTGTGTCTGGCAGTGCAGTATCCAGCATGGTAAGCACGGTCAGGTAGGTGCCCAGATAGGGTACGCTGCCCCCAGTGGTGCTCTGTGGAACACATAATGATCACAAAGCGTACATGACGGCCGCTGAAGTGCCCTGGCGTCATTGGTTAGAGCACAGAAAGGGCTGATCGGGGAACTGGGCATCCTGGGCTGGGGCAAAGTCAAGGGACAAGCTCAGTCATTCTGCTCACCTCTGCCTTGCTCTCGCTCAGTACTACAGAAAAGCCCCCCCCCCCGGCCTGATGGCTGACCCTGGAGGGAAGTCATTGTCTTTCCCGCTTTGGGAGGGGTGGCCGCCATGTATGATTGCGGTTAACTGAGCGGTACTTAAATAGCACATAGTTAGAAGATCCCGAAGTGCTGCATGTGACTGCATGTGACTCTCCGCAGGAGACAGTGGACGGTCAGCGGGATAAAATGCGTGGGCAGTATGACGAGCTCCTTCCTCCTTTTTTGCAGAGCCACAAAACAGGCGGGTCCGCAAACCTGCTTTCAGCCATGCGACTTCCTCAAAAACAAGCTATAAACGCCTCATACACTCAGCGCGCTGATGTTATCGCAGGCGTCTGTAGCGGCATCTCTGACTCCTGAACACACGCATCAGCACTCAGTTGTACTTTCATATCCAAACGGATGCATTACCATCTGCTTGGTCAGGAGGCAGCGCTTTGATGACTTGGGGGAGGAATTCTGTGCATCTGATTTGGTCCCATCCTGTTTTGAGAAGAAAGAACAATAATTTGTCTTTTAAAATGACCAAAAAAAAAATAAACTACTTCACACATAACAGCATTTGCTTCGAAAAAGGGACCCATTACAAGGAGCCATAGAGAGGCCCCAGTCACAGTCACATAGCATTGCCCAGTCACAGTCACATAGCATTGCCCAGTCACAGTCACATAGCATTGCCCAGTCACAGCCCCCGTCACCTTCTCAGCAAACAGTTCAAGACTGACCCCAAATTCACAGCACTGTAATTATAAACCTCAAATAAGTAACCTGCAATAAACAGCCGACCGAGAGGATAAAGTGTGTTACTATAAGTCTCCTGAAATAAGGTCATATACGGAGGGGGAAAAAAAAGTGCTGGTTAATTTCTTGCTATCGGCAGGTACACTAACGTAGATAAAGCCCTCATTTGTTGAGCTCGCAAGTTCAGCAAAGCAGGCTGAGGGTACAGCTGAGGGAGCGGGCAAGGTGAACATGGAACCAGAACCCAGGGAGTGTAGCTGGTTGGCCTCCGAGACTCGCGAAATTCCTTACAATGATGCCATTGTACATTGCGGGAAACAAACGGTCAACTTCTGAGAGCAAACAAACCTCTCTCAGCATGAGGACTGATACGAGTCCAAGCTGAATACACTGAGGCGAATTCACTCTAAAAGTAAAGCGGAAAATGATTCACTTAACTTAATCTACTTTAATGTGCTTTGTTAGTTTTACACTTTAGATTTTTTCCACAGCTGGGTTTTTCACTCAGCCGGATCAGGTAACTACCATTCCAAAAGACAACATACCTTCCTGGGATTTTAACCTGCTACCACTTGGATCACAAGCATGGCGTTTCAGCCCCTGTGCTTCTCTGTTTTGTGACATGTGTTACAATTATTAGAAGCGTGAATTTTCATATCCCTTCGAAAACCACTCAGTGTCATACACTGGACGGGATTCTAAGAACAATAAAGCAAGATTACAATACCTTCATTATTCTTAGATTTTTTTTCTTGCCAATGAAACTCCAAACTATAAAAACAAGCACTTCCATTGGTAAGCAGCCTCCTTCTGAACACCTGACTGCTCGTAAGAAATGCCTCTCGGCTGCCATGCTCCTCTGACGCAAAACCTAAAGCTATTAGACCGACCACCTTGCCTATGAGAGCATTGCTATTCAAATATGGAAGAATGTGTGTGTGGTAATGTATAAGTTGCACTGTGGGGATCAGATTTCCCCACAATGTGATAAAAAAAACCTGTTTTACCTTGCGGGGATATTTTTTTCCAGTTAAGAATAATTTATATATATAGAAAAAACTGAGTGCAATCAAAAAAACTAAAAATGTCAAAAGTCTTCTATGTTGTTTGGTTAGGGATGGGTAGGAGTTAAGGTTGTCATTGTTGGGATTTGAGTTGAATTGATGAAGGATCCCAGCAAAGATAGGAATACTTGGACAGTGTGTGCATGTGTGTGTATGCGGTTTATGTATGCAAAAATGATTTCCGCATTCTGAATGTCTGCAGTGGCTGGTGAGGTTGCAAAATGGGAAGTATGGTCTGAACACTCGACTTCAAACACCAAAAAAAAAAAAGCATCGACGTTGTACTCTAGGAAAAACACAGTGCTTCACTCAAACTGCTAGAGTAAATGTTCAGACTTAGACTTCACCTGGAGTGAAAAGGAAAGAAAAGTGGATGCAGTAACATTAAGATGACCCTGTGTGTCACTAGATCAGTATATTCTTTATATGAGAGTCTTTGTAGCGTTTTTGTCCTCGACTTTCACTCCATCTCAGTGTCAGCATCCTCTGCTTCCCAGCAGCCACACCGTGTGACCCGCTGTGGCCGGATCAGTGCACAGAGTATGGCCTGCAGAGGAAAGAGTCTCTGACCTCCTCAATGATCTCCCCATTGCCAAGGACGCAGTTCTCGTCAGGGAACATCTCACACAGGTTTCCAAAAGTGGTCACGCTCTCCCTGTATGAACATAACAGAAGTTTCAGTCACCTTTCCCTTCCAGAGATCTTCATTTTTGAACGACTTGCTCCAAAATTTCCACTGGTCTGCTTTGATGCTATATTCCCGCAGGTCTTCCGGTAGCAGATCGTGGCAAAACCGATGAGCTGGCGTCAACCTAGACGCACCTACCTGCTGACAGCCGTCCATGTTTTTTTCAGCCTGTAGATGGCGTTGGACTGCAGAGCAGACAGGATGGCCCTCAGGGAGGAGAAGTTTTTCAGCTGTCGACATTCCTAAGGTCACGCGGTGGAGACTTGTGTTAGGTCACGGATGGCAGAGTTACGTGCTTTTAGCAACAAGCCAATCCTATGCCCACCTGAGCTACACGAATCCACTTCTCGATGATACGGGCCCTCTGGACGGGGCCCGGAGCTGGGACTCGGTTTCCAGAGGAATTCGTTGCTGGACAACAAAGCAATGAAGTAATGACTCGGTTGGTGACGGCGTTGAACTGAGCGATGGTCGCTCGTATGGTCTGGCACAGATTGTCCTTCTTGTCACGCTGGGACCAGACGCAGCCCAGGCACTGGAATGGGCTGACCTTGACGAATAGTTCCTGCAAGGAAGCGGAGATAAGAAGGTCTATGTTTGGGTCTGTGAAAGGGCATCACCGCAGCTGGTGCACTGGTTAAGTGTTTGTGTTTGTGACCTTGCAAACTACAGTTGTATAGCTGGGTGAAGTGCAGTACAATAAGGCATACAGGATGCACTGCACGAACCAGCAGCTATGCAAATAAACTGCAGAAATAAACTGCAATGCAAATAAACTGCTTCACAGTTTCACTTACAGCGTCCAGCCGCGTGAGCTGTTCCGCGATGCTCCCTACAGGGAAGTCCAGGAAGGCCACCAGGTCTTCGCACTCGGGGCTTTTGTCTCCCACAGTTTCATCCTCCAGGTTCTCCTGCTCTGGCAGCAATGCCCCTTGGGTAAAGGGACAGATAATATTGCAAGGCTCCTCGCAAGTACAGATTTAACGCTGTTAATTTGATCCAACGGAATATGTCTGAAAGTCCAAATTGTGTTCACTGGGCTCCCGTTTCCTGTGCGCAACATTTTTTTTTTCTCTTCTGCACTCCAATTCCGCCTCATACGAGTTCTGGCCGCTACTCCCGCCGTGCAGCAGGGTAGCATGTAAACTCCCAGCATCCTAGTTCTTTGTACTTGCGTATAGCCTTAAAACGATGTTGAATAACGACTTACGAACATTTCAAACTGCGAACGGCTGTTCGGAAAATATATCGTTCGTAAGCGTCTGTATTGCATAAATCACAAATGCCATAAAGAAAATAGCATTTTTATACTGATGTAGCACCCAGTGCTGAGTGCAAAGGGAGACTCTTGTATATGCGACAGGATCAACACAGCAAACAGGTACCAGATGCTCATTTCTGGTCTTGCCACGTCTGGGTTTGGACTTTTCCCTGACCAGCACTTATCTGATTCAGAATTTACTCATGCGTTTTGGGACTTTGTCTTACTGTCTTCGTTACAAACATGCAGCTGGGCAGGAACCCGCACAGCATTCGAGTAACGGGCTGGTGTCCAGGTCCAGCTGCTGCACTGCATCACCGCCTGCTTACTGGATTATGAGATCTTTACTCCACAAAAACTGCCTCATCTTTCCTCTTTTGCTTTATCCATTTATAGAACATTGACTGCGAAGGTGCTTTCCACCGGCTTCGGCTCAGTGTTCACGTTCTTGTAAGTCAGCAGGGTTTTCCGGCTTCCAGCTCTTGCCATATTTTCCACTTTTGCCCGTGTCTCCCCGACCTCGGCGCAGCTCAGAGCAACATGCAAAACACTGAATCATCTTCCTAATGACCTTTCTGGCCAATTTTACACCTTGCTGATGGAAATACCTCAGCGGGACACCCAGTCCAGGTTTGTCTATGCCAAACTCCCCAGTTCTCATAATATTTTTATACAAAATTCAAATGTCACGGTCAGCAGAGTGATCCCACCTTTGGGCCTCTGGGCGAGGCCTTTAACCCCCAGCACTGGCAAGTTTGCCTTTCAGGAGACACAAGGTCACCTTACGAGGAATAAAAACAACAACAAAATAGCACCGATAAAAATCAGCCATGACAAAGCAATATGTCATCAGCTGTCAGGCATGAAAATGGCAGCCGAAAAAGATGAGGTTTAGCGGCGAGTTTGTGTTATAAAGTCCAGTTCATGGTTTTGACGAGAAGGAGAATTCCAGAGATTAAAACGGTTTTTGTTTTGAAATACTGAAGAGCAGACAGGGCGTTCTGAGGTACCTTCATGCAGGAACTTTTTCAGCAGATTGTCAGCATCGTCTGCTAGGTGCTGGAAGGGCAGGAGGGGGCGCAGGTACGAGGACAGGAGCCGTAGGGTGGAGTGCCGGGGGGGCTCCCAGAGGTCATCTGTGTACTCCAGCAGCCAGGTCTGAATCAGGGGCCCCAACAGACTGAGGGACACAGAGGAGACAGTAGCCACATTCAAGCCAAGTCCTAGATATTCAGATGTAGTGCAAAGGCAGAGCTACGGAGATGTAGCTAAGATGTAGTGCAAAGGCAGAGCTACGAAGATGTAGCTAACATGTAGAGCAAAGGCAGAGCTACGGAGATGTAGCTAACATGTAGAGCAAAGGCAGAGCTACGGAGATGTAGCTAAGATGTAGGGCAAAGGCAGAGCTACAGAGATGTAGCTAAGATGTAGGGCAAAGGCAGAGCTACGGAGATGTAGCTAAAGGAGGTCCCACCTGTGCTGGTTATCGCTGCCGTTAGCGTCGGCCCTGAAAGAGCGAAGATATCCACTCAGTTTCTTCAAAAATTGGGACACACATCACACTACAGGGGACACTGTTATTTAGGGTGATAAGGAATTGCTGTCATACTGTTGTCTGATGTCTTGGGGTCTGATCCTGTCTCTGATCCTGGTGTTTAAAGGTCACCAGGGGCCACAAAGCTTTTTTCAGTATTGCAAGCAAGCTTCTTATAATGTGGGAAATGTGACAACGTCATTTGGAAATCTACTGTTAAACATCTTTCACAACCCCAGAGAAATATTAAAAACCGAGTAGGGAGAAACGGAACAGTGTGAAACTCAAGCATATACTTTATAGCAGGAGTTCAAGACACTGATTAGACACCAAAAAAGAAAACGCACAACACTATATGGATGAAGATGGCATCAGTCACTCCCCAAGCTCCTGAGGAGCCGGTGCCCCCCACCCACCTCTGGAAGAGGAGCTCGACGAGCCGCTCAGGGTCGGCGAAAGCGCGATACATGGAGAAGAATATGGGCACAAAATCCGGGTCCTGCGAGGGAGGATCGAGCAGCTGTGTCACCAGGCCCTCCAACCCGGCGGCCTTGACCCGCCGCACTTTGCAGGTGCGGTACTGGACGAAGCTTAAGGACGGCTGGTCCTCGGCAGCATTAGGGGGCGGGGCCACGGCTTCTCTGCGCAGGGTCACCCCGTACACAATCCCATGCTCCACTTCTTCCCCCCATTCCTGCACTGGGTCCTGACAAGACGCAGAAACACTTACTGACGAATAGGTCAGATGGGGCTGCCCCTAAGGGTGCCTGATCAAAAAACCTTTAGACAAAATTGGGGATATTTTGTAGACTAACTAGTAGGGAAACAATCTCTTTAGTAGATCAATATAATAATCTGTGTCATTTAAGTTCTCCTTCACACTGTTACCCCAATGGGTACACATTTAATTATAATATAATGGACTTTCTTGAAGGCCGTCCTCATAAGCGTCTGTCTCTATGCCAGTCTGGCTCTTCTACTCTGCTTTTGTCCAGAAACTTTGAAAAACAGAGGCTATACAGCTGAAATAGAGTCCCCATTGTTTTTGAAGACATGATTCAAGTCAACACATGCCAATACAGCATGCAGTCACCGACACAGACATGAAGTACGGAGCAAAGGCATTAACCTAAAACCATAACAAAGTACAAAACAGCCAGTCCTCTTAAAAAAGGCCTTTGCGGAGTGACATCACTGAAAAATCCCTCAAATGGGCATGTTTGCAACGCCACACATAGTACAGGGCTGCGCTAAGCCCCAAGGTGAAGCTTGTTTGGGACAGGCAAAGCCCCTAACAGGCAGAAGAACAGGCAGTAACTAGTAGAAAAGTGGTTTTATAAAGGCAAACATCTGGATCTGATTTTCAGCTCAAGACGAGAGCACATACAAACCAAGTGAACAAAACATTACGCTCCAAGCTTCATTAATCGGCACCACTCTGCTCCCAGGTAATTGTTTAACCTTATAAATGTCCAAATTCTAGGTAGAGTTCCTGACACTAATCTGCACAGAGAAATCATGTGTGACAACTATAATAAACTGAGAAGTGAATCATCATAATTATTGCTACTTTAACTGATTCTGCCAGAGGGTATCTGGTAGACACCCAATAGCTGTTTCACTGAGTATTAAGCATATGTAGTGCTGGATAGGACCCTCTTTTGTTTCTGTAACCACTTTAAGGATAAACAAGTTCTGATTTCAGGGGAGCCCTTTTGTCCATTTCACTTCTACTGAGCTGTTATTTTTGCACCTGTGATCATCCTGTTTTACTGTTCTGGGCCTCGGTTTCTCTGAATCTTCTTAACGCTACGTCGTTCGTATGATCTGTGTTAAAAGATAAAACTTTTGAGCGAGGTAGCGTTCTTAAGGTTTCGGGAAGCCGGGCACTGGTCGTTTATCTCAGACCCCGCTCATGAGCAACGTGTTTTCTCTTGAATAACTACCATCGACTGTTCTGCTTACTTATCACACCGTTCTCTGTAAACTGCAGACACTGTAGCGCATGAAAATCCCACGAGGGAGACTGTTTCTTTAATATTGGAACGACTACTGTACATTTGATATAATTGTACCCCATATAAAGCCACTTATCATAGCCGCTACAATGCTCAGCCGCACAGTAAATGACGGACCCGACCCTCACTTTATATGCAGATACAGTCACGTGATTCACTGTTTCTAGGAGCGGACTGTTCTCATTACTGAGCAGGTGTACTTTATGCAGCGGTACTGTAACATTTTCACATTTAAGCAATTTTAAAAATTAGCAGAGCATGAATAAAAACAAAATAGTAACACTTGTACATACTTCCACTGGCGACAAATGTTATAAAGTAAATGTTACAATTAACAACTCCGATGTATCAGAGCTCAGTATTCGACGTTTTACAGGCTGAGATCACAATAAGCCTGTGTTTAGGCTAGTGCAGACTGAACACTCAGTCTTGTGACTTAGGAACAAAAGTGTTCACAATAAGGATTTATGATATAGGAATATAAGAAGTGCTCTCATTGTTCCAGTTGCCCCAGCATAACCTGGCAGTGGGAATTAATGGTAATGATTTACGATCTACAGACGAAATGGCAATGACGGCCTAAGGCATACTGACGGAACACGGAGACACCACTATTAAGGCGCCTGTTATTTTCGCGGAGCATGTGACATTGCTGCTATGATCCCATGCAACACTGCGCTGTTCTCTGAAGGTGCAGTCCTGGAATAGGAAAGCCTTCAGGCTCAAGGCTAGCTGATGCAATTTCAGATAAAAGGGAAGTGCTCTCATTAATTAAAATACAGCAAGCCGTGACAATCAACCCTGGCAGCCAGCTGATCGCTGCAAAATATGTGGGCTTTTGTGAAAGAAAATGCACGCGCAGAAACTTGACGTCTGCAGCATGTGGACGCTACAGGATTCAATTCTTTCTGACGTACACGACAATGCTTTGCTATATCTCTATGCCCACCGAACCAAAGTCCACGATTCTCTGGGAATGAGTGAAATAAGTGTCTTGAATGAAATACTAAGGTCTCCTTGTGTTTTTACATTATTGCACGCAATACAACGACTCGAATTTTCTCATCACAAAATCCTCAAACTCGGCAAACATTATGTATAAATGGCAAATATAATTTACTGCTGTCGTCATAAGTAAGCATTTCCATAAACAGATAAGTAAAAAAAAACCTTAAGATTATTATTACCATCGTCAATTCATATTTTCCCATCTTCTGTAGATTCCGGTACGTTGACTGGACGAATGTTATGGTTCCAAGTCCAAAAATCCAAATTCTAAATCAGAAACATAAATATAAACGCACACAACTTTTTATTAATGTCATTTGAAGTATGTGCCCGTGTAAATTGTTGCAATTGTATATTCTTTTTACGGCTGCCCTCCGAAAATAATTAAAAAAAAAAAAAAAACTGATCTCCTGGCCAAAATGATATGTCGCGATTTCTCTCCGAGAAGTTTCTGTCTCTGCTCGCGGTTGCAGCCCTTTCGAGGAATAAGACGTCCCATTTGAGCAGGCAGTGGGAGGCGTCAAAAACGAGCCGGCAACATTTGGTTCGATGTAAAATCCTGTAGGATTTGAGAAAATGTTTGAAAGAGAAGCTCCGGAGTATGTTGATATCTCTAAGCTCTGTGTAAGAAAAATATATTTCTTTTTGAAAAGTGATGCGAAAAGGTGAATGAGAGAGGATTATAAAATGACATGGCAATTTAGTCCCACTCCTGTTAGGAAATGTTTTCCGTGATCATTTTAGATATATCATTATATATTACATCGTTTTGGATATATTAATTTGGACGGACAATGACATTTATTGCCTTGAGTGCTTTTTTTACATTCATCTTATGGTGTTACAGTATGGGGTGACTGTTGACAGATTTTCTGATATAATGAGCAAATACCCAATGGAATGCTACTTGTTGACTTTTTTGTGAAGGAGATACATCAGTAACAGCCTTGGAGCCAGACAAGCCACGTGATGAGCCGCCCCTGCGTGTTACTACACCAGCATCATACCAAAGACACGCGCTCATCTATGTGACTGCAATGCTGCAGCCATGATAGTGATTCTTCTAACCCTGGAATTTTATGAATCTATTGCTTTTTCTGAAGACCAACAAACACTAAGTTACACTTAGACTTTTTTTCTGGAGTAACGATCTCCTGTTAATTTGAATGATCTAAAGCTGCAATATTCAATTTAGGAAAATCCATGAGCTTGCGAGGTTAGCACACGTTAGGCAGAGCCATCCCATCCTCACATTGTTACATGCAGACCGCTATCACTTATGAAATACACAGCTATGAAAAAATATGAACGATCACTCCAGAGTTTCTAAGACAGTGGTACACGAGAATAATGTGAATCAGGAGACACTGGGAATGACTAGAAACCAGTCAGGTAGACGGAGGAAGTAACTTTCTAATGCCAGAGATGACTGACAACTTATCCAACAGTTTCTCATGAATCGTAGGATGACATCAAGTGACCTTCAAAAGGAATGGGAAACATTAAGTGCAGGTGTGAAGTACACTGCAAGGACAATTCATATCAGGCTCCTAGAAGCAGGACTGAAGTCCCATAAAGCAAGGAAGAAGCCCTTTATTAATGAGCTACCAGTTCACGTTCCAGTGATAATTGAGGAACATTATATGACATCCATAACTCTGAATGACCATAAATACAATTTTAGAAATTTAGAATTCTAGAATAATAATAGACACTTCAGATTCTGACAATCTGGGGCCATTTTCAGAAAGCAGGATTTCTTGCTTAGCTGGATAACTGGGATTTAAGGTACCCCTTTTTAAACGGACCTTTTCTTCATTCACTTATATTTAGCCCAGACTACCTTAAATCCAACAAGTTATTCAGTTCAGCAAGAAATCCTGCTTTCTGAAATAGGCCCCAGGTCGGTGTTTTATACATACAGTGTAGTAAACACATTACAGTATGGATTTATGGTGTGGAATCTATCCTGCCATTTATTATCCTGACTAATCTATGTGATCTATATGTAAAGCAACACATCTTTGCATATTTACTAAAAATGGGAGCCAAGATTGATACGCACCAGAATAGCCGACGCTGGATTACGTATGGGTCACGCTGTTTTGGAAGATGGCAAACATTTTTGTAACTATACATTATTAAATGGCTGAAATTCCCCGTATTCTGACAGATGCAAGAATCCAGACTTGTGATTAATGCCAAAGACAGGTGTGAGTTATTATTGTTTTTTTTTCTCTAAACACTGTCATATTTATGAGACAATTGTGGATTAGCACAATGAAGACTAGTCCAGGCTGGTCGGCCACTTTACAATACGCGGAACCCACGATACGCGGAACTCAGAATAGGCTACAGAAAAGAGTTGAATGCCCCCTGCTAACATCATGTGCACTTAGCCGTTTATCGGCTTCTTTGATCCACTCCAGTGATTGATTAAACTGCCTGCAGGTTATACTCTATAAGATGTGGCTTAAGGAATACAGAATACAATACACTTTTTCCATCGAAAGACGGCAGTAACGTTCATCCAGATTCATCAACAGAACCCAAAGAGCACTTATATAAAGAAAAAAAAAAAAAAAGTATAATGCCAGTAACAGCCAAGCCAGGGCTGAATAGGTCTGTTATCATTTGTAATATTGGCTGAGTTTGGAAGACTGTTGTTTGAATAACACAAAGAGGACGAGTCTGTTATTTTATGGCAAATGATTCCACAAATGTCTCTTTTGAATGTGTTCATATAAATGACGCTTCTGAAAACAAATTGGGATATTTTGAAAAGTGACTGCGATCCCATCCAGGGTATACAGCAGACATGTGCTCTATGCTACCTGGCATCATAACCAGGATAGGTGGTTAGCAGATGGATGGATGGATAAAGAGTGTCATTTTCATATTCTAAATCAAACATAGCAATTCAGATCCCAAATGCACACCTGTACTGTCACCCTCTCTACACAAGTAGACCACAATACTTTATTTTCTCCTCTCTCTGACTTTGAGTGGAAACTTCTTTGATCGCCAAACTGATGTAATGGCAACAGCACCACCTGTTGCCATTAACCGGAATTTTAATACCTGGCAAAGATAGTGTACCTGAAAAGGACGTCCCGCCATATTTTTGCTGTCTCAGCTACAGTTGCGAAGAACATAAGTAAATGATAACTCACCACAGGAGAATCTGGTGGAGATCGTCATCCAAGATTAAGACACTTTGTCTGCTCTTCATTGCTCAAGGTTACTTGTGCTAAGAATGACAGGAATTCTAATTATCTGTCCCTGCTGTAAGACATCACTGATGACTTTTGAGAGTACAGGAAGGGCATTTGACCTTATTACCCCTTAGTCACCGATCCAGCTCCCTACCGACGCACACAATTGGCTGCACCGGTTACCCTGTGCAGGAGGACAGTTACTTTGTGTAACTACTGCTGGATTTCTTGCATAGCGAGGTGACTGAAAGGTTTGTGCCCCAAGCATGGGCGTAAATTATGGGGGGGGTTGTAGCCCCCTCAATAAATCAAAACCAGCTAATTCACCCCACCCCCAACACAGACTTGTCCACCCCTAATGGTTGAGGACCGCGACCCACCCACTATGATCACGAA
>JAODKE010000050.1:2417861-2466336 GCA_026779605.1 Mormyrus hasselquistii | reverse complement strand
ACACATACACATACACATACACACACACACACACACACACATACACACACACACACACACACACACACACGGTATGTACTATACTATACATATAAACAATTTATGTACTATATCTATAGTACATAAATTGTTTATATGTATAGTATAGTACATACCGTAGATAGGTGGCGTAATGGTTAGGGATGCCACTTGGAATTGAAAGATTATTGGTTCAAGTGCCTGACCGGCAAAGTACCGTTGGGGTCCCCCAATGATATCATGATGTCGACTTTTTCTTGATTGGAGCAGAATGGGGGATAGAGTCTAACCCCATTCAGGACGTCTTCCTGCCATGCATCTTGTGCTCTTTGGGATAGAGTCTCTCAGGGCACACACACACACACACACACACACACACACACACCTAAAGAAATGGGGACCTTCTATTCATTTCTATGGGGAAAAACCATAATTCCATTCACGACACCCTTAACCTTAATCAAAAGTAACCAACATACATTTTTGATTGCATTCACAGACTTTTATAAAATTGAGATTATCCAAGTGGCAACTTGAAAAATGTCCCTCTAAACTAAAGTTTCAGGTTTTACCACACTTTGGTCCTCAATTGTGACCAATGCCACCCCACCCCACACCACCCTGCATCCTCGGAAGGAAATTCCTTACACATTAAACACATATGAAAGCTGCAGCCCATTCAGTTTGGGCCTGGAAGATGACAGCTCTAAGCTAATCACTGACGATCCAAAGCAGCCGCTGGTCAAGAAGCCAAAATGCTTCTAGCTGTTATCCAAGCAACAGAGTGCATTAAAATTCAGCTGGATTGTAAAATGCACAGCAAGAACCACACTCACTGCGCAGCTCTGACCTGTGATCAGCTTTGAAATCAATCTGCTCCATCTGTACTGAGTGTTATACAACAACTATAGCAAGAAGATTAAGTGGCAATTTTGCAATTCCAGATACTGAAGTTATGTAGAAATTTATTTAAAATTTTTATGTCAGAATTAACAAAACAAGTTACAGGTCACTGTACTTGAAACCAACACAACACACTGGTAAAAAAAAAAATGAAAAAAAAAATAAAACTTACCTAAGTAACATACATTTATATATAAATGTTTGGTATTCCATGTTAGCATTTATTCCAACAAATTGCATAGCACTAGAAGCAAGTTACAAATTATTTGACAATAATAGTATAATGCTTCTTAGGAAATGGTTAAAAATGCGTCCATCCAGTAAAAAAACCTACAGCTCAAGTAAAACCTGATGAATCCAAGCATCATAAAAATAATTACCTGGCAGTGGTTATGTAACTTATCTGGTGGGGAAAAACCAGGAAACATCACGATCCTGTATGTATAAAAACAGCATTGTGTCATAGATAAAACCATCAGATTGTTCTCTTCTTTGTTTCTCACTCTGTCATCTAGACCAGTGTTTCCCAATCCGGTCCTCAGGCAGCCTCAGATGGTTCACGTTTTCGCTCCTCCAGTAGAGGTTTGGCTCATATTGCTTCTACATTGCATAGGCTTATAGAAAACATTTTCCTGGCTATATACAGATTCCCAAAAACCTGCACTAGAAGTGTGCAGTATATTTTAAGAAGAGACATAATTACTTAACTATCCAGCGTTACTGTGCCCAGAGGACACTTCCATCTTTGGAGAAGAGGCGGTTCTTGAGATGGGAGACCAAAAGAATCCTATGGTAGTCAAAGAGCGAGGAAGCCCTTCCCCGGAAGCCACTCCGGGCTGCGCCACTCCGCTCACTGGGCCTCCGCACTGCTGTTCTTCTTCTTGAGAACTTTGAGAAGGTTATCGGACATCAGGTAGGGACGTTCCGGACTGCCGTCATTCCTCTCCAGGTCTTCCACTGGGGGTCAGAGTTGAGAGAAAAAAAAAGAGAAGAGTAGAGGGGGTGAACAAAGGCGCCAGGAAGGGTGTAGGAGAAAAGGGGTGGAGAATCAGAGGGATACAGTTACGTCATTGGTCAAGCAGAATGGAAACAGCAGCACAAAACGCACGATAATGAGACGGGAGAACTTACCTCAGGCGACTCCATAAATCAGCCCCTTTAAGGTGTGAATCAGGCCGAGTGCCCGAGTGTATTCTTAGAGGACTGGACACCTACCAGACTCACAGGCTCGCCAAGGTGCAAAAGGAAACTACCATCACACGCCCACCCAGCCACCCCCTCCAGCCTCAGGGACTCACAAATAATTGCGGTGGGTAGGGAAAGGCAGCCAACAAACTGGGGGTTTTAATAAGGCATTAAAAGCACAGTCACCCGCATGCAACAGAAAGAGCTGAAGGCATGCCGATTCAGTGTCCCTGTGATATCCAGTGCTCTAAACTTTCAAGGCAAGTCTGTGTTTGTCGCATTTTACAAAATGAGCTCTTCTATACAGCACTGCGGGGGGGGGGGGAACCCGGCACCAACGAACAACTCAAGTTTTCGAATCGAAAATTAGTTTGACCACCACAAAGCATGAAGAATAACAGACAGTGTACGGCCGTGTTTAGCTTTCAGACTGTAAACATGACAGAAGGAGTTCCCTTGCATATATTTATATAAAGCACTACAGATGGCCCACACTCATCAGGCACGAGTCCTTGCACATGGTTTGCTCTTTAACGCAGTCGAGCACATGCATGACCCATAACCCAGTGCCATTTGGGGCTTTCCTAATCCTTGGCCAGATGTCTCAAGTTTCAGCCCTTTCTTCTGTGCAGGAGCGAATGCATATCTCTCCTCACTCTACATTTGCCAAATTACAGCCAACTCAAAGCAGTTATCCAGAGGAGCCCCTGCAGCCGTTCTAGGTCCCACGTCGCATGAAGGAATGTTCACGGAGCTCCTCGTCACGGCCGAGACGCGTCCGATCAAGTCTGCTGTGGTTCTGGGGCGATCGACCCAGATGTGACTGCAGTCGCACCACTGCTGAGTAGGTGCTCGGGCTGGGAAGCAATTTCCTCTTTTTGTCCAGTCCGCTCTTCCTTCTCATCCGTGGGTGCCCCGTCCTCAGAGAGAATGTCACGGAGCTTCGTGGACATGAAATAGGGCCTCTCTTCGGAGCCGTCGTTTCGCTCCAGGTCCTCGCCTTACGCAAGCGTTTATGTGCGTGTTTGAGCATGTACGCGTGTGCGTGCGTGTGTGCGTTTGCATGCCAAGTGAGCAGTTCAGTTAATCCATAGTGGAGGGGGAGCAGTCGGACGTAGGATAGAACACACAGGAGGTTCGACCCGTCGGGTTGATATGGGTAAAGGTGGCAGGGGCAGGGTGAGGTAGAGGTTTGGGGGAAAACAGACAGAGATACAAGTCAGGAAAAAGCAGTAGCAAAACCCACAAGCAAGTGACACACTCAGGAACTGGTACTGAGTTAGTGTGGTACAGAGATCTGGAAAACAGGAAATTGTAAGCAGAAGCAATTAGTGTGAGATAACATGAAGCAGGCTGGAATGGCCCATCTTTCTATCTTTAAAATGCCATCAGGTCACCCTCTCCTTAAATCTGCCTTCCCGGGTCCCATTTGCAGAAGCGTGACAGCATTCTTCCACTAAGTGAAATATGTGCACTTCAGAATGACTCGTTTTGGTCCTACTCACAGAAACAGAGGAAGAGTGTGTCCACACACATGGCGTAAACGCTGAAGAAACCATGTGCAATAAGGTAGGAGCCCACGACCAGTGTCTGGGGAGAAAGAGACAGGGTCATGAGTCAGTAAAGTGGCAGTAGTGTCCCATCACACACACACACACAAATTCCCAAACCTAGAAATATATATTCTGGGTGTTAACAGTCATTTACACCTTTACATTCGATCCTCAGAATATCCACTACTGAAAGACAGCCCTGCCCCAGAGCTTGACTGGCCTTTGTGCATGATCATCAATCTAGACCACAACCTCTCTGACTCACCAGTATGGGAACCCAGTAATAGTTGAGTTGTGGCACCACATTGTCAGTTCCCTTAATCTTCCCGGAGAAGAAGAAGAAAGAAAGTATCCCTGGAGAAAAAAGAAAAAAAAAATGCAGCAACAGTATCTGACAGTAATTGAGGTAATTACCACAGACATCACCAATATCACTGCGTATAATAACCAGGAAATAATAACACAGCCCTCAAAATGACTTACCCACAGCTCCAACAATAAGAAGCTTGCCTAAAAACAACAGGAAGTCTGTTACTTTGTCCAGCACAGCAACCCTATGCAGCCAGAGAGATGCAGGAATCAGTACTCAAAAGGATGACAGCAGTGACATCCCCCCCCCAAATCTGCCTACTAGCACCTCCAGACTCCCACCTGATTACGTTTCTCATCAAGAGGAAGAAAGCGTCCCGCGCAGAGGTGCAAAAGTTTTTGCCATATATCGCTACCTACGGTGAACAAGAGACATTACACGTACTAGGGTTAGGTTCATGGCAGTTACTAAAGACACCACCTAAACACATTCCTGAATGGTAAATAAACTTTTGTCTCACAAGTGGGTTTGGTACGTATTGTTCTATTCATAAACAATGACACTAACTGCTTAGTGTTGGGACAGACGTGTATTCACAGAAATCCCACGTAACTGAATTGTTTAATGGCCTGACGACTATCGGGAAGAAGCTGTATCTGGGAGGCGTTTGTTGGTGGGATTCTGATGCATCTGCCAGAGGAAAGTGATGAAATCACTAGTGAGACCCAACACACTGTGGCCGGTGACGGCTAAACATACCATGATATAAGCATTTCGGTTGAGGAACTTGATGAACTTCTCCAGGCACCAGAAGCAACATTTCAGGCAGCAAAGCAGAAACTTCACACATCTGTTCTGGGCTCCTGTGAGGGGGGAAGGGGGTGGATTATGGGGGTGGAGTAAATGGAAATCCCCAGAACAGATCCTAGCAACCCCGATGCCCAAAGTATATGCCTGATTATTTTCATAAATTTCATAAATCCAAGCAGAGAACATCAAGTAATATGGTGTCATCAGCAACCTTTCAGCTTGTGGTCCAGGTACTCCAGCAGAACCCTGATCACTTGGACGATGGCCAGGATCAGGGAACCGAAGGCAAGAGAGCCAGTGTGGTACCTGTAGGTGTTAGAGAAGCGGACGCAGAGATCCAGTGTCAGACATGCGAGTGTCATCCACTGCATTTCCGCGGTTCTCATTTATGGGACGTGTTCGTCTGACCCCTGCCCACTACGGCACGGTACCTGAGCGCTCGGCCCAAGGATGCAAATATGGGGAACGCAGGAATGTCACCCGGCTTCTTGAAGGCCCAGTAGTAGGAGGCAAAGGCACCAGCCAAGGTCATCTGACCCAGCGCCGTCACGAAGTTGGCACACCAGAAGAAGAGGAAGAGGTTGTAGAACTGCAGCACGACCAGGTATTTGTGGTAAGGACTCTCGCCTCCGTAAAAGGCAAAAAGGCACTTGGCGCTGGGACATGCGCCTTTGGCCACGGAAGTGCTGAAGTTCTGTTTGGAAAAGAGACGGGGCAACGTCCAAAGGTTAATCTCCGTTCAAATTGGCACCGCAGTCTCACGCCAGCGTGGCCCAAAACACAGGGTCAACCTGCACTCACCTCCGGATTGCAGGTCTGCCGGGAGTAATCACACGCCGTGTCGTTGAACACTTTATAGACCGCCTCGTTGGAGGTGGACAGGAAGCTGGCCAGCGTAACTAAGGAACTCAGAGGGACTCGAAATCATGCATCTGTAAATGCTGCATGCCTGCTACGAAGCCTCCAAAACGCACGTCCTGTTCACTCCCTGACAGCACGGTGAAAGGATTCATTATTTGTCGTTGCATGATGCTAACGCAATTCACTAGCGGCCTGTCGTCCACTGCTCCCAAATAAAGCCTCAATGTGTACTGACCACATGGCAACGCATTACGCTTTCCGAACCCGCAAAGGATACATGGCAGTGACGGCCCAGTACGCTATCACCACCGCTAGTAGGGCAAAGGTCAAGAGAGGGTAGAAGAGGGATGACATCACATAGCCGATGGCCCTGCAAGCACAAACCATCAGCAGCTGCATCGTAAATGAAAAAATAAATACATGATGTCGACCATATGAGCACAGACCTGCTGGCTTCCTTGATGAGCGCAATGGCGACACAGATTCTCTTCCTGAGGAAAATCAGCAGGAGTATAATGATCACTTCCACGATGCAGAGGATGATCACTGGAGGGCGGGTGAGAGGAAGAGGGCATCCTCATCAGGCAAAAGTGACTGACAGGTAAGGCACCCAATCGCCATCCAGGCTATGGGTCTCACATGGACCGGTGGCCTATCACTGCCGACGCAACAATTGGGCTTCTCTTGAGTATCAGCATGCAAGACTCACTTAAGGCCAGCCACGTCTGGCGGATCTGCAGGTAGACGCTGAAGTCAGTCTGGAGGCCTAGCTCTTTGAGGGTGATGTTGGCTCCCTGCTGGTCCTTCAGGCTGGCGTACTCCATGTAGCAGTGAAAGATGCCTGGGCGCGGCACATAACCGGGGGAACGAGGTGTAAAACACGCAAGTCACCCCCCCCCCCGAAAAATACAACCAAATACAGCAATGACCTGGGAAGCGTACCATAGCCGATGAGTAGGATGACCATGACGATCATGACCAACACCATCACTCCCGCCAGGAAGCGCAGGAGAACGATGAAGATGAGGCTGATTATCATGGCCACCACCAACCCACTGTGATGAAGGGCAGGCACATGCGGGTGAACATACATACGCTGCTACCAAAATAATACCGAGATCCGAGATGACAGAGAGGAAGTTGTGGGTGTCTCAGTACTGAAGGGGGTGGGGGCCGGGCGTCAGCCACTCACATGAGTATCCAGTACCAGGAACGAGTGTAATCTTGGAAGATCTTCATGGCCAATTGTCGGGCCTCTTTAACTATTGTAGCATTCCTACGAAAACCACAGGAATAAACAGCATTTACACCACATTGGAAGATTCTAGAAACATGGAGTGACCTAGTGCTCTGAGAACATTACAATTTAGCCACAATTATCGCTGAATGACAATTTAGCTCAGTGTTCATATACAAGCATAAATGGTCACAAAAGTGAACAGTTTACCAAGACGTACAAAACATTGCCCTCTTCAAGTGGTTAAAGCATTTTACCAGAACATCCCAGACCGACCTGGCACCTTTGACAAGGTCAATGGCATTTATGGTCGTCCCTTGTTCGTCATTGAATTTGGTGCTGTTGCCCACGACAAGCATGCCGTCCTTTTCGCCAAAAGCAGGAAAGCACCTGCGGGTCACTAACAGGACGGGGACGGAGAAAGACGTCAACGGCCGTCAAGACCTGACACCCCAACGCCCATCCTTGCTGGGGTGTAGCGGTGGTTTAAACCGCACGCTTGACTGATCAGCATCTAACCAAGCAGCATGTGACTCACCGGGTTTGCTGGGAAGGAGCATCGAGGGACAAAGCCCGTACGTCAGGATTTCCGACACTGCCTAAACACACGGATACATGTCCAGCATTGTTAAACGAAAAACAAAGTCAGTTCTTTCCTGTGCTCCCAGCCGCCGCCTCTTCCTGCATTCATAAACAACGCTCACCATTTTAGAAACATCAGAATCTCCCACGCAGTACGATTTGTAATAATTCATATCCCCCGTCTTCTGGGCTTGCATCAGAGTAAGAAAGCGGTCTGGACACTTCTCCACACAGATCTGACGGCAAACACAAACGTATGCAAACGTTACGAGAAGACATAACTCAAAATTAATTATTACAGATAAAGATAAGAGTTCTGTGGTCCCATATCAATCTGTCTTATAGTCACTTATCCCGGTCAGGGTGACCTGGAGCTTATCCCAAGCTGCACAGGACAGGAGACTGGGGGATACCCTGGACGCGTACACTGTATAGGCAATTTAGAAACGTCAAGTAGGATAATTCTTGTCTTTGCACCCCAGGAGTAAAGCAGAATACAAAGAAAGCATGCAAACACAAGGATCAATAGTGGGATTCAATCCCATAACCCAAGAGGAGTGTAGCAACAGAGGTGTCCACAGAACCATCAATGTCTAGATGGTCCGTTATATTTGATCGTGCCATTAGATGAAACATATTATAACAGGCCAAATTATTCCAATATTGCTACAGTTATATTTCTATTTTAGATCTCCAGCAATCAGTACAGTTCAGAGACAAAGTTTGGGCAGTCAAAGAAATGATGGAAGCTATTTATCTAAGTAGTAAGTGCATGGGTGCAAATTACAGGGGGGGGGGGGGGAATTGGCTGGTGGTTTTCCTCTTAAATGGGTGGAGACCTCAAAGTTGTTCAAACCAAAGTTACGCCCTTGGGTAAGTGTACAAAAGACATTTTGGCATTGTATACAAATTAAGAGTCACACAAAACCTAACAGGGATTCCTTCTGTAAGCCAAACAGTTACTATATATCTTGCTGGACGGCTAGATGGACGCGGCTTCAGTTCCCAAACCTCCCCTCAGGGCACCTCAGCCATTCCATGCGTTTGCTACATTTCATCACCAGCTCATTTAACTCATTGCTTTTTGAAAGTCAGTGAGGCATTAATTAGCCATATGAGGCGTGCTAGTGGTCAAGTAAAAAAAATAAAAATACATGGGTGTGTTGGACAGTTGCTGCAAATACTGTGGTGATTATAGGGGGGGTTGACATGGTTAAGCCGATACTTCTACAGACATAATATTGATTCACACAAACTTGGAGGTCATTTAAGCGAGCTTGATGGGCCGAATGGCTTCCTCTCGTTTGTATATTTCTTATGTTCTTAAACATTTTCTTTCACTGCCTATGCTGTATTTTCAATACGTATCCTTTTATCCACAATACAGTAAGATTCTGGGAATTTCTGTTACATTCCCAGCATTTTCGATGGATACAATGGTTTTACTGGTGTTTCACGTGGGCTCTGTTCGGATTGCATAAAGGAGCTCTGAAGGTCTAGGCACCTCTGAGAGGGTACGAGATCATGTCTAATGTGGCATAATCCAGCAAGAAGATCAAAGAAGCACCTGCATGTACTTAGAAGAAATATAACTGAGAAACATGGGTGGGTGACAAGGAGATACTGCGAGATTCCTGACCTGTGTGGTTGGACACTGAAGCTCCAGCAGAACCAGTGGGCTGGCACACTTCATGATGTTGAAGTAGAACAGATTGGGTTTCTTCCTAAGTTAGACACAATAAACAGAAGGAAAAACCACTCAGGACATGAACTCAAGTGACCTCTGTTCTATAACTCATAACCCAAAGGCATACATAGAACCACATAATGTTTGCTAGGTAAGCACCAGTTAATCAACTAAATACAAATTCAAGAGAGAGCTGGTGCCCTGCAAACACGTACTCTTTGCGTCACTCCCGTTTATTTCAAAAGATTCTAAAGGTTCTTAAAAGGTTGTTTATAATTTTAATGGCCAACCTGCATTTGAATTCTGTTGTCTAACAGAACTTCAGCACGATCCTAATGGGTAGTGATGGGCAAATGAGGCTTCATGAACCATTCGCTGTATTTTCTGACCCCCATTAGATGGCGCTCTATGTTCATTAAAGGGCTCAGAGTATGGCCCAAAGCAAAGCAAGAGCATCGTCTAGTTGGGGTTACAAAACAGCAAATGGTTCACGAAGCTTCATTTGGCCATCACTACTAATCACTACATGTCGTACTTACTCCAGAGGGGTACCGACTTGCCCACAGAATTGCCCCCTGCTGTCCGTGGGGTAGATCACCTTCCTGGGGTCCCCCTGAGACCATGCTGAGAGAGGAAGGGCAGAGAATAACAAGAAAGTATCCCTAAAGGCCCTCACAAACAGGTTAAATGACTGACCTAAAGTTACTGGTACAAAGATGTCTCTCCCACACACAAACAAATGCTTGCAATTCTGTCTGACTCAAATGGAAAATGAAAAACTTGCACTTAAGTATTTCGGATGGATGATTGGCTGGCTGCCTACTACAACTCGTGGCCATAAGTGGAAATTAGTGGGAGAACAATTTAAAACGAATTTGACGAAGCACTTCTTTACACAGCGTGAATAGTCTTCCTGCTAGTGTAGTGCAAGCCAAAACCCTGGGTTCCTTTAAATCAGAGCTAGATAAGATTTTAAAAACTCTTAGTTAATAGTTATGTTCTCCCCAAACAAGCATCATGGGCCGAATGGCCTCCTCTCATTTCTTACGTTCTTACAACCCTCCAAAACTTCCTAAACAGCCAGTGGCCTATACTACGAAGCGGGGTTACTGGCTTATCGGGGTAACTTGTCGGATTTAAGGTACCACAGTTTAAATGGACTTAAAATTTGTTCACTTACATTTTGCCCAGACTACCTTAAATCCGACAAATAGCCCTGATAAGCCAGTAACCCTGCTTTGTAGTACAGGCCACAGGTTGCAGTACGAGAATAACAAACCCACTGTCACGGCTGTGGTAACAGAGGGGGAATAGTGAGGTTTCAAATCTTAAGTTGTTTTTAGGCACCGGCTGCTTGCAGACTTACCCAGAATGCCCACTGCAAAATAACCCAATATAGCCAAAATAAATAGGATGCAGCAAATGATGTCAGTGCAGCCCCTGTTGGTAAGAGATACCACAATCTAACAATGAACACAAACAGGCCAGCAGAAGTACAAGAAACAGCTGTGTGGAAGAACATCAGATTTGCATTACCTGTTGTGAATAGGCCCTCTGAATGTAGGATCAAACTTCTTCGGCTCTCCTGTTGTTGCGGGGGGAATAATTCGATAAATATAACACTTTGTTATCCAGCCCATTAACACCACACAGAATAAGAAGGTTGTATTTCGTTCGTGTCGGTCATTTTAATACCTCATAATGTAATTACCAAAACATCATCCCAGCTAAAGCAAACACCTGAGAATTAAAAGGCGGTGAGTCACCGCTTTGCGATGTTGGTCAACACCCGCTTCGGCGTTCCGACATTAGTGATCAAAAAAGCAGGGAAACAAGTTTATTACCACGAGTAACTTCTGATGTAGAGATTACATGCACATTCACATATATACATATGTAGAGACTTGAAAGGTCAAAAATGTAAACGTTTAAGTTGTGTTTTAAATTAATTTCTAGACTACCTAATTAAAAAAAAAAAAAAAAAAAAAAAGAGTCGGATTGCCGGGAGAAACACGGACATCGAAATCGGTAGCAAACGACCGCTTTTCTGCATTTACCATTTGAAGCACAACTTATAAAAAGTCAAACGGTAGTATGAAAACTACTCATGCGACACCTGCACATTGGCATCGTAAAGTTTCGGATCCTCATACCCAATGTTTCAGCTGGTGTGCGCTGAAAACACTATCTTTAGTAAGATCTTAGATGACTTTAAGGAAAATTATCACTTAACGCACTTCACTTTAAAATCCTTAAACACTCCGTTGACGGAGGATGCATGCCACATTCCCCAGAAAAAAATCTGCACACTTTCTGCGCATTTTGTTTTCAACTGCAGAGAAAGATTATTACAGATTATTACTAGATACATTTGTAAAGCCTCACCGTTCTTCCCATAGTATTCCTCAGGCATCGTGGAAAAGAAGAACTTTTGGTTTATCTGGATAGTAATGCGGGATGTACTCTGCTACACGCTCTTGTACTCCGCTTCTTCACTTCCGCTTTTCTAAATCGTTTTAAGTGGAAACGGTAGTCAGACCTGTTAAACTAGTCCAGGCAGAATCGCCGCGTTTCCTTCGGCGGTCGCCATTGCTTTCGTTCGCATGCGTTTCCGCCACTTCCTCGGTTTCGGTTCTCGTTTTCTGTCCATCACGATTTTGAGAGACAGATATATTACATCCTAGGATGCCAATACTGTGGGACCAAAGGTGCGGCCAGGTGATCCAGGATTTCTCCTTTTCAGGAATTTATCTGTTTATTTTCCCGAAGTGGCCCTTTTCCCTGGTTTGTACACTTAATTGCTTTATTATATAAAACCATAAACCCCAATTTGAGAATATTGTCTACCAGATAACAGTTACTCAGGTGGTCTAAGTATAATATTACCAGAATGCTAATCTCATATATTCATCTGTCTTTAAGAAAGCAGATAAAGTACCTCCCTCAACCACACCCTATAAGGATACTGCCTTAACATCTGGTACAGTCTCTCCCATTAATGTCCCCTGTACACAGGATGAGCCGTAACAATATATACTTCAAGTCAGTGTCCCAATGGCCCATCAACAATCTTCTGTTTAATCCCCTTTTGTAAGCACATGGATTGGATTACTTTGCACTCAGACATGTGACATTGTGAGAATGCATACCCCTCGGCCCACTGTGAGCTACGAAGGCTCTGAGACGCTGTAAAAGGACTAGCTGTCTGGCTGCGTCTTTGCTTCTGAAGTTCATCGGCCATGATGGGGCATCGCACCCCACACTAACACAGGGTGTGGTGAGAGTGGTGGCTGCCAGTTTAAAACGAGCCGTCTCTCTGCCGTCTCCACTAGACAGGAATCACCCACAAGCTTGGTTAGTGATACAGGTTCAAAGGGTTTTTAAGAGCTAATTCACATTCTGTTAAACTCTGTTAACTGACCAGTAAATATCACATGAAGGCCTTGAAGCAACATATTCTTAAAATATACTTCACTACTGTTTCAAATCATAGGGGACCCTAGCTACCCCAACTGCTACTGCCCCCTACAGGCCACCTACACCAGGCAGAACCTGAGGAAAGCCGCTAAAATCATCAAGGACCTCAGACACCCCAGTCACACTCTGCTCCCCCTGCTACCATCAGGCAGACAGTACCGCAGCATCAAGAGCTGGACCAACAGGCTCTGGAACAGCTTCTTCACCAGGTCACCAGGATGCTGAACGCCAAGTGATATCAGCCACCCCCCCAGGTCACCACCCACACTCCCCAGTGCTCTGGTGAATTACTCAGGTGCACTAAACTGTGCTGTGTTACCCCTACAGTCCGTTTGTCTGCCCCATGGTAAATTGTATGTACATGTATATCATATTGTAATGTGTGTGGTACTGTTCTTTGTGCATATGTAAATGTTTACTGTTGTACAGTTGTTAATGTATTTGTACATTTATTTAATGAACTGCACTGCGGATAGGAAACTCGTGACCCAAGAATTTCATTCACTAATCCCATTAAACATTTGAAGTAAACACCCTACCATTTATGTAGCTGAATCAACCTGGGGCACCTGGACAGTTCCGCAGTAGATGAACAATCCCACCTGAAGCCACACCCACACCAACTCCCAAGGTGTGCACTTTATACACATCCCATAACAATGAAACAACAAGACAGCAGATCTGCTTGCAGCCCCTTGTTCTGTAATAACAAATCGACAAGATACAAGGCAGCTCGCTATTGTGGATCAGTGCCAGTCTGAGGACTCTCCATGTCTAAAACCACTTTAATAGTTAGAACACCCAATAGAGTAATGCTAAGTATCATAATAGAGTAAAGCTGAGTATCCCAATGGTGTAAAGATGAGTATTCTACAAGAGTAATGCTGAGTATCCAATGGGGTATAGATGAGTATCATAATAGAGTAAAGCTGAGTATCTTAATAAAATAGGCCCTGTGGTTTTTAACATGGTCTTTAAAAAGTCTGAGGTCTTACATTTGTTTCATTAAGTATTTTCCCATGTTAGCACACAGGTAAAGAAAAACAAGCTGCCCGTGTGGCCTGCAATATGTTAAATAAAAGGGTCATAATCAGCAGTCTGCTTATGCTGTAAAGCTACTTTTTAGGAAGGAAGAGGTCACAGACACGGTCTCATTCTTCCCCACTGGGAGGAAAAACTTCTCATGGGAAAAAAAACGCTGGCCTGACAGAAGCATAAAGACGTCAGACTCGCAGCGTCTGCCACTTCCCCATATCTGCACTTCAGTGAGGCGTCAAAGTGGCACAACGTGACTTTAACCTCACAGTGATGCCTCTACAAAACCGAGAATTTCCTGGGTCTAGTTTGCAGCATGAATATCTCATGAAAATGGTGTATAAAAAATTCAGTAATAAAATAAGCGTGTGTGTTGGGAGTTTTACTCAATACTGGTTTTCCAGAAAAGTGTAGGGACATTAAAAAAAGCCATCTCACCAAACGCATAAAACCTATGATACCAAAGCAGGCCAATGCCAAAACTAACCCAGAAAACGAGACTAGAAAAATAATCACATTTCATACAACTAAGGCACAACAACTGTGGTACTAACATAAGGTTATAATTAGCTGCAATTTGAAACCACATCAGGGCATAGACCAGCTACAGTCCCAGCATGCTTCTCTGTTATTACGATTTCCCTCTGAAGGACGAATACGGACTGGCACTCCTAAACACAACTATAATTAAAAACATACAGTAGCGCCAACATCTATATATACCTCCTAGCCTATTCAAGATTGGCCCATGTCAGCTTCCTTTACAGAATTATGTAGTTTTATAGAGTTGTAGTTTTAAACTTGAGCCAAAAATACTACTTCTTTTAAAATAAATATTCCGGGCGGCACAGCAGTACACTTAGCATTGAGAATAGCAAACAAGTTCAGAGGTTTGTTTTTGCTTCTGGCTCGAAGGAACGCCATTTTTTTCTGGAGATACCGGTGCGAATTTCAGGTTGAATTTTTTTGTTTTTTGCAAATACTTTAATTATGTATCGCTGCAGCTGCACGCTCGTCCTGGGAGACTCACTGAATGTGAATGACGGGAAATCCATCAAGGGAAAGGGCAGGCTGGATGTGTGCTGTGTGCCGCCTAGTCTGAGCTCCTGGGAGAGAAATTACCGAACCAATTAGTGATGGTGAGACAAGACAGAGTGTGAGAGAATGACTGACTGCGAGGGAGAGAGGAAGCCTGAGGGGAAGAAAAAAATACTGACGGAAGCTAAAGGCAAGAACATACATCATTATGAAGGGATCGGAGGATTCACGGAACCATCTCGGTTTTTCCCCCTGTTCCTTCATGATCATTCCTAGTTTGTTAGATTTTGGCCTTTGTTAACTCTGTTGCCATCTTAGAGGCTGTGGAGGCCGCGCCAAAGGAAGGGGAAAAAATTCCCAGAGACTTTGCTAATATGCAAGAATAATCAGGGATTGTCTGATTTCTGAATTCGCCTGCTTTGTGTTACTGAAGGAAAAGTTGAGCGCGTGTAGCCCTGCCCCTTCCCGCTGTCTCCTAACGCCTGCTTATGGAATGCCCTATTTTTAGCCGGACACAATCTGCGTATGTTGACAAGCTGTTTTCTTAAACACCGTCTCCATAGTATGTAACACTATCGGCAATATGCATATATGAAAAAGAGAAGGACATTATATGACAAATAGATAGATAGATTTATAAGTTTAAGAGAATGAAGAGGAAAGCCTAAGACTCTCTACACAGACTGCACAAACCCACTAAGGATCTATCATTAAAGAATAACCTTCACGTGGCTGTGAGGTGCCCTTTATTTAATAAAACCGTTATTTAATTGTTTGGTATACTATTCCAAAGTAGGATTCAGTACGATAAATCAGGCAACATAAAATCTACAAGCAGCTTTATGAAGTCGCTGCCTTCCTACGATATTTACATTTGCGGATAACGACTGACAGATTTTAATATCTGCTATTTGCAGTGAATAAGATCCCCTTTTCTCATATGATGTAATATTTGGTGTAAATGTTTAAAATGTGTTCCAGTTGTAATTCTATATATAAATCGCAATACATATACCATATACACTATACTAATGGAAAATTAAACACATTTTGTTTTAGAATAGTAGCATTAAGGAAACAAGTTAAAATGTTACGTGGATTACGAATAAATTTTCAGTACTTGGTGGGCTGTTATGTTATTCTAATTAGGCGAAATGCCAGAAAAAGAAAATCTTTTTATTAATTCCTCTCCCGGGTCCTCCTGTTGAGTATGCATGTAGTTTCAGGCAAGGAGACTCCGTCATGGTAAAGGCGTAATACGCACCGGGATAGAAGCAGAGTCTACAAACTAATTTAGAACTGACAGCTAAATCAATACGCAAACGGAAATCGAAAGTACCTTTGAGGATTTTTCGCTGACTACTGTAGTAGCATCAGGAGAAAAGTCGTTTATCGTTTGAAACTGAAGAAATATTTTTTTAAGTAATTATTTTAGACTGATACAGGCTATTGCAAATGCCCAAAGGCAGCGGTAGATACCTGTTTTAATAAAGAATCAGACCCATGCATATGCTCCTCTTTCATACACCTCGCTCACTGTAGTTCATATAAGACTCAGAACTCCCTGGCTAAGTTATATGTACTACGCACCAGCACAGCTACCATTTACTGTCTACATGCTGGTCTTACTAATGCTCGGAGCGGCGCTTTATACTTAAGCAACAAAACAAAAATATGCAGCAATGCAGCTAGTACATTACTTAAGCTCAAAACGCAATGCCGATGGATATACTGGCTACGTTTTCTAACACACTTACCATATTTCTTGTCAGGATTTTTATGGTCCAGCTCCATTATGGGTGTTTTTGGTCAACTAAAAGTTAAACGAGAGACATCGTAGCAAGTCTTACATCCGCTACTTGTGCAACCCTTCTAAAGACTACAGTCTGGGACGCCTTGCTGACGGTCGAAATCAGTCCTACCCACCATAAGCACCACATGAATTACAGGGTAGAATTCTTTCTTGGACGAAAAAAGACCTTCACCAATAGAGGCTAGGGAATTCACCGATTGACTGCCCGGTGGTCTGGTGGGAGGGTTTTTTTTTTTTTTTTTTTTTAACATTTTCCCTGCCGGTACTACGAAGGAATGTGGAATCTGGCACACTATTCGTGAACTCGAAATAACATTTTTTCGTCCTATTTTAATAGGATCGGACATAAAGTTTATTTGACGTGTAATCGTATGTTGCTTGTTCAATTGCCGAAATTCACCACTTTTTCTTAGTTTATTTTTATGAGTTATCTAAAATGGTCTAAATCTGGTATGGAAATTAATTGGCGTTCGTAATAAATAGTGGTTTGTATTAAAGCTCAGCATTGTGATGGAAAAGTGATGCTAATGCTCGGTTTACCGAGGTGAAATCAGTTTTAGGTTGGATATTCGACGGATATTTAGATCTACACTCTCCAGACTTAGCGGCAGTGCTTCACTCACGCTAGACAGCATTGCCTAGAAGCTACTGAAAAAAATATTTACCCACTTTTTCTTTTTAAAATGATCATATCGGAGGTGTAAAGTACTTGAGTAATTTTACTTGATTACTATACTTAAGTATTATTTTTGGGGATTTTTACTTGAGTACAATTAAAATGAATACTTTTACTTAATTACATTTTTAAAGAAAAAAAATACTTTTTACTCCTTACAATTTCATTTACAGTCAAAAAGTAAATAATTTAAAAATACTTTTTTACATTTTGGGAGATCATTTCATTTTATTTTCCCTTGCTAACAAACCAATTAAATTGCGCTGAATTCCAGTTTAATTAAAATGTTATTTATTGTGCCAATGAGATTCGTTTTCACATTTTATGAAATTAGTCAGACATGTTCATTGGTCCTTTGGAAGTGACGTCATGTCGCATCAATCACCACAATGCACAGCACCTTGACCTGGAAATTAGAGAAATTATAACATTCCATTACTGGAAGAAAATGGAGGAAGAGCATGATTCAGTAGCGAACGCAGTCCAAAATCAGCCACACGGTCAAGAGCACCCGTGGTCGTACGTACCTTAGCGAAATCGGTTGAAAGTTGAAAATGAAAGTTAAATCAGAGGCTTTACAACTTTGAGTAGCATGTTGCATGTTTGCATTAGGTGTGCCTTGTCGTATAATTAAATGGTTAAATCTAAACAGTTCTAAAGCTTGTATGTGGTCCATTCACTTCATGTTTTTAGAGATTAAAAACGTAAACAAGAATCTCTAGTTTTCATTCTTGCTTTTACTTTTTTTAATACTCAAGTACAATTTTAGTGCGGTACTTTTACTGAAGTGTGAAGAGTACTTCTACTTTGAGTAAAATTTTCACTCATTACTTGTACTTTCACTTGAGTAACATTTTTGAGTACTTTTTACACCTCTGGATCATATAAAATACAATACGTATTTTAATACAATAGGTAAACTTCACTGTGTCTTGTGTATGTCTGGTAGTTGTAGAATATGCACCCATTTTGGAGTTACTGGATCCCATTTAATTGAACTTTGAAGTTATTGCAAGCAATCAGTATTTTATTATTCCGACAGTAATTCGTTGACGGTCCCTAAATTAGCGGTGCGCGAGCGTCTCCGAGGCTGTGGAATTGATCTGACAGTATTTCGACCGCTTTATGCCGGCTAGCGAGAGGGAAGCACCGCCGCTAAGTCTGGATCTGAATATCCGTCGAATAAACAGTTGGGATATGGATGGATGGATGTGAATTACAAACTATTTCATTTATTTCAAATTGTTAAAGATAACAATTACCTATAACAATGTTTTTTTCATTATTTTACAAAGCAGCTTCAAAATTAGTATTCTATTGAAAACTTGTTAGACTAAAAAATTCTGAATCCAGTCGTTACTATCTATGAATCCAGTTAAATTATGCATAAGATACCGAGCCGTGTTGAAAAACAATCGTCCAATGGACAAGCTAAAAATATACACGCCCCCCCTAAAGTTAATACAACATTTACTTGTCTTTATATTGATTCGAAATAACCATATTTTCTTTTATCCATCTCAGTTTTCTGTATGTTTGTGGGGCTATAAGCAAACACAATAATTCCAGTGTCTCGTCTTTATATAAATTGCTCTGGTGATCAAAACATCAGATATTACGTCCTCCAATTTGCCGCGCTCAAAATGGCAGAAAAGCAAGTCCAAACTCACCTCTCCAACCTGTGTTAGACTTGTCGCACTTTAGTGACGTCATCTCTTCAGTGTTGATAGATTGCGAAAGGAATCTTTACCTAGAAGCACGGGTAAAGTCAACTTTTTATTAAATCTGAAAGTACGTTCTAACGCGTAAGTTGTAGTAATATAAATGTATAACTTATGGAGGTGCTACATGCCTATCTTGGGGATACGACTATAATTAGCTATCTTCTGAAACGCTATGACAAGGACACTAAACTTATTCATGTAACTAGTTATTTCAAATTAATGAGCTTCTGCAGCTGCATGACAACTAGTTGACGGATTTAATAATAACAGTTCCTTAAAGATGTACCTGCGTTTGTGTAATCTGCATAAGAACATTCTATAATTTCATTATCTTATCATGGTAGGGACAAGGAGATTTTACAACGTTAATTATTAGTGTCATAATTATTGAATTATGTCGTGTATTATTGTCAGCCGAATAGCTTCTTAGTCAAATAACGACCAGAAAAAAGTATAAATTGTTGGCTGAGTAAAAGACTAAGACGGTTCTATAAATAACTAATTTGACATAGGCTATTTCGCTACTAATAGCTACCGTGTAGTGTTCTGCTTTGGGAAATTTACTTCAATATTAGTAGTCATGTTGCTTTGTTTCGTGTCTGTTCAGAGTACAGCAGCCATGGCGTTACGAAGAGCCGCTTTGCGCCTGTTCGTCAAACACCCCAGATGTACTTTCATGGCGGCTTCGAGGAGTCATGGGACCGTCGCACCTGTTCGCTCTGGTGTGTTGCGCACCGTGTTTGACACACGACAAACGTGAAGGCAGTTTAGTAAGATACGATGTTTAACTATTATTCCTCAAAAGTACATTATTACCTCTTTTCTATGACTGATATTTTTTTTACTCAGACGGTGAGAAGGCGGCGAGGGATAACACCACAGTGAAACCACGTATGTAGCAGATGTATCACTTATCAGTTTTTCCTTGTAATTTTCAATATAGTAATAATTTCGGTGTTATGGTAGCCAAAGTCCAATTCAACTGGCGTGATCCCCTGGACCTGGAGGGGCAGTTGACTGAAGAGGAGATCATGATTCGAGACTCGTTCCGTACATACTGCCAGGAGAAACTCATGCCACGGATTTTGATGGCCAACAGAAATGAAGGTGTGTGTGAACTGACCACTACACATTATGCAAATACAAAATACATATTTTAGCCCAGATATTATCTTTGTAGATTGGTGGTACCTTTCAAATATGGGTCTTATACATTTTACTTCACAGAATGTTCCATGCAGTTCCCCTCCACCCACCTCCGTGAGGTTACTTGTATTCTCTGCTGCTCCATCTCCAACTATTTTAAAGGTGGAATGAAAATTCAGAGACTGACCTGAACAGGCATTAACCAAAGGCTTTACATTTACAGCCGGGAAACAGCAGTGCCCCTTTCCAGCTGGACAATAAATGCTGTGCAGGATCGTTTTATTGCATTTTGCTGCGGTTCTCTTTAAAGTATTATTGCAGAAAATTGCTAAGTCCACTCTTGAATTTTAATGATACTCAGTCGATCTGTTTCTCTTGCACAGTGTTCCATCGTGATATTGTGTCAGAAATGGGAGAACTGGGAGTTCTGGGTCCAACAATTAAAGGTAATCAAAGACTGTGGTGGCTGCGGTGTCACATAGCTTACAGATATAAGAAAAGTATATGTATGGTGTGGAATTCACAGCATATCCTGTAACCGGTCTCATTCTATGCTGCTTGCTCTCACAAAACCCCTTCCTTTACCTCATGCCTTCCCCTACTCCGTCTCTTCCAAACTGTTATTAGGTTATGGCTGTGCTGGCACCAGCTATGTTGCCTATGGTCTCATTGCCAGGGAGGTGGAGAAGGTGGACAGCGGCTATCGCTCAGTCATGAGCGTGCAGTCCTCGCTGGTCATGCATCCTATCTACGCCTACGGCACAGAAGAGCAGAAGGAGAAATACCTCCCTGGACTGGGTTAGCAGAAGGCTGCTGCAAACACTAACATGACTGCTTACTAATGTAACATTCTGCTGTTCAATTTTAGCATATTTAAATCCATCCTTTAGACTACCATAAATACACAGTAAACTAGGCATGTAAGAGAATATACTTTATTTCTCTAGATTGCATTTCTGTGGGTCATTTTTTCAAATTAACACCTTAACTCATGTATCTTTACATGGTTCAGCGAAAGGGGATCTTCTGGGCTGCTTTGGTCTGACGGAACCAAACCACGGCAGTGATCCGGGCAGCATGGAGACTCGGGCAAAATACAACCCCTCTAGTCGCACCTTCACCCTAACGGGCTCTAAAACATGGTGAGTTCAGGACTGCACAGTTCCTCACCTGACTGCCATGAAGAGCCTGTCCTATACATATTACTAACAGTTTACTACTACAGTACTAAGTCTACAACCATAGTTTTATAACAATCTAAAAAATGCTTGATTGTTTCTAAAAATATTCCATAACCTAGCACTGTAATCATGACTTGTTGGCCAGGATCACAAACTCCCCAGTGGCAGACATCTGCGTGGTATGGGCGAAATGTGATGACAACAAAATACGGGGCTTCATTCTGGAGCGTGGCATGAAGGGTCTCACTACGCCAAAGATTGAGGGCAAGTTTTCCCTGAGAGCCTCCTCCACAGGCATGATTGTGATGGATGACGTAGAGGTTCCAGAAGAGAACCTGCTACCCAAAGCCTCTGGTTTGGCTGTAAGTATGAGTCGATGTTTGTAAAGGATATTGCAAAGGTTTAAATTTGATTGAAACCAATTTGATTGTGTTTGGTCCGATTAGGGCCCCTTCGGCTGCCTAAACAATGCCCGCTATGGCATTTCCTGGGGTGCTCTGGGTGCAGCTGAATTTTGTTTCCATACGGCCCGTCAGTACACATTAGACAGGTAGGAGTCGACTATTTCATAGAACAGATGGGAAAGTATAGAAGACGAATGGTGTGTTAATTTTATTGCATTCTCCTATGCCAGGATTCAGTTTGGCGTGCCTTTGGCCAGGAACCAGCTCATGCAGAAAAAGATGGCTGATATGCTGACAGAGATCACCATTGGACTACAGTCCTGTCTGCAGCTGGGCAGACTCATGGATGAAAAGAAGTGAGCTTCACTTCTGTGGGCAGTGTTACCTCGATATTAGTGCAGGACAAAAGTGATCAGAATCAGATCTGTGCATAAGCATGTGAAGAAATGAAAATTGTTGCCAGGTTAAATTGTACACTTAAGATTGGTACACCCATAAGCCCTTCAAAGTCTTTAATCTGCAGCTTTTTGGTGGTGATTCGGAGTCACTCCAAAAGTGACTACAACCAGAGAAAGGGGGCTAAGCTCTGCTTGCGTATCTGCCTAACTTCCAGAGCAGCACCAGAGATGATCTCTATGCTTAAGAGGAACAGCTGTGGTAAAGCCCTGGACATCGCTCGACAGGCGAGGGACATGCTAGGGGGCAACGGCATTGCAGACGAGTACCACATCATCCGACATGTCATGAACTTGGAATCTGTCAACACGTATGAAGGTGAGGTTAAGGGCAAGGATGTAGGAATCTGGGCAGGAAACGTTAAGCATATGAGGCCACCTGAGGACCAAAAATGAATGTCTGAAAACCGGTGCATTATACAGAAGTGTAGAAAGGTGAAAGAATGCAGGTTCATTGTCGTCGGAGCACTGCGATTCCAAGAGATTTACTTGAAAGAACCATGAAAACCTCAAACTTGTTTTTACAAAGTACCACCAGTAGAGGTCAATAGTAGCACAAATATGGAGAGTGCTCCGTGTGGCACAGAGGTGAACGGCTGGCCACCCACACAGACTGTGGAGATTAGCATGAAACCTCAGACACTACAGTCGGCGAAACCATTATTATCACTGCTTACGTCTCAATGCAGAACATCCCACTTCTCCATCCATCCACCCATACAGCTACTGCTTAACCCTCTCAGGGTGACGAGGGGACCTGAAATGATCCCAAGGACCATGTGACACAAGGCAGGGGGATGCCATCGAAAACCCACTATTCAGATGAATGTCTGTAATTTACTGTTGTTATTTTTGCTTTTTTTTGCAGGTACACATGATATCCATGCCTTGATTTTGGGTAGAGCCATCACTGGACTACAGTCCTTCACAGTAGAGAAATAAATGAGATGCTGAGTACGGTAAATACGCTAAAGATTCTAATTGCGACCTGCTCATTCACAGGATGTCTCCACCTTATTTCCTCTTTTCATAGATTTCAGTATAAAATACGGGCCTCCATTGGAAAGGTCAAAGTTAGATTGGTCAGTTTTGCATGTGACTGTGAACAGTTACATTGCTATTTCCTACTACTTAATGTAATGTGTGTTGATTCTGGATACGGTATAGACTAAAGTTAACACCTGTAAAATTTATGTACCAGTACACTACATATGTCACTGGTTAAATAACAGAAATCAGCAATTTCCACAGAGACTGTTTTTGACTGACAGCACTTATTTCGTTGGCTGTGAAAATGGTAATCATAATATTTGCACTTTTGCATCTCCCTGGCCTTTGGTCCTCTACCCTGGCTGCAAATAAAATTCTCATTAATCTTGTCAAGAGGGGACAGCGTGGACTTTTGACATTATTCCATTGAATTTATGCCGTTCCATTAATAAAATCTATTGCGATTATATTTTGTAATTTTTCTAGACTGGGTTCAAGTACTTAATTCTTGTTTCAAAATGCTTTTAAACTTTTTCGGCTTAATTGGAAATATCAAGTGGGAATGAAAAGCGTCTTCTGCCTAATTGAAGATTTGTTTAGACAGCTTTGTGAGGATTAAACAAGCAGGTGCAAACATCAATGTGACAAAGCTCTTATTTTTAATTACACTGTATTAAACACAGACTGGCAGTTCTAAACAGAAACTAAGATGAACAGCATTTAGTACTAGTGTATAGTTAAATTACCCTCTGTATTAATAGTGACTATTTTTTGCAGTAACTTCTGGGTTGAAAAGTGTTTATTGCTCAGGGGGTCTCTGCAGACCTTTGCTGATGGCAACCAGGGTCAGGCTGGCACTCTGCAGTTCAGCACTGAGCTGGCTGCTTTGGTCCAGTACCTCTGACAGCTCCCTCAGCCTGTCCTCCATCAAACGGCTGTTCTCCTCATAGGTGCTGAACATCTGCCCTTGCACCTGCTGACACACCTCACTGACCTGCAGACACATGCTATTCTAGCCTTAAATGCATTTCTTGCTTATTCAAGACAGGTGCATTGCGTGTCATGGAAACATCTGATCTCTATCAGCAGTTAAAGGGTCTAACGCTCCAGCTGTTGGTGACTGGAATGAATCATTAGGACTGGGTGATATGACGATATTATCGATAATCGACGATATCTGACAGGCGATTACTTCCCCAGAAAAGGACATAATCTTAGGCTGCACACACAGCAAGATAACGCATTTATGATTTGATGTTCAGTTCAGCCTACTAGCCTATGTTTCTGATGCAGATGTAAAGCTGTCAGTGTATGTAAACATTGGTTATAGAGCTGGTGTGTGGGTAAGGCTTACTGCTTATCATAAGTTTGTCAACCACTGCTTTACTTGGTTTTAAATGGGCCTCAAAATGGCTTTATATCGTAATTAAATCCGCCCTTCCAATCGATCGTTCTCCACAGAAACTGAACAACGATGATCAGCACCGATAATCATCTCCCCCCCGCACTTGTGCCTCACCTGGTGTCACTTGAATATGTGCTTTAGTGCATTGGGGTGGTGGTGCTGTTAGATGACTTGATATTATCAATTATCTCTTTATTTTTAAAATCAAACGTTGCTTATTATTATATTTTTTCATATAGCCTAGCCCTAACCACCCCTGTTTTGCAGGGTCTGTATAAATTAGCACATTCTTTTTGCATTCTTCACGAGTATGGCCACCCACCCGTTAAGTCACTATTGCTTTTAAGATGACATTTGAAAAATTGTAAATAGTGGAAATACATTGTTTGTTACCTTATCCATTAACTTCTCCTGGAAGCTGTTCATAATTTCTTGGTCTACTGCACGGCTCTCATTAATCTTCACTATTAGGTCCTGGGTTCTTTTCCCTATCTCATCTATCCTCGAACTGAGAGTAGAGAAATAGACAGAGTCGTCGCTCCGGAATTCACAGTCTGCATCTCCGCCAGGAATGCTGATGCCTGACTCGTCACTTAATGAAAGACAACGGAAAACTTAAAAAACCATTCTGTCTGCAACACTGTTCTCCATTTGGCAGCACTGGATTTCCAGACATTAAACAGAAACTACATTTTAAAGTCACTTACTCCAATGTTCCCTTTCATCATCGTTTGGTAAAAAAAAAACATATTAAAAGGACTAGGATTTATTTCATTTGATTTCATTCAACAAAAATCGCAGGCTTCAACACAATGGGTTGCAGAAGCAGATCCTGTGGTTTCCAAACAAGCATGATGGGCAAACATTTCTACGACTTTGTAAAATCCTCCACAGTACCTTACTGGGGAAATTATATCTTTTCTCACCTTGTTTTCTGGTCGTGACTTTCATCCAGACTTAAAAATGAAGATCTTTCAGGTTCTACCCGTTCCTCAGATTCCTATGCAATAAGGAAAAACAACCAAAAGGCCTTCAAATACTTCAAACAGAATCATCATTTTGTAAAATACTGATTTCTTGAGGGTGGAGGGTGACGTGAAAAAGTACTCCCTATCATCTACTTACACAAGGTGATTTACACTATACTTAATTTATGCAAAGATGTTTTTAAATGTAGAGAATTTTGAACATCGGAACATTTTAAACCACCTGCGTGAATTTTGTAATGTAGAATGAGAGAGTACGATCTGCACTACATGAAATAAAAGGCCCACATTTGGTGTTTCAGTCGCTACGTCAGGGTCAGACATTTGCGGTGTCAGATTCCCACTGAGATCAACCCCCTGCACTGTACCGGGATTGCGGAGTGACCAGTCGGCTTGGGTGTAGACTGAGAGTTGGAGGCCATTTTTCCGACAAAAAACTGATCCATAACCTGCCCGGGCAAATATCTCCAAATTAAAATCCGTCTGCTCCTAACCTTCTTAATTCTTTTCGCCAAACTCATTTTAAAATAAAACTGGTTAGCCAGCCAGCCATAATAGACTAATATCCGTATATATTATATTTTGCAACAGCGTATGCATGTGGAACCTGACAGTATACTGGATGTTAAGTATTTTGCTTACTTAGCTTTAGCTCATTAGCTATCTGGCTATCCTATGTAAGCACCGTGTAAATAAACCCCTTCGGATCAGCAAATATTTACTTATCAGAATCTGCAGTGCTGGTCCTTGACTGCAAATGTCCTTAACATAACCTTAGGATCGTATTTATTAATAAATTGTTCTTTATTTTCGTTGTACTGTGGTATTACTAGTTACTTGGGAGAACCGACTCGTCATCATTAAGAGCAACGGCCGGGTTTCTATGGCGCCTCCGCGAGACCATGCGCGCGCCCCGCGTGGAAATTCGCTTGTTAAACTTTGAAGTTTTAAGTTCCATAATTTGTCCGCTTTTACCACTCCGTTCCCCATGTTAATGACATGACATCTTTATAAAACACGATATATTCAAAAGAAATAAATATTTACTACTAAATTTAAGCACAATCCATAGATCATTCTTTGAGTTTTGATTATCAGATATCCCTAAATGCCCATGACTCCAACAATAGATTGGAAACCTAAAAATTTAATGACGAACTAGCCACTGAGTTGTGATTGGTATACATATCGACTAGAAGTTTATAACCATAACCAATCAACATCGAGGAATACACGCATTGATAATAAATTCATACAAATAAATATAGCCCGATATTATGAAGAATCATTTGTGGGCAATATGAATATAACAATTAGTTTCTTTGTCAGATGCTAAAAATAGCACTGTCTCCCAAATACTGAAGATTTGTATGACATTGCAACCAAATACTTGTACATGAATGTGATGCAGCATTACAATGCATTTCCTCTATTGACCCTCATGGGAGAACCTGGTTCTCTGTCAATACACTAGAAACTTCAGAAGGACAAAATGACGCCATTGCATTCATAGAAAAAGTCTACACTCGGGACAGACAGACCTGGCTTTTGAGACCAAGGGGATTGTGGGTAAAACAAAGTAAAGCCAGAGGGTGTGTTTCATTAAAATGAACAACCTAAAATAGCCAGTGAGGAGTCGAGTGTGACAGGAGACATGGAACAGTTCTCTGACTTCATGTGGCGAGAGGAAACGATTTTTTTTTTATCTCAAATGAAATCCAGACTACATTACCGAGACCATGATTAGAAATCTATACATTTCTAAAAACTATAAATAAAACAAAGCTTGAGTTACTTCCTCAAGTGGAGAAAATGATCGACCATCTTTTAATTTTTTTTTAACATTGAAAATAAATGTTGTGAAATTCATTTCCAATATGCCATTTTATTTACACCTTGTTTTGTTTAAAAGAAAAAAACTCAAAAAGCTCTTTATATTAACATCCTAATGTTTGACTAACCCTGCCAATGAGATAATACAATCTTAAATCTTGAAGATTTTAAATCTTAAGGTGAAAATACATTTTAATACAGTACCTATACCTAACCTAACAAACATCAGCCTTGCCTACCTTAAACATGCTATTAGAACACTTACATTCATCTACAGTTGGGCAAAATTATTAACACAAATCCTACTTTGAATAGAGTCGAATATGTCATGAAATTTATTGAATAAGTGAAAAACATTTACCCACCGTGAAGTCGACATATCGTAACACAGACAGCCGTAACACAGACAGCCGTAACCCAGGGAGTGTCTGTACTTGTTTATGTAAGGGCAAATTTGGGAACATATTGTTTCATACTCTCTCTCTCTGTCTGACTTTGCTCATCATCTCGAAGGGTGAAACATTGCTGGAAAAGGTATCGTATTCCAATACACCCATCAAGAGTGGCAGCTATGGGGTCTGGCTTCGCTCAAAGTCAATGGCACTAGCCCAGATGTAACCTAACCCTTTGTCCTTGTTGTTCCTCATTAAGAAATACAGTATTATTGTCCTTCTGCTACTCTTACGTCGTTATCCCCAAAAGCACGCACACATGGATGCACACAGATGCACAGAATATGCATCGTCTCTATACTTCCCACCGTTTTCTTTCCTCCAGTCCTTTATTTACCCATCAGTCCCCATCTGGCTCTTCAGAACCAAGCAGAAAGATCAGTTTCCATACCCCAAACAAAAATAGATCGTCTATAAATAATCACCATCTTTGTAAATTAGTACAGAAAGAAATGTGACCCTGGCACTGTCTTACCCCATCTATTGAGGTCTTAAATCTCATGTATTGGGGACCACAGGCTGATTCCGGTGAAGCCTTTACAAGAATCCCGAGAGAATGAGCAGAGATCAGCATGCGGATCACAGTGCGAAAGCCAAGATTTGGAGAATAAAACAAGTCATTTGGCTGGGTAAGGTAGACAGGGATTAGAGCACGGTAGTGAAAAAGGAGCTGGTTGTGATGATTGGTGGAAAACTAACAATAGTAATTATTTTGATCACATACATGCACACAAACATGGAGCTTTGGAAGAAATTAAAAATATCTGAGAACCATATGAAAAAGGGAACATGTAGATTATGTAAAAATATATTGGGTAATTACCTAATGTTCCAAACTAACAGAAAACAAGGAACTGTCTGGGATGACAGCAGGTCAGGGCGACCTGGCCCAGACACTGGGGAGATGAGTCAAGGGGAGTGAGCGAATGTTACTTATCTTTAGCTCAAAATAAGGAGAAGTAATGAAAGGTGCTGATCTAACTAATGTTTCTGGGGGAGAGGTTGAGTACTAACAAACTACTTAGAGCAGATGTCAGATGGGAAAATACCAGAAGAAGGGGGGTGATGCCCAAGTGGGCCATAAAAGCACGGGCCTCACAGCACCCAGTTGAGCCTCTTTCTGTACATGCTGAATGTATGTCAGTGGTCGCTCACAATTGCAATTGATTGACAGAACAAAGCGGTGACTTGCAACTACTCCTCGTCTCTTCGTGAATCTCTTCTCAACAAACGGACCCAGCTGGAGACGGTGGACTCCAACACTCTGCAGGGCTTTCTGGAAAAGCCACAGCCTGCTATTGGTAGATTATGAAACATAACCCATTCATTTTTGATGGGTAACAGGCAAATTAATTTAATCTCTTTTTCTGGTAATCGGTGTAATTTAGCTGTAAAACCACTGGAGACTACGAAAGTTGAAAGCGGGGTAATACTGTTTTTTTCAAACTCGGCCTTTGCATGTCCCTTTCTGTCCGGGAAATGAAACAAAAACAGAGAATCTCATACATGCCCAGGCTTGCCATAATACAAGTCTTTGATATTATTAGATTTTAATTCTAAAGATTAATTGCATAATATTATAAATATATATGAAACAAACACAGCATTCTGCTATACATGTATGTTAGTACAAAGATTATAGGGAAAAACTGGAGAATTGGACAAGAAAATAATAAATGTATTTAATTATTAAATTAATATATACCCAGCGTAGATACCTGTGTCAATCTGTACTGCATAATACAAAATATAACACATATTTTAACAACTGTGCTTCAAAACACAGGTAGATAAAAAGTGTAAAACAGTATAATTGCTTACACCCTCGCCCAGATATTAAATGAAACAGAATCGGTCAAAAAGGTGGAAGGGAGCCACTTTTATGTGAACATATTTCTGAGGCATCCAATTAAAATGCTAAGCCGACCAGAGAGGGCGGAGTTTCAGTTCTATGAAATTTATATTACAGTATCTTGTAGGTTGCGGAAACTCCTCCTGTGTTCAGAACCGCGGAGAGCGACGTTAACGCAGGGATGCGATGCAATGCAGACCAAGCCAATGGATATCTGCTTTCCCCAATTTCAGTACGTATCACGTAAGATACCTACATAATAAACAACAATAAACATATTTGGCAGAGTCTAAATTAATTGCGATTCTTTTAAAATGGAAAAATGGAGGAAACTTTAGCTGAGTTTTTCTTAAAATGAACGAGCGGGAAGAATTAGCGCAGTTTTTTAAATTTTAAGTTTTATTTATTTAAATATTTATACGTCGGATGGGTTTCCTTACGCTGTTTCGCTAAAACCTTTTCCAGCATTTTTAAAGGCGAAGCATCTGGGATCAAAAGAATATGTCTAAAATGTTTGACTTCAGAAACTGGATTCAATGGGAACGTTAAAACACACAGGAAGACGTTGTAAAATCGTTACAACTCCGAATAAGTAAGCTAAAAATTACATTCTTCTCACCCAGGCGCAGTATTTTATGTTTTGCGATGAATCCGCTAAATATAACAAATGTAAACTTTACCGATGGATCCGGGCTCGCTTATCAATATTCGTTTCCAGACATCGACCCAATCTACAAGGATTATAAGCCCCCTCAACGGGAACTCATTCCGTTACCTAAAGCGGTACTTTATCTACTGATGGCTGCATTGGTTGTGGTGGCAGTTGCTTATACCATCGTTGGCCATATAATCAAGGACCTCGCCGGTGATGTTGCAGGTAATGTATAAAAATGGTCCAATTTATATTCGGTTAATTTGCACGAAATATTTAAAGATTTACAGTATACAAAATATTGATATAAACATAATTGGGGTTATAAATCTATTTAAATACTAAACACTTCATTTAAATTTTGTTTTGAAAAGAAACCAAGCGCAGTTGTGTACAATCTCTTTTGATATACTTTAAATTAAACTCCACTCCCCTTCCCAAAAGCAGTTTTGGGTTCCTGCCTAATGCCACCATTTACGATCGCTCTCCTGTCGCGGCAGATTGCGTGCTTGGCCCAGACGGGGAAGACGCCGTGAAAGAGACGGACTTGCGGTGCATCAGCTCTCCCAAGATGCCCGAGGCGCGCCGCCACTCGCATGTCAACGCTTTCCGCGTGTGGGACCAGGAGGACGTGATCATTAACCTGTCGCCGGAAGAGAACCCCCAAAACAACCCCTTGTTGCTGACTGCCGCTCCTTACAGCCCCTATTTTCACACCCCAAGCAGCGGTTCCCCCCCTCCCAGCAGCCCCGGGGCGCATCCACCCGACCTCTCGCGTGATGTGGAGTGTACCACAGACTGAGCTTTGCGTACACATTCACGGTTAACCCACGTGAGATGTCCTGCAATCGGACCTTTCGCTAATGTGGTCTGGGTTAAACTGTCCTGCATCATACTGACATTTTAAAGGGTCGTATCTGCGAGTTTGATGTAATACAACAATACAAAACTGTATTCGTACACTCTTTAGTATATTTAAAGAAAAAACATATTGTCTACAAAATGGCAAATGATGGTTATTAAGATAATGAGTAAAAGCTGGATTTTCTGCATGGCCCGCATATAAGATATGTTGAATGTTCTAGCGGATTCTGAAAACTAATTGTAAAACAGGCTTTAATTATTGGGGCGCGATGAGTTGTTGGGGGTTATCAAAGACACGGTGGGACATCCTAAGCTTCTGTGATGGGAACCAGAACAACGACGGTTAAACATCTCCTGCAGTAAGCCTGTCGCTGCACAATCACCGCTGCATTTCATATGCGTCACATTATCTACCCATTTCAGAGCACGTGAATGTTATTTCAACTAGCTCAATACATTAATCGACATGCTGTATATAACATGGCAAAAATGTTATTTGCAGTCCGTAAGTCTGTACTATTAAAATTTCCAAAGGTCTCCCAGAAATTCAAACAGTTTATTTTAGGTTAAAGTTTTCTGTTCTTATGCATAATCTAATGACGAGATGAGGATGCGTGCGCCTTTCAATATTAATTAGTTTCACGTGGGCATGGAAAATATATTCAAGGTCTCAGTAGAACTTGTGGGAAGATAGTCTGACAGCAGAACAGCCCTTTTCCAGAAGACTCGCAGTCAGTCCTCCATTTATTAAAACCCGAAAAACCATTCGGTAGAGTGCAACTATTTAGGGCTGTGGAAAATTTTGAATTAATTAAGTTACGGTATGTCAAGGTCGATCAGGTAAGCTTACATCACTGGATTTATAATACAAGGAGTGTAAGTAATCACACCCACCTTAATTGGTACTTGATTTGGATTTTTCTCGTACAACAATGTCACTGAGATACTAAATCTGATGGAGAGGCATTTTATTTTAATAACATGAAGAGTCCCGCCTGCATTCCCAGCGCTACCCTGCCTGAGCTGCCATTTTAAATGTAAACAAAGCATTATGTTTACCCCTGAAAGTCATTCTAGTGGGAAAAAAATGTTTGCATAAATTTCATCTCCGTCACATGGGAGTCTCACGATTTATATTCCCAAGGGCCACTTGTGTTAAGAGAATAACAAAAAGACTTGATTTTCCAGCAGATAAAACACAGCATCGTATTTCTAAATGCTAAAAGAGCTTATAGAAATTCCATTATATAGCGTCTCAGCCATGGGCGTCGTTAGGTCGATCACCTGGGGGCCACAGGTGCCCCAATATCAAAATATAAAAAAAAAATAGACATCAAGCCCCAGGTAAACTCGACTTGGTCCCTGGTCTGAGCTGTTTTATTAACAGGGAGACCAGCTTATCAAAGCATCTGATTTCAAAACCAACTGTATTAATCTGACTTTTGGCTTCAGCCTTCATTTCCATTGTAGCCTCTACTCTTCTGGAACGGCTTTCCATTACATTTCATTTGCCACCATTGAGGTTGGTTATCGATACCGAGTGATCCGGTCTCTGTCTGTGAGTTTCAGTGGCTGATCACGTCTCCCAGAAGTATCCACTTCACTCGTGGTTTACCGGCTATACTATGGTAAACTTGTTGGAAGGATGATATCCTCTGATGGTGCAAAACAGATAATGACTAGGTCTCTTTAAGCCCATCCTGCTGCACAGCTGTTTGCTTAATTAGGCACCTGTGTCTGCAGCGGACCAGGCTCAGCAAGTCCACTCCTCTATTAACTAGGCATGTCTGTATCATGGGTGACATGGTGGTGCTGTGGTTAGCACTGTTGCCTCACACCTCTGAGACCTTGGTTTGAGTCTCCACCTGGGTTACATGAGTGTGGAGTTTGCATGTTCTCCCTATGTCGTCGTGGGGTTTCCTCCGGGTACTCCGGTTTCCCCCCCACAGTCCAAAGACATGCTGAGGCTAATTGGAGCTGTTAAATTGCCCGTAGGTGTGCATGTGTGAGTGAATGGTCAGTGTGTGAGTGTGCCCTGTGATGGGCTGGCCCCCCTGTCCAGGGTTGTTCCCTGCCTCGTGCCCATTGCTTCCGGGATAGGCTCCGGCCCCCCTGCAACCCAACAGGACAAAGCGGGTTGGAAAATGAATGAATGTCCGTATCATATAGGATAGATTTTTTTGTATCTTGCAGGCATAGCTTTTAGGTGCTATGGAGGAAATTCAGAACACCAGTAAATAAATTATATGGATTTCTAAATGGCTTCAGAGTTCTATAGCTTACAGGCCCAGTTTAATGTTGCTGGTTCTCTGTACTCTGATTTTCACTTTTCACATTAAATGACACTAAAATATGTCAGAAAACTACACTGGATTTTCCATGACATGAACCCCCTTCCTTCAAGTGGCACATCTTATAAGAAATAAGCCTTTTCTATTGTTTTTATCCACTGACAATTTTTCAGACTTTTCAAGATGCAGAGTGTTTTAAAGGTATTTAATTAATTTCTAACTTACTTCCATGTCTGCCACATCCCCAGAGACACCAGGCATGAAAAGCAGTTCAGAGGAGGAGATTACAGTAAATACATACGCCAGGCCACCCTTGCTTGGGAAGGACAACAAGATGACCAAGAATGTCCAGCTGCACTAACCCCAAGAAAGTGAAATTCCATTAACAGCTTCATCTCAAGTCCTTCATGCACAATGCAAAGACAACACATTAAATATTGTATGTAGTTATAGAGAGCATTCAGACATTGGGCTCTGGTGCAGCATCATGCTAACAGACCCTGTAAAGGCATTTATAAAATATCTGAAACCCCCCCAGAAAAAGATACATGGGGGGGGGGGGTGGGCCGGCAGGTGTCAAGTTTGAAAAAGTGTATTTAAAAATCAATCCTGCAAATTTCCTGCAAACCGATTCCGTACTTAACAGGATTTTGATGACCTCATCTTTGACCTCTCCTCACCTTAAGAGAGACATTAGTTTAAACACCAAGTGCGGTTCTGCTGTTGCCTGTGTAAAATATCCAAGTGGAAAAAAAAACAGAATATCGATTATCATCGAAGCCAGAGGTTGCATTGAGCCTTTGCTGTCCTCAGTTGTAACAGGACGTCCCTGTTTGCTGCAGTATACAGAGAGTTAGACACCAGCTACGGTCTCAGACCTAAAATCTTTACTGTACAGTTTGTTGATCAGGTACATGGTGACAAATGGCAGCGATTCATGTGACTCCCAGGGATCCCGCAGTGGTGCCGATTTCTGGTGACTTGCTGGCATTCACTGCAGCCACAGGCTATAACAATGGAACCACTTCCCACATGCACGCTCTTAAAAAAATTCAATTTGTCCACCAGTCTTAAAAAAAAAAAAAAAAAGCACGGCTTGATGGCCCAGATTAGACCGCAAGCTGTATATAGAAGTGACATTGCAATGCAGGGTGTGCTGGCCCCGGTACTGCAGACAGACTGCGTCTTGCCTTTCACCCCCCAAACATATACTAAGTTAATGAGACTGTGCTGATCAACCATCTAAACACAGCCTTCATTAACACTTAAGTGTCACTGCTGTGTCTTTTTCTAAAAGGCAGCATATGCCACACTAATATAATTTACTTTAATAATTCCTTGTGCAACTAATTAAATACCGAGTATTAAACTTGGTAAATACTAATCCCTCATTCTGCAGCTGTTCTAGAATGCAGGCCAACTGAGCCAATTACATATCTGTTGAAATGCTGCATTGCTGTATCGCCAAATTAAAGGACCCGGATTCAAAACAGCATGAGAAATCTGATTCTTTTAAAGTGAGTTGCAAATGTTGAGTTCTGCATTGCTTTTCAACTGTCCAAGATTCAACGAACATGAAGTCTAATATATTATGAGCATAGTAGTGGGGGGGCGGGGGTGAGACCAGAATCAGGTACAACAACACCTGACGGTAAGGACATTTCTGTAGGGCAGAACCCCTATTCAGGCTCTCATGTGACCAGAAACACTGCACAATGTCATACTGCCAATTTGTGGTGAGTTGGCTCCTGGGCTAAGTGGCAATAAATAAGGACATAGTAGGTCTGTCTGGTGACTGGGGAGCAGAGGACCCTAAATATTAGAGTGAGGACCAGCTAGGAAGGCTGTCCACAGAGGTGCCTGAGAATAATTATGAGTCCAGACGGCACACAGGGCTGTCGTACACCATCTGCAAGTTGACTTTGTGCCCCACTAGCTCACGGATGTTGTTGATGCCATACTTGATCATAGTCGGTCTGAAAGACACAGAGTCGCCAGAGCCATGAGAGCAGTGGTTAACCAGTAACAGGCAACCAATCACAGCCACATGCCTCAATGTATTCATCACTCACGGCCACCTACCTTTCCAGTGACAGGCCCCAGGCAATGACAGACACCCCCTCAGGGAGCCCCATGGGCAGCAGCATCTCCGGTCGGAAAATCCCTGAATTACCCACCTCCACCCATTTCTTCAGACCTGAACAGTGCAGAGAAACCAGAACATAAAAGTAATATTAAAATAAAGTTTCTTCTTTTGTCCACAATGACTAGAGCTCAATATTTTGTGCTACTATCCACAAAACCACACTAAAATTTCACTTCCTGATTAAGGCTGTGTTCACCACGTCACCGGTGAACCACCCAGCGCTCGCAAAAGGAAAGCATGCTTGCCATAAAGACAAGTGCGACTGTAAAGTGTGTTTCATCTTGAAACAAAATCAGCTGCATTGTTGGTTTACAAAAAGAAAGCTCTCTTGCTGTCGAATCAAAGTACAGAAGTGTATTTACTTTAGCTTCATTAGCTAAACATGCTAACTAAAACCAACCTGGTATCCCCATCTCTGCACTTATAAGCCCCCAAGCAGAATTTTTGTAATGAATGAAATTTGTGAATTAAGTCTCGATATGATTTTAAGGTGACGTTTTGGGGTACTGGGACACTGCAATTATTAGTTTCTCCTCCATGTTGTTACGCAGTTTGGTCTCCAAGTGGCCAAACCTACCCGTCATAAACCGGAAATTATATCTGATTGGATGCTGCTTTGCTAGAGATCAGCGAACCAGGTGAAAGTTCAATCGTTCTGAACTTCTAGTGATGTGACCAAGAGGCAGAGAGGGACACCACTCTACCCAATGACAAACAACAAAGACCCACGTAGTCAGTATAGGAAAGACCAAATATGAAGAATGTTCACCTTCATGGTAGCTGAAGACCTCCATGCTTGGCTCGGTATACGGGTTGTAGGCAGGCTTAAAACGCAGCTTGGTAATTCCTAGTAAAGGGGAGGATAAAGGGTTGATGACGTCTGTAAAAAACATCCCCATTTCTTGCCTCCTCAATCCACAAATAAAACTGGAGTGACCTTGGATCAGCCGAACCCAAACGGATTCAGCGAATCTCACAGCAGGTTCAACTGGAAAACATTAGGGAAGACCAGCTTACCCAGTTTGGTGAAGAACTGGTGCAGAACTCCCATTAGATCACCCAGGGTAAGCCCATAGTCGGCCACCACTCCCTCGATCTGGTGAAACTCAGCCAGATGGGTGGCATCAAGGGTCTCGTTCCGGAACACTCTGTCGATGGAGAAGTATCTGACCGGGGTGAACTGCTCCTAAAATAGGGGAAGGGAAGCAGGTTATAGGACTTGAAATACAATGACTACTATATGTGTGTGTGTGCGTGTGTGTGTGCGTGTGTGTGTGTGTGTGGTGTGTGTGTGTGTGTGTGTTTGTGTGGTGTGTGTTTGGTGTGTGTGTGTTGTATGGTGTGTGTGGTGTCTGTTTGTGTGTGGTGTGTTTGTGTGGTGTGTGTTTGTGTGTGTGTGTTGTATGGTGTGTGTGTGTGTGTGTTTGTGTGTACCTGCTGGGCTAGCTTATAGAGCATGCGTGCGCTGACAGCTGTCGTATGCGTGCGGAGGATATTTTTCTGGGCCTCCTCCAGCTTCCAGTCATACTTGTACCTGCAACAGTGATTTGCAAAAAAAAAAATAAAAAATTTGAAAAAAATATTTTTATTCACACCCCAACATAAAAAACACACAGATTAACAGTGTACCACAAACAACACATTATGCGCAGTGGCCCAGTTCTGGGGGGGCTCCAAACGGCTTGGAGTTGGGTCCCAACACTCGGCTGGTTATTTGGATAGAGGAGAATACATTATCTGGTCCGGCAAATATGAATAATATATTTATTGGGTCATGTCATTGCTAGCGCCAGATTTTAACCTGTAAAAGCCCAACTGCAGGCCTTTTCTATTTAAAGGACGAAATTTAATTTGGGACAGGATGGAAGCCTGCAGGCCCAACGGCAATCGTGGGGCAGCACTGGACACCCGCGGGACGGACAGCGAGTCTGGGGCCGTACCCTTGCGAGCCATAGCCCCCCTGCGAGTGGACGGTCTTCACCCTCTCCAGGTAGTCCTGGGGGAACTTGTAGGCTAGTGCTGGGTCTGTTTAGACAAGGCAATTCATAAGGGAGAGTTCAGGTGTCACTTAGAGACAGGATATGAGGACCTGAGGACCCCAAAGCCAGGACTTACCCGATAGGAAGAAAGTGTCGTGCTGGTCGCGGGCAGGGTGCTGCTGCGGCTGGAACAGCGAGTCAAAGTTCCAGAAGGAGCTCTCGATGAAGTTATTGGTGGGCATTTCGGTGAACCTGCGGTGGAAGGACATGTGTGGATGACAGTCTGTAATTCAAGGCAATCTGGATGTCAGACAAAACACACAAATTTAAACTATAGAGGAAGAGGTGGAGAAACGCTAAATGGAAGCTGCACTAACACACACTGTTTTCTGTTAGCTTAGAACTGGACCCCGGGGCCTGGGATATGGGGGGGAGGCGGTGGCCCTCGAGACAGTGTGGGGGAGGCGGCGTCCCTCGGGACAGTGGGAGGACGGGGGGCGGCCCTCGGGACGGGGGAAACAGCGAGCCTCCCCAGGCCAGACCACTCACCCCATTTCGAGGAAGATCTGCCGGAACTGCGTGCGCACCTTCATCAGGGGGTGTAGGTGCCCACAGTCGGGGGCCACGCCCATCGACTCGAAGTTGTACGGCTTGAACTTCTTCTCACGCCAGCTCCCACTGAGTCGACAAACATGCGACACCATCAGCCAACAAAAATACAACTAGAGAGGAAACGCTGGATAGCATAACAAGGCTCCCTCCGATCTATCTGGGACACCAGACAATCACAGAGCCGCAGCCAAACAGATAGATACAGAGGACGTCGTATTAACATGGTGACGGTAAAGGCTAACACCACACAGGCGAGAACAATGACCGTGTGATACCCACCAAACAGGAAACGCATTGTTATTTTATTTTTTGTTTCTTCCTTTCTGTTTGGCTGTTCAGGGGGTGAAGTTGCCCACAATCGAGGGCCACTCCCAATGAAGACATGTGTACATCCTAGAACATGCTTATCACTGACACGTACAACTGCACTTATTCATGCACCAACAATGTAGCACAAACACGCTAGTCATGGAAACAACACTGCATATTTCTGTTGTTTACTTTAACTCCTTTATGTTATACAATTACAATCTGTAATGATAATACTAATAATCTATGGACAATGCTCTGTGATGCCTCCCTGCCCCCGCAGCCCACCTTGCGATCATCTCAGAAGTCAGCTCCGTCTCCTGCTTGGTGATGGTTGTGCTGAAAGAGCTTCCCTTGCTGATCCAGTAGGACTTCACCGTCCTGAAAATAAAATAATCAGCCTTCCTTATCTCTCCTCTGAAGGAACCGCCATCACTCTCATTCCTCACCCACAGCCCTTCGCACAACCAAACATACTTTATATTAAAGTTAAATACAATATCAAAGCAGCAAAAAACTGGCATTGAGAATTAACCCTGTTCACGTATTACAGCTTGCAGGATAGAATCCAGGTCACTGCAAGCCTGCCCGTGGTTTATAAGGGGTTAATAACAAATGCAGGGATGAAAAATGACATGGCTTGTATTGGCTGTTGTTTACAAATTTAGCAACAGTCAGGCCAGTAATAAAAATCACAATAAGGGTCTCCAAACATCAGCTATTCATGTCCATCTTCAGCACAATGCTGCTAAAGTTTAAAAAAAAAAAAACAGTCAAACTGATTTGCATGATCACTGAACTCTGAGTTAAAACAATCAACCAAGTATTATTTGCTGTGTGAGAATATTCTGTATGTATAGACACAGACTCTTAAACTAAAGAAAAATGCATAAAAAAATACAAGTTGACATGAAAACAGACACTGCCATCTGCTGGTGGAATAGTTAAACAACATTCACAATATACATCTAAAGACAATTTTCATCACTGCACTCGTTATTCTTAAATCTGTATGTTGGAGTGAGCTGATGTACGGGATTAAAATGACTATTAGATATTATGCCTTAATTCTTGTTCTGTTTAAACTTCACAGGATCAGCAATTGAATCTAGACAACGAACCTGCAAGTGGATTGGAATGGATCAGATGCTTGTGTAACCTATGCAGGGCTTTTTAACCTTCCTTAAACCAGGGGCCCTCAAATGAAAACAGAGCAGACCTGGGGAAACCCCTACCGCTACTACACGGTTCACTATTTCCCAACTCGGTCCTCTGGGAACCCCAGACGGTCCACATTTTTGCTCTCTTCCAGCTCTCTACAGACCAGATTGAGAAACAATAAATAAAGTTTGCTCTTAGAAGAAGCTTCTGAGGACCTCCAGCAACTACTCTATGAACTGTAAAGACAAAGCTGCTCGCCCCCTCCCGTCTTATGACCCAAATGCTGACTCACCAGACCGTGATCACTCAGGGGGATGCTGTGCCCCATTAAAGACATTTTTATACGCTTACATAATTGCATCTTGTTATCCGTATTTTAAATAGGCACCATTTGTCAGGAGTCTTCCCAACATTGGCCTTATTTGTGCCCCCCCCCCAGACATACTTGCTTGTAGAAATTATGCAATCATTAATTTTACAAAAACTCTTATCCTGTGCTGCGCTGTTGTGAGTCCAAATCCATCCCACAGAATATACAACAAAAGGCAGGGTAGAGACCAGCGGTGGGATAGTGGGTCCATGTGGACAGAGACAAAACACCAGTGCATCTAAACCAGGTCTTTGGACAGAAGAACCAATGAATGAAAGGACTAAGGACTAATGAACATCCTGCGAACTAACAGAAGAAACCGTTTGGTACAAAGAATCAAGTGTGAAACAACCGACATCAAGAAATGCTAACAAGGGCATCACCATGTGCAGCTAATGGGGGAAAGTCCAGAGACAGACACTTACACTTCAGTCAACAGCTTCCTCTTCTTTAGTTCGTTCTTCTCCTTCTCCTCCAGCTGGGACTTTCCCTGCTGCACCCGGAGCAGCTTCTCCCTGACCAGGTCACTGATGCTCTCCACCTGGCCCACCCCCGACACACAGGGCCTAATCATTACATGTTATAGACAGCACCAGCCTTACTTCAGAGGTAAAGCAGGAGAGTCCCACTCATCTCAGGAGTCAAACCTGATATTCTGACAAAGGTTTTGGTTACTTAAGCACTTTGCTGCCTCCTCCTCTCTGATAATCCATACACACATACATCCCTCACCATCTTGAACACGCGGGGGCCTCCCTCATGAGCCTTGTCCACACGGATCCACTTGTTGGACATCGCCTTGCTGAAGCCCACTTTCCCACTAGGCAGCTTCTGTGTGAGACAGAGGCCACAGGTACCCCAATTTAAGTTAAGGGCTCCTGCTACGCTTGAGGGAGTTTTACTTACACAAAAATGTTCTCAGGCCAGAAGGAAACGTGATTGGTTCAGAGAGATAACCAATCAAAATGTAGAGGAGGTGGGACCAAGAAATCTGATTGGACCCTCCTGCTCAACAATCTGACAGGTTATCTCACTGAACCAATCATTTTCTCTTCTGCCCTCAGAACTTCTTTTTAAGTAAAACTCCCATGTACTACAACACAGTTTTCACCATCATCGATACCATTCAGAGAGAAGATGCCTACCATGGTAATATTGGCCACATTTGGATCTTTCCTTTACCGAAATATATGTTGATGTCATTATGAATTAGCCAGACCAAATTTCACAAGAGTTCTGGACAATCTAGAACAGGGCTCTTCAACTCTGGACCTCGATTCCAAATCCAGGCCTTGTTTTCAGTTCTCACAGGTAGTTAGTTTAATAATTACTGATTCTGATTGGTCAGAAGCTTCACACCTGGCTCACTGGTAAAGGTAGGCTGGAAAACCAGCAGTGCTCGGATCTCGAGGACCGCGAGTTGAATAACCCTGATCTAGAAGGACTCAGCTATCAAAACATGGTGCTCAGGAATAAATCATTTCAAATAGCTTTTCAACAAATCTTGCTTGAACAAATATATTACACTAAAGTAAAATTACTGAATAATTGGACAAGACTACAGAAGGCAAATTTCGAAGGATAACATATCAAAGTTTATTGTTTTTTCGTTTTTATGAAGATACTGAGACGCCTCTGAGTTGTATCTTGGCCCAAAAGCCCAGATGACAAAGGCAACATGAATATTAATCTGAAAGTTGATTTGGCAGACTGACTCCAAGCGGACGGCTCCTCACCATAAGCTCGCTCTGCGGCAGCCCGTCTTCCGGAATGGCACCGAGGACTCGCGCTTCATGGCTGCCCTGCGCTGCGATCTCTGCTCCCTCCTCTGTCAGCTCCCAGTGCTTCGATGTGCGCTGCTCAGCCGAAATCACCTGCCAAAGTAAAACGACAGATTTCGATAACTGGTTTCATATTGTAAAGCTCATGGGACTGGGCTGCTCTTTGCGTTTCTCCCCGTTACCACTGTATCCCCCGTAAACATGTGACAATAAATCTGAAAAACTTCCAACCTTGCGCTAATGATTACATAACACAGATAGCAAAATAAGACAGGGCTCATAACGACAAAGTAAAAATGCAGTTCATCGTGCCAGCTAATAGAAGGTACACATAACTATCGTGCTTTCATTTTCTACCTGAACTGAATTGTTCCTGCGTTGAATTACGCGTTAGTGTCTAAAATACAGTAACGCATCATTTATGAAATATGAGGTCCAATTCACATGTACATTTTGGTGCTGTCATCTTAGGACACAGAGCTATGACAGTCCCGTACGATGTCCGTTTTGATCTTTTGAAAAGATGCGACTAATTTACGTTTTTCAACCAAAGGTGTGCAACAAAGTATGTCAGCAAACTAACCAGGCAGCATTTTCACACTTACTATACGGCACGACAGCTAACGCTAACAATACCAGCTAGCAAGGAGAAATGGCAGTATATTAGACTGCAACACACTATTTCATTAATTATAATGGACGTTAACGGTATTTTTTATGGGTGACAGCCTATTAAAAATATATATGTCAATATATACCCAAAGGCTTTGCATGTGCATCCGACACCATTCTATTGGAATTAGCATTGCGTTCATATTGCATCACCCATTGAAAGAAGACGAGCGGCAACTATACTACATAAACCTCTGGGGACCTACATCTCCTATCGCCTGTAGACTCTTCACAGCCCCGACGATAACTTGGTGGTCCACGCCAAGCAAAGCCGCCACGGCTTGACTGTCAACGCCATCATCCACTTTCTCCAGATGCCGGAGCACAGACTCCAAAATTCCGGTATCAGCCATGCTTCAATCCCTTTCGTTTCCTTAGGTCGAAACGGAACCGGAAATGACTGCTTTTGACAACTACCGTATATATTCGAAAAGAGTAACATACTCGATTTTTATTGAATGAAGTCTTTAATGGATTTTTTATTTTATATCGTTTCATGACAAAGTACGGGAAAGACATAAAAGGAACATATTTGCCCAAATTTTAAAGCAATGAATTATATAATTTATTTGACGTTACATCATTAAAAAGTGTACCTATAAATACTTCTCAAAAAGCTGTTTATCATATTAAAGTCAGCTTGGCGATGATGGTTACAGTTATGGTCCATTTAGGATAGACAGCAATACATTCGGATCCTAATTTAACGGAACGCACAGACGAAAAGAGTATATCGTAATATCTACATCAAGATTGTCATTTTTAAGCGAATCATGACCTTGAGAATGGTAGAAAATTTATCCAGTGTAAGGTACATTAATATGCGATTTTAAAATATGGAATATTTGAATAATTAGATATGCCATTGTATCATTACATGTTACATCGTCATTAGCAGCAAAAATAAGAACGGTAGATAGGCGTGGACCTACACACTTAAAAGCGGTGGTTATTGAAAATGCGTCAACTTCATATCACATTATGCTCCTAAATGGTTTCCATTTAATTAACTTAATCGTGTACAACTATTTTCTACTGCGGTGGTATAGGTGACTGCAATCTCAGGCAGTATCAGAAGCACACTATCATTGTGGAAGAACCTGAAGTTTTCCCAACTTTCTGCTGGATGTTTTTTTTTTATTGTTTTAAGTTTTTTTAAAAGGATGCTTTTAATTAACTATAAAACCGCCCAAAAACCTGGAAAGGAAGAAAAACTAACAAAGATGAACTGCATTCATTTGTAATACAACATAAAACTTAACTGTTCACAGAAAGAGTTGATATTTGTGCCCAATTAATTGTCCTTAAATGGTGAATTCTTTAAACACACGTGGTTTAAGAACTACTGTAAAAACCCACACATGTAATGTTAGGCAAATGTAAATTGTCATCCAAAATTATAACCCTTTATTGGTACAAACCACAAATGACACAAACTTAGTTTAAAAATAAAGAAAGGTGTCAGGAGGGTCAACAATACAACTTGAAATAATGAAATTTCGGCCACTTGAGAAGTAAAATTTTACTAAAATGCCACTACATTAACCTCAATCAAGAGGTTTACTATATTAAAGAAATGTCATTAGGCCATTGTGCAGTGACAGTACAGTCTTTAGGCACCAGATCTTCAGTCAGTCCCATTAGTTGTCCACTTAACTTGCAAAATGCCTAAATTGTGTAGACAATCTGAAACGTTAATCCAATAAAACCACAAGAATATTGTTCAGCTTCATATATGAACCAATCTGACTTTGATCTTCTCGTCTGCACTTGGTAAAATCGGTTGATAAAACAGGTCAAATACAATGGAAAAAATGCAAAAAAAAAAAAAAAAAAGAAAAAAAAAAACTTCAACGTAACACTACACCCAATGTCTATAGTCTTATAAAAAAACAAAAAACTGCAGGACAGCCCAGTGATGGCGCTTAGAAAAAAGGCTTGTCAAGGGCTGCCGAAGAGTGTGCAAATGGAGTCGCTGGCAACTGCAGGCCAGGCCTATCTGTACTGGTAATTCATACTGGGCTCGCCCCTCCCATAACCGCCAGGGGTGTGGCAGGGCCCTGGGTACCCCTGGTGGCCTTCTCCTTGTGTGCCGTAGCTTGACTGGTTACTGTAACCTGTGGAGACCCGTAACAAGCAAGGTAAACATCTCTCTAAAGCATCCGATTACAATTCACCACCACATACTGGATTTTACCCAGATTATTACTCACATCTGTTGTCACATTGATAATTCACAGGACTTGAGCTGCCTTTACATTTAAGCATTCTCTCAACCATGAATCTATTCTCACCCTCATAGCTGTAGTCTTGGTTCCCGCCACCTCCCGTCATCTGACTGGGGTAGGCAGTGCTGTAGTTGCCGTAGCCCCCGCCCCCTTGATTCTGGCCAAAGTTCTTCTTGGGCTGCCCATAGCCTTGTCCAAACTGCCCATAGGAGACGGGCCCCGGGGTGGGGGAGGCCTGGTAGGTCGGCGCGCCAATGAAGGGGGGTTTTCCTCCAAGGGGTCCAGCCGGCTTCTTCCCCGGAGGTTTTCCTGCTGGGGGCGGAGCCGTGTAGCCTCCGTCATTCTGGTAGAACGGGCCGGGACCCCCACCAGGAGGTCCGGCCGTGGGGCCCCCTGCTCCTGAGGATGAGGCCCCGTTTGCCCCACCGTTATTGTGGTAGTTATCTAGAAGGAAGGAACAACACTGAGAGCTGAGGCAGAGTTACAGTAGCTGAAGTAATACTGCACTCTGGTTACCTCACAGGTCGGAACTGGGAATGTTGTCTCACACACACAGTTAACAGTGTTCCAGCACGTGAAGTTGGAAATCCATTTAGCAAAACTAGAGAATCGTTTCAAAAACTGAGAATTCCTGCTTTCCTGGATAACTTCTTACATTTAATTTACACACCAGTTTAAATGACCTTTATCTTCGTTCACTTGCATTTAGCCCAGACTACCTAAAATCCAGTCATAAAGCAAGCAAATTTATAATAACTCCAATGTCCCACTCATGGAACACAAACCATTTATTGTAAAAGTTGCATGGACTCCTCCACAAACAGAATCTAAATAAAAATCACAGTATCATGCACAGGTAAGCAGCATCACTCAGTACGATGTAGAACTGGGATCACATCAGCAGTTCCTACAGCGCTGACATATGGCAGATATTAATGGAAGCCATTTGGTTGCTGGAAAACGTCACAGTCTAATGTCCATTGAATCTCAGTTCATACAAAACAATGTCCTAGAACTCTCCATCTCTTATCTTCACACAGGGCCACACAACCCTTATTCTTTTAGTTTTCCAAGTCCAGGTAAGACTGGAGCAGTGGGTTGAAGAAAGAGTAGGTATTTGGCAACAGTTTTGAGGGGGGGGGGGTCTTCACAGAGGTGTAGATTGAAGCTCTGAGACAAACACAGCCTATTGATGTCCACGGCTCTTTGCAGCATTATGTTTTTGGAGACCAACTTTTAAAAGAAGTCAGTTTTTGTAATCTTTAAAAAAAAAATCATCCCTTCGCAATTTGGCCGTTCTATGACGCAAAATCGTGGTAGCCATAGGAGTCTGAGACAAAGTCACCTAGAGTGAGACAGAGCAGAGAAGGAAGAAAATATTAGGATTTGCCTTTTGCCAGAAGTAAAGGCAAGAAAAGCAAATTTAAAAAAAAAAACATGTTTTTATATTTCTCTGCCCGGTCACCCTCAAGATGGTCTGTCCTCAGAACAAGCTGGCAGGTAATTTTCCGATTTTGGGGAAGGAGACAAAGACAGAGTAAGAAAACCGATTGTGTCCTGTGGTTTAACAAAGCAGAGAAATGTAAAATGCATTTTGAGCACATCAGACCTAACGGGAAAAGTCAATGCTGAAGTCGCTTATATCTGACGTGCAGAGAATTTTTTAATCCAAAATGTAAAGATAGTGTGGACATTATCAAAATGCACTTTTCAAGAACATCATCGAAGATGAACAGCCAGTCTCCTGCCCTGTGAAATTCACACTATATAAAAAGACTTGCCTTTTACCAAATTCAGTCCCGTAACAATTTAAAATGCACCTACAGAGGAACCTTGAAGCTTCAAGTCGAACCTCAAAGTTACATGGTTGCCAGCTTTGATTAATAGATGCGAAAGAAATTGAAGTAATATTGTACAGAAATAAGCGATACTCACTGTATGCAGCGTTTGGACTGTTCCCGTATCCATAGGATCCATAACCACCTGAGAGAAATATTTTTAAGTCGAGATCCTGAAGATCATCGGAAGAAGACATGCTAAAGTCATATGTCCTACCTTGATTATAGCCTCCACCGTTGTTGAATCCTCTGCCTCGTCCTCGGCCACGCCCACCTCTTCCTCGTCCTCTGAGATTGGCTCCTGGGTCCAGTGGAGCTCCGCCCATCATTCCAAATCCAGGATGTTGCTGTGGGCGATGACAGTGTTAAGGCCCATACAAGCAGTGATACACACAGATCCAGAGCTTCCTGAACAAAGACTAAGGGAGACGTTACCAAGAGTTTCTTCTTCTTAGCAGCATCCGTGGTGGAACCTTCTGGAAAGAGTTGCTCCAGGGCTGCCAGAGCAGCGTAGGCCTTGGCCACTTTCTTGTTAGAGCCTGTGCCCTGGAACTTTTGCCCGTCTAGCTCCACCTGCAGGAAACGATGTGTATTTATCATCACATTGCACTGCTCAAATTCAACTGCTATATTTATGAGACACGTTGCATACACTCCTCTCTTATCGTATGCTTGCATTGTACCCTAATTGTCGTTGATTGTCATCGTGTCCCCAACAGTAGCAAGTTGTGCCAACAAATTCCCACCAGCCTTGGTCACGTGACAAAGACTCTGATTCTGGTATCGGTCAGTTGATTAGGTCCGAGTGCAGCTTGTGTGTGGAACTGTTTTGCCCAAAAACTCTCATGGCATCCATTCCAGAAACCCACCACTAGCCGTCACACTCATGCGCAAGACTTTCATCGCAACCTTAACCATGCAGTTGTCAGCTGGCAGAACAAAGGATCTCTGAAAGCAGGGAACTACACAGGAAACCGATACCCAAAGCCTCGGAGCCTTGGTCTGGATCGCGTAAAGGCATTGCAAGGCCTCACCTCCATGACGAACCGCTTGTCATGACTGCCCCCGCTTTCGGAAATGAGCTCATACTTCAGGCCGCGCTGCTTCTCGTTCAGCTCCATCACGGGGTTCTTGCCATGTTTGGTCAGGATGGGGCCCTGCTGTCGCGCTCCCTGCAAGTAGAGTGAACGATCACGTCTGGAACATTCACAGCGCTGGCGCGAATATTGAGGATGAATGTTTTCAGCGTCGGACAGGTGGACGGTACAAATTTTACCACCATGCATCATCTCACACAAACTGACTTAACCTTGGATGGTTGCCTCAGGGAAGCCTTGCTTTCTGTCCACAGAAAAAGCAGACTTCATAAGAGAGTCTCCTTACCTCAGTGGCATCTGCTACTACAGCGACTGGGGCCACAGCGGCCGGCGCCTCTGTGGCAGTACTGGGCGCAGTCGGGGTTTTGGCCTCCCCCTCCCCTGCCCCCTCTTCAGCTTTCACTGGCTCTGCGGTCTTTACTTCCACCCCTGTAGGCAAACCCATGTCCTGCAGGACCTGAGCAGGTAGGGATGAGGCCAAAACGCATTCAGCTTCAAATCTGCACCTAGTTAATACACACTACAGATACCGCCCTACAACATACATATCATCAGCCTTAAATTCCCAACCTCCCGAACACCCAACTCCTCCATACGCGAACTTTATTCGACAGCGCCTCACCTTGACAGCCACGTGCAGCTTGGCCGTGCGCTTGGACGGACCAGAGGCTTCGTATGACTTCCCGTCGACCTCCACCGCCATGGTGAAGACGGGCACGTGGACGGGGCCAGTCTGCGACACCAGCTTGTACTGCAGGCCTGGCTTCAGCTGGTTCAGTCGCATCAGCGCATTCATGGCCTGGGGGGGCTCGGCCTTCTCGTCCGGAGCTGGGGGAGGCAGAAAATGGGGGGGGGGGGGGGG